>CM076576.1:446966604-447372243 GCA_034641835.2 Pinus albicaulis
TTTTTTATCACTCAGATTTTCCTTGAAGTTGTGGAAAAGGAAAGTAAATCCGAGGTAACCACAAACCAACCTTCAGATACAGAATCTAGCCAATCTGTATCCAGAGAGTGCTCTCTCTTTAAAATTTAGCTTTGTTCTTAGAAAATATTAGGCTAGTTATAAGTCCAAGAGTTTTGTTTGAATTTAAATAGTGGAATCTGCCAACTAAAGGCACGATTGAGTATTTTAGGCCATTGGGCTATGGAGTCGAAATGATGGCTTTACTGGATTAAGTTTTTACACCAAAGATGGCTTTGCAGGGCAAGATAGCCAAACAGAGAACAATTTTAGAAATTAAAGTGAATGGAATGGATTTTGAAGGGATGAAAGACAATTAAGAATCTTTCAACATGTTCAAAGAAAGAAAGTGAATGATTAAAAATAAAGAGCAGTTAATAATTCTTTACTATAGTAATCCAAAATGTTTAAACCAGTGAAACAAGAGCAATTAAGAATTCGTTGCTTATAACCAGTTTAGAAGAAAACATTTAGAATAATCACAATTGAAATCAGAGTACACTTAAGTAAATTCTGATTTATTCTTTTATGTCAATTATTCAGAAATGGAACACAGTGATATTATAAACAGATATAAAACTTAAAACATAGGATAGAAAAGACTTATTGAACTATAGTCTGACACATGAATCCTGCAAAAAGTCTTGAGCTTCAAATCATCATCCAGCAAGCCACAAAGAAGTTTCTCCAAAACACTTTTATTCCAAAAAGTCAATGCTACAGCAAAGTAGAAGAATCACCAAAATACTTCAGTGAAGTATTTATACAAATTCTAAACTAAAATATCAAGATTAGTTCAAAAATCTCTCCAACTATTTTACATAAATAGAACTTAAGTAAAGGACACTCAAGACTAATGCATCTATTTGGCACTATTTCTTATGGATAGGTGATTACTAAGAGGAGAATTCGAATTTGATCCAACTCTTAGTTGATGATGAGGCATCCAAGTCACTAACTGCTTCCTTTCTTTGTGCATTCTACTCCAACAATTCTGCAAAGTTGGGGTCCAATGATATCTTTGTATTTCTCAATCCGTGATAGATATGTAAAAAGTTAAATATTTTATTGTAGATAAATATGTTGGTGAGATAAACCTCTTTCATTTTCCTAAAATTCCTCTCCAGCTGTGCACAATAGGCTCTGCAAAAATATGTGTAAAACAGAGTTTTACAGAGTCTGAAAAATAGCCTGTAAAGATGTGCATGTATCTTTGATTCTAAAATCACTGTGAAAAAAGTGAGATAGGTTTTTGTATATGGGTCTCTTAGGAACAAAAAAATCCTTCCGTTTTGTATGATGTATTTCATATTGGCCACAATCTTCTCTACAAAATGATGACTTAATTGGAATTTTCTGTAAAAAGTGCTTTCCAACATTGTTTAATATTTCCAAAACCATAATAGCTGTTATAAAAGTGAGAGAGTTTTTTGTAGATGGTCCTCTTAAAAACATAAACCTCCTTCAGTTTTGCAAAATTCATCTTGGATTGATCACAATAGTTTCTGAAAAACAATGACTTAAACATGAAATTTCTGCAAAAATGTTCCTTCTTGTTGTGTTTTTCATCTTTTCACTTTTTTGTTCTTTTGACTGTTTTACTTTCACTTTGGATAAACTTAAATGTTGGTGAAAAGTATTTTCATTTCCTCTTTTTACCATTTGTTTGCCTGTAATTACTTTTCACTGTTTACTTTTAAGTACACTCTCTGTAACTTCATTTTAACTTTCATTCGGCTTTTACCGATACACTTTAACCCTTTGATACTCTTTCGTGTTATGCTTTCTAACCTACGTTTAATAGGTGATAACACTCTTGGAGTAAAAAAGTCTTATGACTAGTATTATTAAGGTGTTGTTTATCCGAGGATGTAGTCTTCTAATTACTGTTTTTAGAGGAAAAGCGTGATTAACGAGATATCGGCTAGTGAAAAGGCGGTGAATCTTTCGGAACCTTTGAATGCAGTAGTAAAGCTTTTGATGGGAGGTCGGTTGAATAGTAGTTGATAGTTGATTTTTGAATTTCTTTGCATGGAGGACAAAGTCGCTTTCAGCACACAGAATAATGAAAAATGCGCAAGTTTTTGTTTTATTTACAAAGTCAAACGGGTGGGGAATATTTTATTATTTTATGGGATGACGTCAGCGTACGGGAGGCAAGTCACGAGGGAACGGTGGTAAGCAGTTTATTCTGCACCACCTTTGGAGGAGGGTGGTTTTATGTGAATTGGCAGTGATTCCACAAATTGAATGACACATGGTCGGGACATTATTTGAAAACCGCTTTGATTTCGCAAGTTATTTATCGGACGAAGGATGTGCAACGAAATGAATGAGGGCTGTGGATCTCCGAGCGGGCAATCGAACGGTGATTCAGGATGGGGAGATGGCATAGGAATTAATGAGCGGGCCCGACGCGTTTAATATCCATTAATCATTCCAGGAGGATTGCGATTGGCTGGAAAGATTATTAATTAATCCTGATGATTAATTAACCTCTTTGCTTATAATGACAGTGGGGGGTAATGAATGGGTTAATTTTCAAAGTTTGATTTGAATTTAGACTTCGGGTTTTATTTTTCCGTTTTAAACATATAAAACATATGCTTAAACCCTTTTTCGTATGTTTTTATTATATGGTAATAAATCGAGATGATTCACTTACCATAAGGGGCGGGGATAATTATATAGATATATTTTTAGCCAAAGGTCATTGTAATGTGGGATTTTTATTTAATCACATGGGTTAAATACTTTGGCTAAAAACTTATAGTAAGATGGTTTTTTGGGTTATTTATAAAAGGGAATTATATATAATAGGATAAGGTATTTCCACTAAGGATTTAATATATAAAGTTAGAAATTAACATGAAAAATGAGAGAAAGCGCTAAGTATAAAACACCATAATAATGTATTTAACTTATGCTTTGCGTGAAATGGATTTTTATGGATCATTGCATGTTTTTCCTAAGTAAAATAAGATTTTTCTTAGGAAAATATTTTTATGAATGAATGAGTATGATGATGAATATTTTTAAATACTAAGGTTTTCTCCAATCATTGGGCCGAGGGTCCGGTCCCTCCAAAAGTCAAGGAAATGCCTTGAGCCCCTTTAATCTTCAAATTTCTTAGCACTTAGGGGAAATTAGTAAATTGTTAGGGAAAAAGTGAGATGGGAAGTTAATGATTTTGACCTTGCTGTGTTCTAAAATTCTGCCAATGTGGTGTTCTGCCTTTGCACTTGGTGATGAAAGTAAAATATTACAAACATTTTAAAGGCATCATTCATCACATGAGAATTTGCAATGCCATCTACCTACCCTATCTACTTTCTCTACCATTTTCTCTTCTTTATTAGGGTGCACTTAGACTGGCAAACCCTTATCAATCTTCTTTTTCTTTTACATGGCAAACCTATCTAAGTCTACACTTATTACATCCAAGGGCTCAGATTAAATTGTTGAGCACCTTTTATTAACTCTACCTATCTACTTATCTGCCAAGATTAAACTGTTTGGTCAGATATTTATTCTCTATTCTACAACATGAAATTGAAAAATGAATGAGTCAAGTTTATACAATTTGACTCTTCATAAATTGTGGCAAAGTTTAACAAACTGCACACAATTTTGTTTATTACAAAAAATAAAATAGTAGTGGCATTTGGACTTGCACACTTTCCTGGTCTATTTTTTGTTTGGGGTTCATTTCTTTCACTTTTTTGACCATTTTATTTTTCTTACCCTTTGATTTTTCTTTTAGGGTATACCCTCTTTACATTTTTTAAAATTTTTTGATTTTTTGATTTTTCAAGAATATGGAACACCTTTGCACAAGAAAAAGGTTTGAACATATTGCATAGTTCAATAAGACAATCATGAAAAATGACACCTATTGGTATAGGAGTCTAACACTGGCTCCACTTGGGGATGGCTTTTCCTTGTGAAAAGTCAAGAACAGCAGGTCAGATGCCTCAAAATGTCTTCAAACTGAACCATGTAATCTCCTTCTTCTGGTAGCTTTATTGTATATATGATAGTAAAACTTCTGAAGCTTAGGGCCTTCACTTCAGGCTTCAACTCCAGTAAGTTACTATCCACTCAAAACTTAAAACTTTGTTGCCCAGTTAGGAATTTTCTGCCTTGTTCCAATCCCAAACATGAATTTGTTGTGGTTGAAAATCTTGAATTGAATATAGTCATTTTTTTGCAACCAGAAATCTGATCTAAAACTAAAACAACACACAAAAATTTTCAAACCAACTTAATGAAAAACTAGCTGAAAATTGAAAAACTAAAAAAAAATGCTCAAAATTCTGAGCTTATTAGCACTCATCTACCTACTCAATCTACTGTTCAACTGCTAGTTAGGTAAAATGAAATAGCCAATGCGACCATTCAAGCATTATGTACTTTGATAGATTTTGTTGCATTTTCTTGTTGATTATCAAAATTGTACTTCTGCAACCTATTAGAAACTTGTCAACAAATGAGAGGATAAGGAAACACTTGATTTCCTTTGTGGACTCTAGAAACTGTACAAAAGGATCTTCCAAAATATATACACTGATGTTTAACTGATCTGAACAACTGTACATTTGTTCTGGATGGCCTCCATACCATGAATATGAAATGTCTTTTTCATCTTTATCTCCCTGTAAACTTTCAGATAAGATTTGTGATGATATTCCTACTGATTGTAATGTTTGAGTGTTGAATCCTTTATCATCTTGATTCTGAAAATCATAGTTAGTTAACAGAGGAATGCTTTGAATGCCTTCAATATTCAACATATCTGCTATTGGATCCTGAAAAACTTGGGAAAATGGTTGCAACATATAGCATATAGGTTTCCATGAGAATTCATAAAATTCACCAAGTTTCTCATCCTTTTCATTAAATATGTTATACCACATTTCCTTTAAACATTGAAATGATTCAAAAAATAGTGGCATGGAACTTTCTTCTGTCATTTGATCATTTATTTCAATGGGAACTGATAACTGCAATTGTGAAACTGAAAAATCTTGATCAATAGTTTCATTATCTTCTTTGTTGTCAATCACAATTCCTAAAGATTGTTGATTATTGATGGCATGATAGTTGTCTCTAATGAACTGAAATGAAGCAAAACAAAGAGGTAAAGAATATTCACTTATTTCCACATTTTCTGTTCTTTCTTCCTCATTCTCATGGTTGATCTGTACTGGTTGATCACTGTCTTCAATCTGCTGAAACTGAGTTTCTTCATCCCACAAACTAGCTTTTGATTGCTCTGTAAAGTTAGCTTGAGTTTGGAGAACATAACTATCATCATAATGATCATATTTAGGCAAATAATCAAAGGAAGGAATGTCATCAAACATACACATGAGATCAACAAATTCTTCTTCCTCATATTGATTTGTAAATTCATTTTCTGATCTATGATAATTGGAATTAGCAGGAATTTTTTCATGGCTATCAACCTATTCTATTTCTTCATGGTGATTTTGAATAAAAAATTCATCTTTCATAGTGATCTCTTGTGTTCTTTCATCTAGTTTTCTTACCAAAAGGCTGAGTTTTACTTCTGCAATGTTTTTCTTTTCCTCTTCTTCTGCTTTCAACTTTTCCTGTTTGATTTGGAGATTAACTTCCACATCAACTGCAATGTTCTGCATCTGTACAAGTGTTTTTGGATTTCTTTCTCTTAATCGAAATTCTATTTCTGGATCAAAGGCACTTGGATAATGCAAGAGAGCTGAGTTATGAGGAGGTCTAATATTTTCTGGCATTGAATAATAAACTTGATTAAATCTGTCAGAAAATTTTTGTATTGTTTCATTTGAATGTCTTTTTAATTGATTATATTCTTCCATGATCACAAAATGATTAAATTTAATTATCCATCTATCAAGGAAAATTTTGATAAACTGCTGGAAATTTGAGATGCTAGCATCAGGCATATTTTTGAACCAACTCTTTATTCTATTTTGCAAAGAAAGAGAAAAAATTCTGATTTTAACATCATCTTCATCAATCTCAAATAAATCCAAATAATTCTCAAAACCTTGAATATGTTTTTTGGCAGTGATACCATTCTCTCCATCAAATCTAGGAATATACTTGTAGTATTTTTTAGGAAAATCATGGAGTATAGGAGGTAAAATAAGGGGCTTATATCTATCTGGAACTTTATATGGCACAGGGATATGTACAGGGATTGTAAGATCAGTCTTGATTATTTGAGGCTTCTTAATTGGAGAATGATCATCATTAGATTCATAATAAATATGCTCAAAGAGATTAGGAGAATTATTACTTACAATCTTCAAAGGAAAATAACTAAAAACTAATCTAAGATCTTCTATAAAATACAATATACATTGAAAAAATTTCTTAATGAGAAAGAACATAATGTCTTGGATTAAGATCCAAGTTGAAAGCCTAATCTTTCCATATTGTCCTTTAAGGTTCATTCCTCCAGTGGAGTCTTGATTGTGAGATTGATTTTGGAGTCGCCAGGTGGATGATTTTAACCTTTTTGTGTCTGATCCCTATCCACCATCATAGATCAGATCTAAACCTATAAAACAATTTTGAAGAAAAAGTTAGTTCTTTAGGAAACCAAATTTTGAGTATTTTATGATTATTTTGTTTTTTTATGAATTTTCAAAACAACTTCTATGATTTCTTTAAGAGGCTTTACATATGAGATTTAAATTTTCTTAAAGATTTATTGAACTAGAGAAACTGATTGAATGTTTGAAACCAAAGTTCAGTTTATAAGCTAGACCAGAGATAGACTGAAGCAGCATTTATTTACTATGCAATTGCAGAGAAAAAGCAGTTCAAAGGCTACCTGGCTGATCTTCAGGCTCTGTCTGTAGCTTATAAGCAAACAATAGTAACAATTAAAATGATTCAGATCCCCAGTATGGTCTCCACTATGTTATCACTCAGATTTTCCCCTAAGTTGTGGAAAAGGAAAGTAAATCTGAGGTAACCACAAACCAACCTTCAGATACAGAATCTAGCCAATCTGTATCCAGAGAGGGCTCTCTCTTTAAAATTTAGCTTTGTTCTTAGAAAATATTAGGCTAGTTATAAGTCCAAGGGTTTTGATTTTGTTTGAATGGTTGAATCCACCAACTAAGGGCAAGATTGAGTATTTTCAGGCCATTGGGCTATGGAGTCGAAAGGATGGCTTTACTGGATTAATTTTTTACACCAAAGATGGCTTTGCAGGGCAAGATAGCCAAACAGAGAACAATTTTAGAAATTAAAGTGAATGGAATGGATTTTGAAGGGATGAAAGGCAATTAAGAATCTTTCAACATGTTCAAAGAAATAAAGTGAATGATTACAAATAAAGAGCAGTTAAGAATTCTTTACTATAGTAATCAAAATGTTTGAACCAGTGAAACAAGAGCAATTAAGAATTCGTTGCTTATAACCAGTTTAGAAGAAAACATTTAGAATAATCACAATTGAAATCAGAGTACACTTAAGTAAGTTCTGATTTATTCTTTTATGTCAATTATTTAGAAATGGAACACAGTGATATTATAAACAGATATAAAACTTAAAACATAGGATAGAAAAGACTTATTGAACTGTAGTCTGACACATGAATCCTGCAAAAAGTCTTGAGCTTCAAATCATCATTCAGCAAGCCACAAAAAAGTTTCTCCAAAGCATTTTTATTCCAAAAAGTCAATGTTACAGCAAAGTAGAAGAATCCACCCAAAATACTTCCAAGAGTGAAGTATTTATACAAATTCTAAATTAAAATATCAAGATTAGTTCACAAATCTCTCCAACTATTTTACATAAATAGAACTTAAGTAAAGGAAACTCAAACTAATACATCTATTTGGAACTATTTTGTATGGATAGGTGATGACAAATAGGATAATTCTAATTTGATCCAACTCTTAGTTGATGATGAGGCATCCAAGTCACTAACTGCTTCCTTTTTTTGTGAATTCTGCTCCAACAATTCTGCAAACTTGGGGTCCAATGATATCTTTGTATTTCTAAATCCGTAACAGATATGTACAAATGGAAAGAGGTTATTGTAGATAAAGATGTTGGTGATCTAAACCTCTTTCATTTTCCTACAATTCCTCTCCAGCTGTGCACAATAGGCTCTTCAAAAATATGTGTAAAACAGAGTTTTACAGAGTCTGAAAAATAGCCTGTAAAGATGTGCATGTATCTCTCATTATGAAATCACTGTGCAAAGAGTGAGATAGGTTTTGGTATATGGGTCTCTTAGGCACAAAAACCTCATTCAGTTTTGTATGATGTTTTTTTTATTTACCACAATCTGCTCTGCAAAATGATGACTTAACTGGTATTTTCTGCAAAAAGTGCTTTCCAACATTGTTTAATATTTCCAAAACCATAATAGCTGTTAGAAAATTTAGAGAGGTTTTTGTAGATGGTCCTCGTAAAAACATAAACCTCCTTCAGTTTCGCAAAATTCATCTTGGATTGATCACAATAGTTTCTGCAAAATAATGACTAAAACATGCAATTTCTGCAAAAACATTACTTCTTGTTGTGTTTTTCATCTTTTCACTTTTTTGTTCTTTTGATTGTTTTACTTTCACTTTAGACAAAATTCAATGTTGGTGAAATTATTTTCATTTCCTCTTTTTACCATTTTACTTCCTCTGTAATTACTTTTACTGTTTACTTTTGACTGCTCTGTAACTTCATTTTAACTTTCATTCGGACTTTTACCTGATACACTTTAACCACTGATACTCTTTAGCTGTTATGCTTTCTAACCTCTGTTTGAATAGATTTGATAGCACTCTTGGAGTAAAAAATTCTTATGACTAGTATTAATACTGTTTATCCAAGGATGTGGTCTTCTGATTACCTGTTTTTAGAGGAAAAACTGTGATTAACAGATACCAGCTGGTGGCGAGTGAATACTGGAACACTGGTCTGGTAGTAGCTTTCAGTAGAATTCAGTTGAATAGTAGTTGACAATTGATTTTTGAATTTCTTTGCATCGAGGACAAAGTCGCTTTCAGCACACAGAATAATGAAAAATGCGCGAGTTTTTGTTTTATTTACAAAGTCAAACGGGTGGGGAATATTTTATTATTTTATGGGATGACGTCAGTGTACGGGAGGAGAGTCATGGGGGAACGGTGGTAAGCAGTTTATTCCGCACCACCTTTGGAGGAGGGTGGTTTTATGTGAATCGACAGTGATTCCACAAATTGAAGGACACGTGGTCGGGACACTATTTGAAAACCGCTTTGATTTCGCAAGTTATCTATCAGACAAAGGATGTGCAGCGAAATGAACGAGGGTCATGGATCTCCGAGCGGGCAATCGAACGGTGATTCGAGATGGGGAGATGGCATAGGAACTAATGATAGGGCCCGACGCATTTAGTATCCATTAATCATTCCGGGAGGATTTCGATTGGCTGGAAAGATTATTAATTAATCCTGATGATTAATTAACCTATTTGCGTATGATGATGGTGGGGGTAATGAATGGGTTAATTTTCGAAGTTTGATTTGAATTTAGACTTCGGGTTTTATTTTTCCGTTTTAAATATCTAAAACATATGCTTAAAGCCTTTTTCTTATGTTTTTATTATATGGTAATAAACCGATATGATTTTTTTACCATAGGGGGCGGGGTTGATATATACAGATATATTTAGCCAAAAGGAATTATAATGTGGGTTTTTATTTCAATAAGTGGGAATTAAGTATTTTTGGCTAAAATTGTAATAGATGGGTTTTGGGGATATTATATGAAAAGGAGTTATATATAATAGGATAAGGTATTTCCACTAAGGAGTTAATATATAAAGTTAGAAATTAACATGAAAAATGAGAGAAAGCGCTAAGTATAAAACACCATAATAATGTATTTAACTTATGCTTTGCGTGAAATGGATTTTTTATGGATCATTGCATGTTTTTCCTAAGTAAAATGGGATTTTTCTTAGGAAAAGATTTTTATGAATGAATGAGTATGATGATGAATATTTTTAAATACAAAGGTTTTCTCCAATCATTGGGCCGAGGGTCTGGTCCCTCCAAAAGTCAAGGAAATGCCTTGAGCCCCTTTAATCTTCAAATTCCTTAGCACTTAGGGGAAATTAGTAAATTGTTAGGGAAAAAGTGAGATGGGAAGTTAATGATTTTGACCTTGCTGTGTTTTGAAATTCTGCCAATGTGGTGTTCTGCCTTTGCACTTGGTGATGAAAGTAAAAGATTACAAACATTTTAAAGCCATCATTCATCACATGAGAATTTTCAATGCCATCTACCTACCCTATCTACTTTCTCTACCATTTTCTCTTCTTTATTAGGGTGCACTTAGACTGGCAAACCCTTATCAATCTTCTTTTCCTTTTACATGGAAAATCTATCTATTTCTACACTTATTACATCCAAGGGCTCAGATTAAACTGTTGAGCACCTTTTATTAACTCTACCTATCTACTTATCTGCCAAGATTAAACTGTTTGGTCAGATATTTATTCTCTATTCTACAACATGAAATTAAAAAATGAATGAGTCAAGTTTAAACAGTTTGACTCTTCATAAATTGTGGCAAAAGTTTGACAAACTGCACACAATTTTGTTTATTACAAAAAATGAAATAGTAGTGGCATTTGGACTTGCACGCTTTCCTGGTCTATTTTTGTTTGGGGTTCATTTCTTTCACTTTTTTGACCATTTTATTCTTTTCACCCTTTGATTTTTATTTTAGGGTATACCCTCTTTACATTTTTAAAATTTTTTATTTTTTTGATTTTTTAAGAATATGGAATACCTTTGCACAAGAAAAAGGTTTGAACATATTGCATAGTTCAATAAGACAATCATGAAAAATGACACCTATTGGTATAGGAGTCTAACACTTTCCATGTCCCAAGGAAACTTGTCCATCTCCCTTCCAAAACTCCAAGCCAAAGAAATAGTGCATGAGCCCCATATCCTTCATGTCAAACTCTACAGTAAGATCCTTCTTGTAGTTATTAATGAGATCTTCATCCCTTATAAGTATGAGTACATATACATACAACACAATATTGAGATTTTTCCCCTAAACCATAATGTAGTACATGTTAGGGTCAACTTCACTCTTGGTGAAGCCCATTCCTAGAATATAGTTCTCAATGTATGAATACCATTCTTGTGGGGCCTACTTGAGCCCATATAGAGCTCTTTTGAGCCTACACACATGTGTATCCTTTCTATGTGCCTCAAACACCTCTAGTTGTTCTATGTAAATATATTCCTCAAAAACACCATTGAGGAAGGTAGCCTTCATGTCCATCTGGTGGATATTCCACACCATCTAAGCTACAAGTGATATAATGGTCTTAATGGATGAATAATTGTCCATGGGTGAAAAAAATTTCATCATATTCAATACCCTCCACCTAAGAAAACCCTTTGGCTATGAATCTAGACTTGTACTTCTCAATGCTCCCATCATTTACTTTATTAATCTTGTATACCCACCAATATCCAATCACACATCTTCCCTCCAGCATTGGAATGATCTCTAAGACGTCATTTTGCACAATGGAAGAGTGTGCTTCCAATATATCATCACACTAAACCTATTGAGAAGCTGCCTCTTGGTACCTAGAAGGCTCTATGTCTATGTCCTCATTCATGAAGGCCATAAAATTTGAATATATATGACTTTTTTTCTCTGTATGAATGTAAATCTAGGCACCCCTACCCTTTCCCAAGCTTCATGAATTAACTTATCAACCCACCTCAACTTTATCTTAGTTGTACTAAGTGTCACTGCTATAGTGGGACCTACTCACACTTCTCTCTCCTTATACTCCTACGCATATTCCCCATTTGAATTTTTTATGTCATTCTCAACATCTAGCTATAATATGGTTTTAGGAGTTGGTTGAGCCTCCTGCCTAGGAGCTAACAACTTCTCCACTTGTGATGTAGCCTCCTCACATTCTAAGTACTTCATAAGAACCCTTTACTCCTAAAACTTGACATTAAGCCTAATAAATATCTTCTTGTGTGTTGGTATGTACACCCTATACACCTTGGATGTCTCAATGTAGCACCCAAAAGTCGCACTTTTTGTTGTAGGCTCCAACTTCTCCAACTCTCTGAGGGAACATGGCAGTAAACCACGCCACCAAAAATCTAGAAGTGTGATACATTCAGCTTCTTTTCAATGAATTCATCCTCTGGTGTAACTCATCTAAGAACCTTATGTGGACTCATGTTCTGCATATAAATTGTAGTGTTTCATTCCTTTTCCCAAAGTAATAATGAAATTCCCTAGTCATGCAACATGGATTTCCCCACTCTAGCAATACTTCCATTTTTGTGCTCTAGCACCCCATTATGCTAGGGGATATAGGGTGTGGTGAGATCTCTCTTAATTCCATCCTTGGTACAGAAATACTTCAAGGAATTGGAGATGTACCCCCCTCCGTTATATGATCTCAGTGCTTTGGCATTCATTCCTATCTAGTTCTCCCCCAATGCTTTGAACTCTTGCAACTTCAAGAATACTTTGTCTTTCTTCTTCATGAAGAAGATCCATGTCTTCCTCAATTGTTAATAAATGAAGGTGATGTAATACATTTACCCCATGAGGTATGGAGAAGACAATGGGCCACATAAGTAATAATGAACTAATTCCAAGATGACCTTCCTTCAGTTTTCACTGATGGGAAAGGAATCCTTGGCATAATTGCCAAGTGTGTAGCACTTGCACATGCCATCCTGGTTTGTGTTGCAATATGGTAACCCTATGTTTATTTCCTTGAGTATTTTTAGTGTCCCATGGTGTAAATGGCCCATACGCTTGTGTCATATCTCCCCATGGGCTCATTCTTTCTCACAACCCTCCTTTTTGCTACTCAAGGTAGTGGTTCTCTCAAAATTTACCTTGTAAAGGTTCTTCACCCTCACACCAATTTGCTCAATATATCCATACTTTAAGGGCTTTAGGTAGGCCTTTCCTCTACTGAAAACTAACCTCATAAACATTTTCATCTAGGATTGAAATAGAAACAATGTTCTTTTTAAGGTCTGAAACATAGAGGATACCCTTGAATAAATAAGGTTTCTGGAATCCCTCTCAAATATAAAAATACCCATGCAATTGGTCAAGTACCTTCCATCATATCCTAGCTCATTGTGAAATTTCATGTCCTTCTCCGTGAACTAGTGTTGTGTAACCAGCTCCAAAAATAGAAGAAAGAGATATCAACGACTTATAAATAAGCCACTTCGAGGGGGCAACCTCCAATACATTACATAAATGAAGAATTCTCAGATGATACAATTTACAAAACCTCCTTTCTATATATAGGAGTCCATGTGGCCATAATTTAATCCTAGTGGGCCATAATGTAATCCTAGCTGACCTAAAAATAATATTTTACGGGCGCAATAATAACAAAATGGGGGTTACAAGGGTAAAATAATAACAATAAGGGGGTTACACTAATAACAATAAGGGACTATACTAGTAATATAGGGACCTAACATGCCCCTCTCCTTCAAAAAAGTGTTGTCCTCAATGCTTGAGTATATTTGGGTGCTTCTGTATAAACTTCTCATCCTCCCATGTAGAATCTTCAGTGGGTAAGTTCTTCCACTTAATGAGATACTATGAAATTGATCGATTCCGTAGTTGTCGAGTTCTTGTTTCCGTGACCGCTTCAGGTTCCAATATGATTTTTCCTTCCTCATCAAGTTCTAGCAATATTTGTTTGAACTGGAAGATTTTCACCTATAACCTTCTTTAAGCATGAAACATGGAAAACCGGATGCACTCGCGAAGAAGCAAGAAGCTTCAATTTGTATGCCATAGTACCAATCTTTTGCAACACCTTGTAAGGACCATAGTACTTTGGCGATAATTTATTATCCTTCTTAGCTTTCTTGAGGGACATTTTTTTGTATGGTTGTAGCCGTAAAAATACCCAATATCCTACATCAAAACTTCTCTCGCTGCGATGTTGATCCGCCTGTTCTTTCATTCGATTTTGTGCAAAATTCAGGTTATCCTTTAAGAGTTGGAGAACTTATTGCTGATGCTTGATGTGATCTTCCACTGCTTGCACCTTCGAATTTTCCCTTAAATATGATGTGATGGATGGTGGATGATATCCATAAAATGCCATAAATGGGGTCATTTTTGTTGCAGTATGGAAGGAAGTGTTATACCACCATTCAGCGAGAGGTAACCACTTGACCCATTGTGTTTGTTTATCAGATACAAAACAACGAAGATATCCTTCCAAACATTTATTTACTATCTCGGTTTGACCATCATATTGAGGATGATAAGATGAGCTATGAGCTAATTGAGTACCCAAACAAGAAAATAACTCCGTCCAAAAATTTCCAGTAAAAATGGGATCTCTATCGCTCACGATAACCCTTGGGCTTCCATGTAGCTTTTGAATTCTATCCATAAATGTAGTAGCAACTGTACTTGCTTTAAATGGATGAGATAATGCACAAAAGTGTGCTTACTTGGTAAGTCTATCAACTACCACCATGATGACACTCTTTCCTTCGGACTTAGGTAAACCTGTGATAAAATCCATTGAAATCTCCTCCCAACGCTGACTTGGAATGGATAAAGGTTGTAGAAGTCCCGGGGTCTTAATTGTCTCCACTTTATTCTGCTGGCAAACCAAACATTCCGCCTCAAACTTTTGAATATCAGATTTAAGGCCATCCCAAAAAAATTCTTTCTTCACCCTGTGGTAAGTTTTTAAAAATCCTGAGTGTCCTCCTAAAGGAGAAGTGTGCAATTCCGGAAGAATATTTTGTTTTAGTTGGGAATTCTTACAAAGATATAAGCGATCTTTGTACCATAAGGAATCATTTTTCCAACTAAATGTATCGGATGTACTAGGATCTTGCTGCAACTTTTGAATGAGTGTCCATACATCTTTGTCCTTCTTCCATTCATCTCTTGCTTCGGTTATCCAATCTGGTTGGATAATAGAAATGTCACAAAGCAATGCTTCCACCTCTTCATTCTTTCTTGAGAGTGCATCTGCAACAACATTAAGCTTTCCTTTTTTGTAGATTATTTCAAAGTCATAACCCAACATCTTTGTGACCCATTTTTGCGGCTCTTCTGACGATAGTCTTTGTTCCAAAAAGTGTTTAAGACTATCATGATCAGTTTTTACCTTGAAGTGTCTTCCCATTAGGTAAGTTCGCCATTTCTTTAGTGCATGCAGTATTGCTAACATTTCCTTCTCATAAATAGGTTTTTGTAAATACTTTCCTTTGATTGGACGACTTTCAAAAGCAATGGGTCTTCCTTCCTGCATTAAAATAGCACCAATTCCATTTCCTGAGGCATCACATTCCACAATAAAGGTTTTTGTGAAGTCTGGTGTAGCTAAGACCGGTGCTAAGCACATTGCCTCTTTAAGATGTTCAAAGGCCTTAGTTGCTTAAGGAGTCCATGAAAATGCATCTTTCTTCAATAATGTTGTTAGAGTTGCTGCTATTCTCCCATAATTCTTAACAAACTTGCGATAATACCCTGTTAACCCGAGAAATCCTCGCAACTGCTTTATGGTTGTGGGGACTTTCCATTCCTTAATGGCTTTAATTTTTTTAGGGTCTACCTTAACACCCTCGTGAGATACAATATGACCCGGATATTCCACCTCTTGTACTCCAAAGAAACATTTGGATGTTTTTGCATATAATTGTTTCTCCTGCAATAGTTTGAGCACCCTGTCAACATGTTCAACATGATCCTTCCAAGATTTGTTGTAGATTAGTATATCATCAAAAAATAGTAGCACAAATTTTCTAATGAAGGGTTTGAAAATGGAATTCATCAACTCTTGAAATGTAGAAGGTGCATTAGTAAGGCAAAAGGCATGACCAAAAATTCATAATGACCCTCATGAGTTCGAAATGCTGTTTTTGGAATATCTTCAGTCTTCATTCTAATTTGATGATATCGTAAACGAAGATCCAACTTGGTAAAATAAATTGCTCCATGTAATTCATCCAATAATTCATCAATCACAGGAATGGGAAATTTATCTTTAATGGTGAGCTTATTGAGCTCCATATAATCCGGACACATTCACCATGATCCATCCTTCTTGTGTACCAATACTACAGGAGCAGAGAAAGAACTTTGACTAGGTTGAATTATACCCGCCTCTAACATTTCTGCAATCATACGTTCAATTTAGCTCTTTTGGACGTAAGGATATCTATAAGGCCTGATGTTTGGAGGAACACTTCCTGGAATCAAATGAATAGCATGATCATGATCACGAATAGGTGGGAGTCCTTTGGGAGTTTCAAGCACCTTGGAATGATTGTCCAAGACTTGTTGGAGATCTGCAGAAATAGATGATTTTGATGTTGGAACTTCTAGTGAGCATAATTGTGCAATTACCCCTCGTTGTTCTTTCTTTAGAAGCTTTGTCATGACATTAGAGCTTATTATCTTTCTCGGCTTCCCCGCAATACCCCGTAATTCGACTTCCTTTCCTTCTGAAAAAAATTTCAAGAAAAGTTCTTGAAAATTAAAAGCTACCGTCCCCAAAGATTGTAACCATTGTACTCCTAGTACAACATCAGCACCTCCCATAGGAATGGAAAGCATTGGACTAGTCAATACATATTCCCCTATGGTTAGCTTGATATTATGGCATTTTCCAAAGAAATTTATAGTTCCTCCATTTGCAACCATCACTTGACATTCTGGTGCTGGGTATAGGAAACAATTTAATTCCTTGGCTACCTTACAATGAATAAGATTATGGGTGCTACCTGAATCAATCAACACTATTACCTTTTTCTTCTTGATCTGTCCTTCTATCTTGAGAGTTTGAGGAGTGGTAATTCCTGCCAGTGCATTACATGATATGGTCGGATTCATTTCTTCCTCTTCTAGGGCCGGTTTCTGGTGTATATCCTCTTCTTGTTCATTTTCTTCTTCTTCTTCACAATCTATGTAAAATAATTTCTTTTCAGCACACTTATGACCTTTAGTGTATTTGCTATCAAAACTGTAGCAAAGCCCTTTTGCTCTTTTTTCTTCCAATTGTTGTGGTGTCAACCTTGTAGGTTGTGGAAATCTAGGCGTAGCAAAACTTCCTTCTTTATATAATTGAGTGGTAGGCTTCCTTGTCACCATTATTTTACGTTCAACTTTTCTTGCCAACCTGAATGCCTTCTCCAATGAATCTGGTTCCAAAACGCGAACTTCATGTTGGATGTTATCCTTTAAAGTGCCTATGAAGAGATCGATCTTGTGTTCCTCTGGAATATCAGTTACCCTTATATTCAATTTTTGGAAGTCCTCAATGTGCTGCCCCACTAAACCCTTTTGTTTGAGATTTATCAATTTGCTAAAGAAGGTGTTGCTCTTTGTATCCTCATAATGTGCTATCATTTCATCTGTAAAAATTGACCAAGTGACAATTTTTTTACGGGAGCAAAGCCATCGATACCATACAAATGTATTTTGTTCTAAATGTAAAGTTGCAATGCGTACCTTTTGTGTGTTTGCACGTTATGGAGATCAAAATATTGCTCCATCTGTAGTATCCATGTTACAAGATCCTTTCCATCAAACTTCCTCATATCCATTTTTGGAATATGGTGGTTCTTCCCGCCAACATTAGAGTTTGTGAAATCACGATTAACATTTATTTTGTTCTCATCATGAGTTTCTTCTACTATCTTTTCACCATTAGGAAACATTTCATGTATCAACTTTGTCAAACCTTTGAATGTACGATTTTAGATCATTCTTCATGTTTTCCATGTTGTCTTCCATGCCATCCATCTTAGCTTCCAAACCAATCATCTTAGCTTCCACGCCTTTCTTCCAACCATCCATCTTAGTTTCCACGCCTTTCTTCAAAACTTCCATTTCATTTTTTGTTGTTCTTTGCGAGAGCGAAATTTGCTCTTGTAATTTTGATATGTCATGTTGCCATTCTTCATCTTCACGAGTCATAGTAGAGCCTTCTGAAGGCTTAATGGGTGTTGAATTATTTTTACGGGGCATCTTTTAGAACCCAATACTGATATATATTCTACAATATGCCCTTGGAATCAATTCAAATTGATTCTTCAAACAAGACTTATGCAAATCGTAAAAAAATACACACCTTTTTCTTGCTTTTGGAGAGCTCGATATTGAAATTGGATTATCTTTGTGATTGTAGCACTTAAATATTTGAATTTTAGTACCAACATATCCCTCTGAATTATCTTTCGAATGCCAGAGGTCTGACCTGATTTGGATTTTCCAAGAAAAAGTTGTGTCCAATCTCCCACAATGACCTAATTATGTACTGGTTCAGTAGAGTGAACTTGTACGACTTGACACGTGTCACTGTGTTTCCCTTCAGCTCTGAAATTGATAGCCAAGAAACTAAAGTCTGTGCACTTGTGACCACTTTTTATGGCACTCCAATCCGATGCTCAGAGAGAGAGTTATGAAGATTTTCCCACGCTCACCTCTTTGAGATGAAATTCAGGAGCCTGAAAACGCACTACCTTCCACAGATCATATCTCTGAAACTATTGTGAACCAAGATCTGGAATTTTTTGACGATTTCCCTTAGGATTTCAGCTTCGCACCCTAAAAATTTCATCTTCTGACACTTCGTAGAAAAAAAGTTATAGCAAAAATTCCACGATGACCTGTTTATGAGCCTGAAAAAAGACCTAAATTCCACAGATCATATCTCCAAACATGTTGTGAACCAAGATCTGAAATTTTTTGAAGATGTGCCTCTAGATTTCAGCTTCGTACACTAAAAATTTCAGCTTCTAAAACTTCGTAGAAAAAAATTTATAGCGAAAATTCCATGATGACCTGTTTGGAGCAGCGAAACCGTAGAATCCAAAGCTCTGATACCAAATGTTGTGTAACTAGCTCCAAAAATAGAATAAAGAGATATCAGCGCCTTAGAAATAAGCCACTTCGAGGGGGAAACCTCCAATACATTACATAAATGAAAAATTCTCGTATGATACAATTTAAAAAACCTCCTTTCTATATATAGGAGTCCATGTGGCCATAATGTAATCCTAGTGGGCCACAATGTAATCCTAGCCTACCTAACAATAATATTTTAAGGGCACAATAATAACAAAATGGGGGTTACAAGGGTACAATAATAACAATAAGGGGGTTACACTAATAACAATAAGGAACTATACTAGTAATATAGGGACCTAACAACTAGCTAAAATATTCCATATTCCTAGTCATATGGCTAGATGTTCCATTATCAATGTACCATACTTTACAAGCTACAGGGCTTCCATGCTTCTAAAACTTGGAACTAAAATTGTGCACTTCTTCCAAATATTCCACTTGGTCCTTCTTCCTTTGTGGACACTTGGTCGTGTAGTGTCCAAATTAATGGCATTCGAAGCATTTTATTTTGTTGAGATCCTTCTTCTATTCCTTTCCTTTGGAGTTGTGCTCAACCCCTCTTATTCCCTTCTTTCCTTTGGCCTTTCCCCCTTTTACATATAGGGTAAATTTATCCTCTTCCTTATGTTTATAATGAGCTCTAAATCTAGTCGTCCTCCTAATCTCCTCCTAAACACAACCACCCCACAACCGCTCCCAATCTAGAATATTTTCTATGCCACTCACTATGTCCTAGAAGTATTCCCATGCTTTCTGAAGCCCTAATAGCACAAAACTCACCAAATCTACTTCAAATTTTGTCTCCCCCACATTTTCCAACTCATCCTTCACCTAGGTGAATCTAGTGAGATAAGAAACTATGGGCTCACACTTACCCATCTAGATGTTTCTAAACTTGTCCTTAAGCACGAGTTTTTTGGCTTTTCTTGTGCCCTGGTAAAGGTTCATAATAATTTTCTACATTTCCTTAGCAGTATTCTTGCCAAAAATATGTGAAACTATGTAATATTTTACTCCCTAAATAATGAGCCTTCTCGCTCCAGTATCATTCTAGTTTTGTTGAGCCAAATGTTAGGGGTCAGATGGTGTGGTTGGTGGGTTCTCCAAAAACTCCTTCACACCTTTGTCCTCAAGAACCACACAAATTCTCTCCTTCCATGAGTATATATTTGTTTCTCCCTCCAAAGTGTGCTTTGGCATCAAACCCAGTTATGATATATTGTTGTTCAAACTTGTTTATAAACCCTAGTGTGTTAGTTTACTAGTAAAATTTGTGCTTTCATCCTTAACTAGAACAATATGCACTTATACCTACACTCGCACCTCCTTAGTGCAAGTTGTTCATGTACCTGAGGTTGAAACAACATTATTTTGGTCCTCACTCAGAGACATGACTCTGATACCATGCTATCTTTCTAAAACCCAACGAACTAATCTATGAATTTTGACCAAGAAAAAAATGAAAATACGAACTTTAACTTTTAACCCACAAATATGTTGATTTTTCTAACTTGCATGCAGTAGAAAACAAAGGGAATAAGCGAGGAAAAACACACCATAAAAAAGTACATAATAAATTTACCCAGGACACCCCAATCTAGTGAAAACTTGAAACCTTGGTGTTTTATTGATCAAGTCAGTAAAATATGCTTAAGAAAAAGATTACATTCAAGAGGGAAAACTTCCCTTTCTCTCTCTACAATACCTCTACTTACTTGTCTACGCACTCAAAACATCATCTGTTTATTTTCTGTGCATTGGTACAAACTCACACTCCTTGTACGTCCTTCTCTATGCAATTGTCTTGGCCCTAGAGAGGTATGTGAATGAATGGAAGTGATTCTAGCTTAATCAACCACATTTATTTGCATATTTCATGTTGATTTGAAAAACCTAGTTTTGAGCCAAACCCTTCTCTCCCTTGCTAAGTTGAACTCCAAGATGTCTTGTGTATTATAACCAAGTTGTGTGTCCTTTTTCCCACTTATAATTTGACTTGGGCCCACCACTACAATGAATGGCTAAGATTAGATCTCCTTCGATGGTTGAGATTGATCTATTTTTTTACTATTGGAAAATTTAAATTTTCGTAAGTGAAAAAGTAATTAGAAAAAGTTAGATTGTGCCTTGGCCCCACTTGTGGGTCCCTCTGCCAAATTTAGTGCATTTTCTAACCATGGGAGAACCCTTACTCCTCTAACTTGATTTAACATCACATTGTCAAGATTTTTTTTTATATATAAAAATAAACTAAATTATAAATTTATTATTTTTATTATTATAAAAATATATAATATATAATTTAAACATCTATAAATTTAAAAACATGTAACAAATTTTTATCCATGGAGATTCATGTTGGAATCATGATTAGTCGTTAGACTAAAACCTATAGTTGTTAATCTCTACTACAATTTCAAGAGCTAGGATCCACGAGAGACAATTAGTCCATGTCAAGAAACACATGAGAATAATTGAACACAATGTCCAACAATCCACCACACCCCCCCCCCCCCCCCACACTCCCTAAGCCCCCAACATGAGCCAATTGAGTTTCAAGCTCAAGACCTATCACTCTAATACCACTTCTTGGATTCAAAATTATGTCGAGAGAGGGAGTGAATCAATAAAATACAATTTTACACAATTAAATCATTCAATCAAAATAAGACATCAATCACATGAGAGAAATGAACAAAGGATATACATGGAAACCCATCTAGTAGAAAAACACAAACCTTCTTTTAATTAACTAATTTATATAGGAAACAACTTACTATTACAATATTTGTAGGCACCACCTACATGAGACACCAATATCATATAATTTGCAAGAACCAAATTGCAAGAGACACTAATCCCCTCATATTTGCAAACACCAACAGATTTATGATCCAATATATTTTTCAACAACTATTAGATCTTTCTTTCCTAACCAGTAAGCTTGATCACACACCAAATTTGCATATCCCATTTTTCATCACATTTTCAAACTAGAACCTTATATAAATTATTGTTAATTCTACTCATTTAGACTCCACAACCTTTTATCTTCTATTTTTACTCTTTACTTCAACAACTATTTGTTCAATCTTGCTTAACTAGCATACATCCAAAAGACTGCACAAAATTGTTCTTTTCTCTCATGATGGGCACATTTCTCACACATTGTACACATTGTTCACACACCCTAATTCAATTTAAAAATTAAATTCATATATATAACAACACCAGCTTTAATTTTCATTTGTCTCTCAACTTCATGCATTTCAATTAGAGTGCTTTATTTCACTCATATAGTTCTCTTTTCATATTTAGCTCCCTTTTTCCAACATATTTGAAATAATGTAACTTTATCCCTTTAACTCTTTGCAACCATACCCTATGACCATTTTCTCTGCACAGAAATATGATTTTTGGTACCTTGACCATCCATAGAAGATATTGGAGACCTGATATTCTCCACTATCAAGCATTAGTCCTTAGCACCTAGTGTTGAACCATGAGAGAATAGGACCATGTGTTGTGACCATGGAATTAACTCACTGCTCCGGTAAATTTTAAGCTCATGTCATTTATTGAAATCACACTTTGAACACACTAGATACATAAATACTCATATTTTTTCAACCCTCTAGATTTAAGTTCTAAACCATTAAGCACCCATGACTATGTGTTATAACCTCAATCTTAACACACCACTTTCATATTCTCCAATTAAAAATGTCTCTATACCAATATGATAAAGGATCCTAAGAGGAAAATCATTATTTGATGGCCTTACCAAGCTTACCTATAATTGACATAATTTTCCCCATCACAGGATACCAGACTATTCTAAATTGTTGGTTGATTCTAGTACCCGAGTACCCCCATGGAAAAATTGTATTTTGACAAACTAAAAAAACCATCAAAAACTTGAAAAAACTTTCCTTGTCATATTGGACCATTTCATACTAGAGAGTTCTAACTTTTCATGCATTATAGTACTTGAGTACCCTGGTATAGGGCCCACAAAGGTTGAGCCCATTGCTCTTTCCGATCAATTCCTACAACCATGCCCTTTCGACCTTTCTTTCCAAAAACCAATGCATGGAAAAACCTTCTTGATCCTAGTCCTGGCATGAGTCTTGAGACCTTTGGGTCTACCACATCATTCCACCATGGACCTATCATATTTTCCACATGGTCCTTCTTCCATGTCACACTAGATACTTTCCTTTCCATTTTGAAATTTATACTATATGTTTTGTGCCCCAGTATGGGTGTCCACCATTTCTATGTCATCTACCACATGTTTTCTACGTGTTTCCATGTGATACACCACATTTCCTTAGTTCCATGTATCATGATATATTTTTGCCCCATGTAATCCGAAAAAATCTTGTTGCTCATCCGAAAAATCTGAAATTGAGTACCACATCTCACCTCCTCAAGCTATCACATCAATAATATTACTAGTTTTTTCCTATGCCACTGCCACTTGTCTACTAATTGGGCTCCAACCATACACCTACTAGCCAAGAAAAACATATAAAAACTATTTCATTTAGTTAATCATTTAACTTATAGATCTATTTTATATCTAGATTATAAAATATAAAAGTGGATAACGTTGAGTCCAGTATATGGGCTCAAAGGATTTTAGTACTTAGGTTTTATACCTTAGTGCTTTGTGATAAGGGGTTGTGACCAAGTTCCTATTGTTTCAAATGTATTTTCTCCTTGCCGTTGAAAAAATTTGGGGGGGGGGGAGGGGGGGGGTGTCAATGGTGGTCTCCAAAAATGGTTATGGACCTGCTATATGCCTAGATGGCTACTACATGTCCTAGTAGTTTACTACCTAGACAACACATTGGACTCCTTAATCAGTTAAGTGGCGAGCATGTTAGGAATCCATGAAATAAACAAGTGTAATTTATCCCTCATCATATTCCTCTGCTTGTATTGGGCATGTTTGGACTCCCCCTAACCTTTTTATTAATGAAAACAAAATGGGAAAAAATATCCCCCTTTATCATTGATGGAAACCCCAGAAATTTGAGCACTACTACCTATCTGCAATCTAATCTGAAACTTCTCTTGCTAATATGCAATATCTGCACCCACATGAAATTTCTCCCCCTTTAACATCAATGATAAAGGGTTGTGTATGGACCTTCTATGGAATTCCACCTATCTAGATGAGAGGTTTCATGCTTATAATTTCCCTTGTTAGACTATCCATCAATTATCATGACTTGACATGTTATTCTTCACTGTGTATACAAGTCCACATTATTTCTATATTTCCTTTGATTGCACCACGTCTTCACCTATGAAAAAATGGACTACTCCTAATTTTGCACATATTTTCATCTACATCTTTGATTCTCAACTACCCCTTTATGAAGGAAAAGGGATGGTTTTTACTTCTATTTGTAATTTCTCCTTCTAATATCTTAATAGTAAAACAATTACTTCCTTTAATTTGTCACTTCTCCTTTGTATGAAACTATTCTCCCTCTCTCCGGGATTTTTATATTTATTCTTACATCCAACTATTCCTCTTTTGTATATTTACTCTTAAGACTACTTCCCTTGAGCTTCAACTTTTACTTATGACTTAACTATGATCATGACATCAAAATATTGCTCCCACTGAATTGATGCTTCTCCTTATTTGCAAGCTTTAGAATAAAATGTGTCCTCATGTCCTTTATCAACCATTTTACTAACACTCAATAGATTATATTTTAGACCTACAACAAATAGGACATTTTCATCTTTATATATTTCATTATCATGGCGAGCTATTCCTTCGCCCATTATTTTGGTTATGTGTTATCTCCAAGAGTGACACTGCCACCTTTAACTTCCTTTAGAGATAGAAATTTCCCTTTATCTACTCGCATATGATGTGAAAATCCACCACCTATATGCCATTTTTCATCTTGGATTTGAGCACATATATCAAATCCATATTCCTCCTACTTTTCTTGTTGTCTATCCATCACTTTTGTTATTTGATTTCTATTTTTGACAATATCTTTTTTTATGCTTTGATTTGGAAACATCAATGTGATTCTTCTACAATTATGAGCTTTGTGTTCAAAATTGTTGCACTTAAAATAATTAATATGATCTAATAAGGGGGAAAATGAGTTGCATTTTTTTTAGAACATTCTCATTAAAACTATTATAATTTTTCTCACACAACCATTCTTTGATATATTATATGATCCCATATTTTAATCTCATAAATTCATTTCTTATATGGGATCTACAATATTTTTCCTTATGAACAAAATTATTACATGAAAACAGTAGCCATAAAAGACACTTTGAAACCTAGATGTTAAGGACCTTCTTGGAGGAATGATTCTATGAAATTCCTTTTATCAGTCTTGCTGATTCTTTATTATACTTTTAGTATTGTTTACATAGCTACCAGGGTCATGTCTTTGTTGGAGGCTTAGTTTTGTCAGTGTCTTTGCTTGTATTGTTGGACTATCCTTTGAGCACATTTTCATAATTGTTAGGTTCTCTTTTTTTAGGACTTTGTACTTGGTTCTCTTTTAAGGACCTCATGGTTCTCATTATATGCTAGGCCGGATTTGATAAAGGGAAATTTGTGACAACTAGGAATTTTTTTCAATGTTTTAGTCCCTTTCAAGTATTGATTCAACTCGTCATTTATTTTCTTTGATTCAATTCATTTCCATCTTCATGATTAAAATCATTATTATATTTTCAATTTCTAATGCTTCCTTAATGATATGATAAAAGTGAAATGAAGGTAAGACAAGAAATTATAGTTTTATCAAAGCAACTGAGGTGTTTGAAAGTATGATATCCAAAAATAGATGACTTGGATATGTGGTTGTCGAGTGTGTCCTCTTTATACTTATTGAGTCGGATTGACCTAAAATATAAGATGATTTATCTAGTATATTTGTCTAGTATATGATGTGTGGAAAGAGCAATGAATTTGGAAATGACCTTGGATAAACATAAGATAATATTTATCTTAAGCACTTATAAATACTATTGAAGTGTTTTATAGTGATTTATAGTGTTTAAAAGTGTCTTGATATTATTTTAAAACAAACATATATAAATATGATAAGTGATTCCTTGGATGTCAAAAAGAGAGATAAGATCTATATTTGGAGAAGTAGGATGGGTTTTTGGAATTATTGTGACAAGTTAAATGGAAATTTTATTTTATTTTTTATAGACGGAGTAACCATTACCCACAAGGGTCTTAATAAGGTAGCTATTTTCTTCCTCTAGGTGTTAGGGAGAAAAGATTTGAAGGACTCAAATTGTTAGAGATTTTAAAATATTATATTTTTTTTTCCTTTAGGTGATGGTGATAATGAGCATGAAGGTACTTTTCTATATGAACATTTTTCTTTGATCACCTTCCCAACATTTATCCTCACATACAATTCATGATGGAAACCCAATTTAAAATATCTCCTTCCTTTCTTCATGTTTTCATCTCTCGTAAACCCCTAATAGAAATTTTACCCACCAAATCTGTGGAAAAACGACTCACAACAAGAGATACTCCATGCCGACTCTCACCATAACCCAATGCAAAAATTTAACACTCTAAGAATATAACAACTCAATCCATTTGAATCTGCACTTCACAACACATGGAGGAAAAAATTCCACCTTACTAAAGCCCTTATGGATCATAATGGTTACTAAATTTTAAAAACTTAAATTCAACCTATCACACTAATTCCAAAAGCTCTCCTCCCACTTCCCAAGCTCTAACTCTCATCTGTCTTCCCCACAACTAAGACATTACTGATCATATTTCTAATTTTTTTACTAAAAAGCATATCAAAACTTTTTTCAACCCTATGAATCCCTTAAACAATTATTTATAAATGTTAAGAATAAATTTAATTATCTTCTTATACAACGAATTACATAATTCCTTGATATTGTGTTAAATCATACATTGGCCAAACTAATATATCTTTCAAAACCCATCTCAAGGAACATACAACTAATATGCTCCACAACTACATCTCCAAATTGTTTTTAATAAACACTCCATTCCAAACACTTCATTTAATTCAACCAATCTATAATTCTTGCCTTGAATCTCCTTCGCTTAGCTCTTATCATTTGGGAAGCCTTAGAAATTGAATGACACCCTACTAGTGCTTTTCCATCTTTTCTCTTTTTATGTCTTTCATTATGACATCTTTCCCAAAAAAAATTACCATAACTTAATTTTCTAGCTAGTCAAATAATTATTTTCTTTCCATCACTTTATTACTAATTTACTCTCATTGATTTTGTTTATTACTAGGGACATAGTTGCCTTTGAAAAATAATTCTCTTATACTCTTATATTTATCTTAGTTTTGTTTTCCATGAATTATCTTTTAGTTCACTATATTTTTCAATAGCTATACTCTAGATATTCTTCCTTTAAGTATTTTCACTAGTTTTCATTTAATAATTATAAAATATTTACTTATCCTTGATTATGGGTGGAGTGCCTGCTACAAAAGCTAATGTTTTTAAACTTATACATGGTAGTTTACTTTCAAAAAATCTTAGCAACAATGTGATTAATTGTTAAAACCTATACACTTAGATATGTAACTATTTTAACAACGTTAGAACATAATGAAAACATTATTTAGTTCTCATTCTTTTAGATGTCACATTTAGTGGTTAATTTTACCCCCAAACCAAAAAGTGGCAACACCAATAGCACCATAGTTTTGTACGGTAGTTAAAATTGTGACTTTTTTGAACCCAAATGATACTCTCGGTAGCACAAATTTTTATTTTTGGGATTAAAATTATCAATTAATTAAAATTATACACTTACAAACTCATATCATCGAAAATTAAAAACATAAATTCAACTATAAATCCAAAAGAGGTATTACATGAATTTTTTTACTAATTGATTTTTTTAATAATTTACATTAAAAAATTATTAACTTAATGAAAAATTTTAAATAATAATAACAAAAAAGATCCCCAAAGGGGGTGGCCACAGAGGTTAATGAAATGCTAAGTGGGAGGGTGGTGGTATTATCACCTCCTGATGCGTTAAACATGTGGTACAGGGAAATCACTTCCCCTCTCATGTAACTTGTTGTCCAACATAATGATTTTAAGTTTGAGTGTGTGTGAGGAATTTTTTAGTTAAGCGAGGTCCCAATGTGGTTATTTCCAGTGTTCAGAACTTGAGCGGCTAAATTTTTTCTAAGGAAAATAGGCAAGTCAATTGTAAGGAAGAATACAGGGAAACATGGTTTAGGAAGCTTCATTCTACTGTTTTGAAGAAGCACAAGCTCTACAAGGAAGGTTTAGGTCCCCAAAACTAGCATTTATCCTCACACCTAGGCTTCTGCATTGGTATTTCTATGACTAGTGGGGGTTTTCATTGTCGTTTAGAGGAATTTTTTGACCTCCCTCTTATATGGCACCTATCTCCCCACTCTTTTGTTCTTAATCTATTTACTCAAATCAATGGTTCTTCTTGGTAGGAGGAAATTTCAATTCCTTATTATGAAGCTACAGTTGGTTTGGTAGTCATATACTGGTGTTGGCCCTATCTCTGTTCAGTTAATAGGATGTGCAGAGATTCCCTTGGGATTTATTCTATTTTTTTAGTGTTGTGGGTTGCAATCCTCCATCTTCCTCTTGTTTCAGTATTTTCAATGACACCATGCCAAGACATTAAATGCATCCTCGGCGTGACACAAGTAGTTGAGGGTCTAAGAAGAGCTCTATAACCCCCAAGGTAGACTCACTATTAGAAAACATGAGCACTACTGAGAAGGGGGGGTGAATCAATAGTGTTCCTTATGACTCTTTATATCTCTTTTTATCTTTTCTCTTCAAACCATCATTCATGCATTTATTAGCAACACAACACATAAGAAAATCTATGTATCACATAAACCATAATATCATATTAAATAAGATAACCATAAAACCATATAACCATAAGCAGATATAAATCAAACAACCATAAGAAAAAAAATGAAAATAACCGTCAGTATAAACAATCTCATCACATCAATCATACATATGAGGACACCAGATGTAAGGTGGAAACCATAAGGGTAAAACCCACCATCGACATATATTGTTCATTCTCATCTCTTCTTTTATGTGAAATATTTTACATATGATCCACTAGCCACCACCAGTGTGCAAGCCACCACTTTCTAATTATGTGAGTAACTACTCGCTCCATACAACAACCATGAAGAACTTTGCAGGCCACCACCTGCACCACTCCCTCGACTTTGCATGCCACCAACTGATGGAACTACTACTGCCAATAAGCCTCACCTGGCCACCACATTAGAGAAATTTTGAGGTATAGTGGAAATCATAAAATAATATTAGATTGCATCATCAAAATTTATAAATAAAAAAATAAAAAACTATGTTTTCAACTCATATTTTCAACTTAACTCCCTATAGTTTTACTCAAATTTCGAGCGGGAGCACTTGTTGGATGTGGAATTTAATTCCTCTTCCAATAATTACCCATGTTTCATACTTATGATGGACCCTACTACACAAAAATTAGAATTACATGAAAAATCTTGATTCCAATCACGTTTTTTCATGTATTTCTCATTTTTCGTGTAGCAGTGTCCATCGAAAGTATGCAACATCAGTTCTCCTTGTACTAGGAATTAAATTCAACATCCAACAAGTGCTCCCACTTAAAATTTCAGTAAAACCCTAGGGATATAAGTTGAAAATATGTGTTGAAAAAGAAGTTTTTTTTTTTTTTCCTCCAAAAATGGTGAATCATTCCCTATGGTTGACATCGTCATCTTGAATCCCATTAGTTCTTATAAAGTTTATTTTGGTTGTATATTTTTGTTTTGAGGCCCATTTTTTACCTCAAAATTTCTCTAATGCACTATCCAGCCACCACTCCCACATTCTCAAACCACCACCTGAAGGATGTTGATACACATTGAATACGCAAGCCACCACTTTCTCACTGAAGGCCCCAACCCTTGGCACATAACGTGGATATTATTTCACATATTTTCAAAATATGGCCGAAATCCTAAAAACAACAAGCAAATTTGAACCTCTTTTCATAAATTTTCAAATTGGGCTCATGCTAACTCTATGCTCAAACATCCAACATTGAATACAATATCTCCCTCTCACCACAATCATACACCCAACATTAGCAAAAAACCCTCAATAAATTGGCAAAAAATACAAGCTATGGCTTTCATACACTCATTTATATCAATACAAGCTCTCTGACATACAACTTTTCTCATAGAGAAACCAACATCATACAAAACTTCTGCAATACCTCCACACATCAAGTCTCCTACATACACACTCTCGATAACATCTCCATATACAACATAATAAAAATAAATTAAAAAACTCATCCATGTAACAATGGAGCAACCATACAATACTAGATACAATGTTATAGCCATATATGTGAAGTCTCTACCCATGAAAACACATATAGATCATTCATATAACCAAGGAGCTACACTCTCCTCTTTACCTTTGTCATCAAACTCTAAATATTTGCTACAAAATAATATGAAATCTTTTCGGTCATCAATATTTGATCCAACAAATTCCTCCTTTGATTTACCTCTGCTACAACCTTTACAAGTTTGTCGTAACCTTCAAATCGATATTTTCCTCTACATCACAAGTTGTTTCGATGTAGTTGGCCTCTTCATGCACTTTCCTAATTTTTTGTCTCTACCATTAACCTTTGTGTGTGCACATGCTTCAGTAGCTCGAATTTTAGCCTCTACACCAATCTCTAATAGTCATTAGGCACACAATCTAACACAAAATTGGTAGATCTGCTCATCTATTTAACATACTTGATCCACTACCTCCTTTACTCACTTTATCAATGCATTCACACCATAACCACTTATTCAAGTTGTATATTAATTCAACAAAATTTTCCATACAAAACCATGATGAAAACTCTAGTAAACATCTATGGAATTCACTAACATACCCACAGAATGCAGGAAACGGGGTCTAGACAAGGTAGCATTGATCATTACTTTATGAAAAGTGTTACTAGGAGAGGTAAAAAATTTCTAATGAAGGAAACACGAGTATTAACACAATTTGTCTTCAAGAGACTTGAGCTACCCTATTTTTCAGCCCAAAACTTAGTCAAACCTCAAGGAAAATGCTTCCAACTCTTGGCACACCTTCTTCAACACTCGTAGGACTTGTCCAAGCACTTGGAACTCCTTAGCATCATAAAAAACATCATCATAATTTCCAAACACCCCTACAACAATCCAGCATCATGAAGACATAGTTGGCTAACCTCCTTCGCATGAATCAACATCTTTGCATCAGAACAAGATTTTTTCATCAATCAATGATCACTCATCAAAAATCATGATGGCTACCAACATCAGGTTTAAATCAATGATAATACCAACATTTCTAAGTCCATGTTCACATCAATCCCAACACTCACATGACTTTGCCTAAGCTAGGAAAATTGCGAGAAGATTTCATGGCAACACTTTGTCTTACATCAAGGCTAAATTTTATTTACTTTAGGAATACTTCATGCGAAAAAATAGATCACTCTTCAATTTTGATATCAATGTTGCAGCCATGTGTTGGCTTCTAAACATAGGTAACACAGGAGGAAAGAAAATCAATATTTTTAGGAAATTCACTTATACTGGAATACCAAAACCCTGGTAGGAAACGTTTTTCAAGATAGAGGTGATGAGCATGAAGATATGGATTCCATCCTACGGGATATTCATCAAGAAATAAAGCACCTACACACTCACATCATGAGCATGTATTCAATGCTTGCACACCTAGAAAGGCATCTCAACTGCAAAAAGTCTCATAATCCAAATGTCACTAACACCAATACTGCTCACATTGAGGTATCTAATTCCTCAAGTTGATGCTGGTTCTATATATGATGCTTTCCATAGATTTAGTTTTATTTTGATTTTATGAGTGTAATATGTTATATGATGGAAGAGCCAGAATACTCGAGAGTGTATATTTTATGGACATAGCTATTTTGTTTTAACATCATTATATCGATGACTTCCCTACAGGGGGAGCGTGAATGAGATCCACAATGGTGATGTGAAGGATACACACCCCCTATTTCTCTTCTAGTTTTCATTTTGGAAAAAAGCATGAATAAATAATAATACAATGTCTATATAAATTATGTGACTTAAGAAATAGAAAAGATAATTAAAGAAAAAAAACACACAACTATTTTTTTTAAATTGAAAAAAATACTAAATAATAATAGATTAATTTTTGAAAACAAAACTTATATACAAGATCAAGTAAAATAAAATTAACTTACGCAATAAAATTTGTCCTGTAGATATTGTAGGGTTCCTGGGGAGCCGAGTCAGTACAAAGGAAATGGTGGCTGCTAGGTGTATGAATGGAATTTTGTGGTGGACCGCGAGCTACACTTGGGATGTTTCACGGATCAGTTAAAATAGGGAGGTAGTTTGGGAACTTACACTGAATAAAGTTGGGTTTCTCCTATGGAGGCATCATATCCTTTCGGGGTTTTTTGTTAAAATCACCGCCATCAACAGGGGGAGCATATGCACTCTGGTTTCCCTATCACTTATTACTACAGGCAGCATTCATGGTCAGTCTGAGGGGTTGTGTTGATCTGGAACCTGATCTAGAGGACATTCTTTCAGTGTGGGGTTTAGAGCCTACCGAGCAAAGCCTAGACAAGGTAAAACGTCCAACTAGGCGTCCAGGTGACATGACCGGTGAATCAAGGTGTTACTCTAAGCCTGGAGGTGGGTTAGGGTTAGAGGACTTAAGGAAGCCTACCATTGTTACAGAGGGATTTTTGGCATCATTTATCAGTGGGATACATGTTAAGATAAAGTTTGTGGCACCGGTGGAGCACACGCTTGGGGCATTGGCAGAACATTGGGTAAATCAAAAACCTCTTGCCCTTCTTGACCCTGTTATTTGCACAAGAGGGCTTGAAGATATTTTATGTATTGTAGTTGTGTGGGGAAACAAAGGTTTCAAGTCGTGCTTGGAACTAAAACCCTTTTCTCCTAAGGCATGAGTAGTTCAAAGAGTTAACAGAACCCATGCATGTAAATCCCCTCTAAGGAAGAAGGAGGAGGTATCCCTTGAACCTTAGAATACTTCATCATATTTTCAAGGGGAGGGAGAAGATCCATTCTCTCAGATACATGGGACAGAAGAATAATTGACTCTACCCGGAATTGCAAAGGAAGCGGCAGATGGTGGGATGACCTTAAAGTTTGATGAGGAGGGACACCCAATATATCTCAGTGATTTTTTCAATCATTCAGAGATGGCGGGGGAGTGATTAGGAAGGATATTCGAGGATCTTGACCATTTCTTAGAAGAGAAGACTATTTAAGTCCCAGAGGTGGGAAGGAATGGTCAGACAACTCGCTCGAAGCGTAAGACATAGAAAGTCATAAAAAAGAAGGTAGAATGTCACAATATTGTTTTAGGAGTTGATATTAAACTTTACCAAAAAATGGAGGCTTCAGATTTAATTTTAGTTGGAAGATCCAAAGGTAGACATTATTCAGTGAAATACATTTTGGAATGGATTTAAAAATCATGGAATGGGGCTCTAGAATTCAGGTGGAGGTAATTTCCTTGGAAAGGGGCTGGTTTATGATAAGGTTTAGCAAATGGGAGACCTCAGATTGGGTCCTTGAGAGGAATTGGTGCTTCAGTATATTTATTATTTACTTCCAAGAATGGACTACTCTTTTTGATGCATAGAGGGAGAAATTGGAGGAGATCCCAGTTTGGGTTACGCTACCAGATCTTCCTCTGCATTTGTCGATGGAGGATGTTTTCAAGGCTATAGATAATGAATTGGGTACCTTTCTTGAAGTTGATATGTCATTCGGAGAATGAAAATGTATAATTTTGGCTCGCATCTTGGTCAAGCTTTACCCAAGGGAGGGCTTGGCGGAAAAAAAATGGACATTTGGAGAATTTCCACTAGGTTTCAGTAGGAGAAGAAGACATAGAGGAGATCATAAGAACAAAGGGTGAGGTTTCGATGTAGAGTTGATGCGGGATCAAGTAGTGGAGGATGGGAACCAGTGGGATGTAAATCTGGTTCCGATGGAGGTTGAAGCAGATTAGACCCAACCAGAAGGCATACAAGGAAATGTCGAACAAGGATGAGATTCAGAGACACAATATGAACTCGATTTCATCGGCCCAGTATCCCAGTATGCCGGTACTATTTTCACTCCCCTATCCTCTTTGTCTGATTATCTCATTACATTTTTTGATGATTTTCAGGTGCCTAGTCCTTCCAAGCCTCAGGGGTTTTTTGTATCACCTAATTATAGCCTTTCAATAGCATTGGAAAATATCATTACCTCAATTCTGGTGCTCATTCTGGCTTTTCCATCCCCACTTGGGCCTTTTTTCTCTCGTGTCCCCTCCCCACCTTCCTTTTTGAATTTGCATTACAATATTCAACTAAGAGATAAATTGGTCCTTCCCTTTTCCCTTATTGGTAGTTTTGGGTGCATTCAGAACCCCATGATGCCTCGCAAAACTAGGGGAAGGAAGAAAAATATCTAAAAATCCTAGCTGAAATCTAGGCTAGACATTGTTGATGGGAGGAAACTCTCATTAAAATGGCTGCTTAGAGTTGCCCAAACCCTTGGTGAGGTTTCCAAATGTTAGCACTTTCCTTCAATTGTAGAGGGTTTTCTAGCACAGGCAAGAAGCTAGCTCTAAAAGACTTGATAAAAAAATATAGCCCTGATGTAATTATGTTACAGGAAACCTTGGGAAATAGATAGATTTTTCTAGAGGCTCTATGTAGTTTGTTTTTGGGTGTGTCATTTATGTCTTCTGATTCTAGGGGTAGATCTAGAGGAATAGATCTAGGTTTCAATAACGACTGTTATGAAACCAACTCCAAAAATAGCAGAAAAGAGATATCAACGCCTTAGAAATAAGCCACTTCGAGGGGAAAACCTCCTTTACATTACATAAATGAACAATTATTGGATGAAACAAATGACAAAACCTCCTTCTATATATAGGAGTCTATGGGGTCACAATATAATCCTAGCTGACCTAACAATAATAATGTAAGGGCACAATAATAACAATATTAGGGTTACACGGGTACAACAATAACAATAATGGGGTTACACTAACACAAATAAGGGACTATACTAGTAATATAGGGACCTAACATGCCCCTCTCCTTCAAAAAAGTGTTGTCCTCAATGCTTGAGTAGCTCCAGATGCTTCTGTATAAAATTCTCATCCTCCCATGTATAATCTTCAGTGGGTAAGTTCTTCAACTTGATGAGATACTCTGAAATTGATCGATTTTGTAGCTGTTGAGTTCTTGTTTCCGTGACTTCTTCAGGTTCTAATATGATTTTTCCTTCCTTATCAAGTTCTATCAATATTTTTTGAACTAGAATTTTGTTGCCAATAACCTTCTTTAAGCATGAAACATGGAAAACTAGATTCACTTGTGAAGAAGCAGGAAGATCCAATTTGTATGTCGTAGTACCAATATTTTGCAACACTTTGTAAGGACCATAGTACTTTGGCACTAATTTATTATCCTTCTGAGATTTCTCGAGGGACATTTTTTTGTATGGTTGTAGCCGTAAAAATACCCAGTAATTCGATTTCCTTTCCTTACAAAAAAAAATTCAAGAAAAGTTCTTGAAAATTAAAAGCTACCGTCCCCAAATATTGTAACCATTACTCCCAGTACAACATCAACACCTCCCATTGGAATGGAAAGCATTGGAATATTCAATACATATTCCCCCATGGTTAGCTTGATATTATGACATTTTCCAGAGTAATTTATAGTTCCTCCATTTGCAACCATCACTTGACATTCTAGTGCTCGGTATAGGAAACAATTCAATTCCTTGGCTACCTTGCAATGGATAAAATTATGGGTACTAACCGAATCAATCAACACTATTACCTTTTTATTTTTCATATGTCCTTCTATATCGAGAGTTTGAGGAGTGGTAATTCCTACCAATGCATTACAAGATATGGTTAGACTCATTTTTTCTTCTTCTAGGTTCGGTTCCTGGTGTATATCCTCTTCTTTTAAAGTTTCTTGTTCATTTTCTTCCTCCTCTTCACAATCTATGTAAAGTAATTTCTTCTCAGCACACTTATGACCTTTAGTGTATTTTCTATCACAACTGTAGCAAAGCCCTTTTGCTCTTTTTTCTTCTAATTGTTGTGGTGTCAACTTTGTAGGTTGTGGAAGTCTAGGAGTAGCAACACCTCCATATTTATAGATGTGAGTGGTAGGCTTCCTTGTATCCATAATTTCACATTCAATTTTTCTTGCCAACCTGAATGGCTTCTCCAATGAATCAGGTTCCCAAACGCAAACTTCATGTTGATGTTATCCTTTAAAGTCCATATGAAGACATAAATCTTGTGTTCCTCTGGAATATCAGTTACTCTTACATTCAATTTTTGGAAGTCCTCAATGTGCTCCACCACTGAACCCTTTTGTTTGAGATTTATCAATTGGCTAAAGAAGGTGTTGCTCTTTGTATCCTCATAATGTGCTATCATTTCCTCCCTAAAAATTGACCAAGTGACAATTTTTTTATGGGAGAAAATCCATCGATACCATAAAAATGTGTTTTTTTCTAAATGTAAAGTTGCAATGTGTACCTTTTGTGTGTTTTGAACATTATTGAGATCAAAATATTTCTCCATTTGTAGTATCCATGTTACGGGATCCTTCCCATCAAACTTGCTCATATCCATCTTTGGAATATGGTGGTTCTTCCATTCAACATTAGAGTTTATGAAATCACAATTAACATTTATTTTATTCTCATGAGTTTCCTCTACTATCTTTTGACCATTAGGAAAAATTTCTTGTATCAACTTTGTCAAACCATCCATGTCTTATTTTAGATCATTCTTCATGTTTTCCATTTTTTCTTCTACATCATCCATCTTAGCTTCTATGCCAACTTGCATGTCATCCATGCCATTCTTCAAACTATCCATTTTAGCTTCCACTCCTTTCTTAAAACCATCCATCTTAGTTTCCACACATTTCTTCAAAACATCCATTTCATTTTATGTTGCTCTTTGCGAGAGCGAAATTTGTTGCCCTTGCTCTTGTAATTTTGATAAGTCATGTTGCATTTCTTCGTCTTCATGAGTCATAGTAGAGCCTTTTAAAGGCTTAATGGGTGTTGAATTATTTTTAGGGGGGATTTTAGAACCCAGTACTAATATATATTCTACAATATGACCTTGGAATCAATTCAAACTAATTTTTCACACAAGACTTATGCAATTTGAAAAAAAATTACACACTTTTTTCTTTCTTTTGAGAGCTCAATATTGAATCTGAATTATATTTGTGATTTCAGATCTTCAATATCTGAAATTTGTCCTTGTAGTATACCTTTGAATCCTCTTTTTAATGCCATAATTCTTACCTGATTTGGATTCTTCAAGACAAAGTTATGTCCAACCTCCCACAATGACATAATTATGGACTTGTTTAGTGGAACGAAATTGTATAGTGTGACACGTGTCACTGTTTCCTCCTTACGATATGAAATTGATCTAAAAGAAACTACAGTTCGTTTAATTGCGGCCACTTTTTACAAAATTCCAATCTGATGCTCAGAGAGAGAGTTGTGATGATTTTCCCACGATCACCTCTTTGAGATGAAATTCAGAGCCTAAAAAGCCTAACTTCCACGGATCATATCTACGAACATATTGTGAATCAAGATCTGAAATTTTTAGAAGACTTTCCTCAGGATTTCATCTTCGCTCTATAACAACTTCAGCTTCTGAAACTTCGCAAAAAAAACTTTATATATAAAATGCAATGATGACCTATTTAGGTGAAATTCGGGAGCCTGGAAAAACCCTAACTTCCACATATCATATCTCACAAATATTGCAAACCAAGATCTAAAATTTTTACACAACCTTCCTCAGGGTTTCAAATTCGTTTTATGAAAATTTTAGCTTATGAACCTTCATAAAAAAAAAATTATAGAAAAAATTCCATGATGACCTGTTTGGAGCAACGAAACCCTAGAATCCAAAGCTCTGATACCAAATGTTATAAAACCAGCTCCAAAAATAGAAGAAAAGAGAGATCAACACCTTATAAATAAGACACTTCGAGAGGAAAACCTCCTTTACATTACATAAATGAACAATTCTTGCACGACACAAATCACAAAACCTCCTTCTATATATAGGAGTCCATGGGGTCACAATATAATCCTAGACGACCTAACAATAATAATGTAAGGGCACAATAATAACAATATTGGGGTTATAGGGGTACAACAATAACAATAATGGGGTTACACTAACACAAATAGGGGACTATAATAGTAATTTAGGGGCCTAACATGCAACATAAATATTCTCAAATCTTGGGGCTTGAATGATTAGGTGCTCAAGTTTATGCTAAAAAATAAAAGTTCTAAAAATGGCTAGAAACCTAAACGACCACATAATGCTCGTCATTATGAATCTAGCGCACTTCGTTTCGTGCAAAATGGACTCTGTATGTTCCCAAAAATGAGTTATGTTCACTTTACACAAACAAGCATCCGTACTGCTGGCATGACATGCTGATTAGGTTGGGTCAAATGAATCAATTTTCCTTCGACTAATGTGGGACTTCCAAGTGGCAATATCTTACTAGTTCTAATGATTCGGAATGTGGAAGCTTTTTAGTGGGGGAGATGTTTCCCAATGGGGAGATGAAACATGGTGCAACCTAGGGCCGCCACATGCCCCACCTCCCAAGGTGGTATGATCAAGTGCTCAATGTAAAAGCTCAAAAATCAAAGTGCTCGAAATTGAATGGAAACTGAACGATGGCGAAGAGCTCTTCGCTAGGAATCCGATGCAATTCATTTTGTTGAAAAATGAGTCTGGATGAAGAAGATAGAGCATGTTGCTCATTTTCCTAAACAACTAAAAAAGTTGTAGAACGGGACAGAATGGTGTCATGGCAGTTGAGTCAGCAGAAAAGGGATATTCTAGGAATATTTTGTCATTTTCACCCACTGACACTCTGACAAGTGTCACTGCAAGATTCGCTAGGTAGTTTGGAAGGTGGATTTTTTTTTTTATGTTGTTCTCCTAAGGTCGATTTTCACATTTTAATGGTGGAATGAAATATTTATTAAGTTTGGGGACAGTGCATCCAGATGTTGACACGTGGTGCAGCCAGGGGCCGCCACATGTCCCCTCTGATGGACCAAGGTTGAAGGTCGAATTATATTGCACATATGGTTCTAAAGTTTGAAATATATATATATATATATATATATATATATATATATATATATATATATATATATATATATATATATATATATATATATATATATATTCCAAAGGTCGGCACATATATTATGGTCTGCATTTCATACATATCAGATGTTTTATTAAAGTCCAAAGTTTGATGCATATTACAAAGGTTGGATTGATTAACATTATGGGAAGAAAAATTGTTATGTACAAGTTGGGCGGAGGTCGGGGCTCAACCCCACGACCTCCCCCAACGGACGTGCTCTCCATACCACTATACCACTACATTGTTCATTGATCACATAGGATTACAGCTTATATTTAAACTCAATGGTAATGAACAGCGGAGGTATGGAGGGGGCTAGCCCCGTGGGCCAACCCTCTCCCCACATGACCATTACACCATAATTGGCAGTATATTTAATGATAATAGTGTGGGATTAAGACTTAATATGGGTTTAACTACCCCTAACCATGATGTTATCACTAATCCATATTGCTAATGCATGGTTGGATTAAAATGTGCTTAGTGAAGTTAAACCAATATTAACAATTAATTAAACTCGAGTTTAGTTCGGCAGAAAATTCAGCGGTCCTCCAAATTTGTCACCAAACCCAGATTTCCTAGGCCAAACATTTTTGGCCATAATGTTTCCAAAATTTGACCAAATTGGGAGCAAGAAGAGTCATTTTTGGATAATTTGGACATTCTAAACACATTGGAGTAGGTTGCAAGAGCAGTAGATGAATGTAAACAAAATGTTTTTCACATTTGAGCTAATACAGAGGCCCAAGCCATGGAAGCTGGGCCAAGAAGGTGTATCCCAAGACACGTGAACTCCTTCATCAAAAAATTGTGTTAATAGATCATTGTGATGGTTTATTGTAAATTTTATTGTTTTTGTTCAACATTATGTTTTAATGTTTTTATGCTCATGAATTTAACATAAAATTCAGTTCATTTACCTGTTTTAACACTCATAAAAACCAAGGAAAATTATGCACATAAAGTAAGTGATCAACAAATTATTTATAATTCTAAAGATAAAATTAGTACATCAAACCTACCATTAAAATTCAGATCAAGGTTGTATCAGAGCTTGGATGAAAAGTTGTTAAGGTTCTTTGCTTGATTTTTTGAGTTTTGTGCAAGTAGGGTTTTAATGGTTAAAGTTTTTTTATTCTTACAAGGTTGAAGTTGTAGAGAGGAGAAGGGAAACTATTGGGTGCAAGTCCTGAGGTTAGGAATAGAAGAAGGAGAGCCATGAGGTCACCATCTCCACCCAAAGTTTAAATCTCATCTACACTTGAATCACCTCAAGTTTTATCTCGAGAAGCTGAGATTGAGGAGGTACAAGTTTCACCAGAAGATTAGATTGAAGAGGTACAAGTTTCACCAGAATCTGATCTTCAATCCATAGCCATCATGTTAGGTTCTGGAGAGACTCAATATCTTTCAGAAGAGGAATCATATAAGAAGGCTTTCTATGAAGTGACTGAAAGGGTTAGTATCCTCTTTGAAGAGAGGGACAAAATGGATGAAGAGAGGACTTCAAAGGGCAGTGGAGGAAAGCCTCCTCCATCTCCACCATCTTCATCATCATACTCATAATCTCCATCAGCATCATCTTCCACTTCCACAGCCAAAAATACCTATACTCACTCAAAGGCCACAAAAGGAAAAGCTCCCTTACTCAAACTTGATGTCAAATTTGAGCTTCCAATGTATAATGGTGAGGTAAATGCAGAGAGGTTGGATAATTGGATTCATCAATTGGAGTTTCATTGCAGAATTTAGAACCTTCATGAAGATGACATAAAGATTCAATTAGCTTCCTTGAGGATGGAAGGATCTGCACTTGTATGGTCGGAAGCAATGACTCAAGAAGAGATTAAAATATCTGGTAAGATATCAATGTCTTGGTCAAGTTTTATTGTTGCCATTAAAAGGAAATATTATCCTCTAGCTTACATGAAAAAAAACCATTATGGACTAGCATAATTTTAGACAATTGAAAGGGAAAAGTGTGCAAGATCATACTCATGAATTTAGTAGAAGAGCTCTTATTTTGGGTATTAATCTTTATTTTCAAGAAAATTTGTTAAGTATATTTGGGATTTTCACAGTTACCTTAGACACACTATTCTCATTTTAAAACCCACAAACTTAGAATCATGAGGTTTGTGTCCAAGCCACACATTTAGAAGCAAGAGGCAAATAGAATATAGATGATAAAAGTGATAGTGAGGGTAAAGGAAAGAGAAATTTTTATGAAGAGGAAAGAGAAATATCTCTTTCAAAAGAGAGAAAGAGAAACTCACATGTAAACATTGTTCGAAGAATGGCCATCATGAAGACCATTGTTGGAAACTTCATCCAGATTTGAAGCCAAACAAACTGAAAGCCAAAGAAATGGGGAAAATTGTTGCTATCATTGACCATGACTTAGGTTTATATTCAAGAGATGAGACAAATATTACAGCCATGGGTTTTAAAGGTAAGCACATAGCAAGCACTAGTTCTTCAAATTGTTCTAGTGTAACTCAAGATGAAGATACGAGAATTGAAAATTTCTATATTAGAGTCATTTATAAAGATACCAATATTGAATCACTTTTTGATAGTGGGTGTCAAGCTAATCTGATTTCAAAAGACTTAGTTAAGGAGCTAAACCTTGAAACTGTTAGATATCCAAGAACGTATCCTTTAGGGTGGATATGCAAGAATGCAAACTTGCAGGTAACAAGGAAGTGCATACTAAGGTTTTCCATCAATTCAAAATTTCTTGATAAAGTTGAACTTGATGTGGTGATGCTTGACATATCAGGTATTGTATTAGGAAGTCCATACCTTTATGATCGAAAAGCGGTATTTCATCCTCATGAGAATAAGTATCACCTATTTAAATATGGAATAAGTACATAGTTAGAGCGCATAAGAAGAAGACAATTTTATCTCTTATACATGCAGGAGAAATGAAGAGAATAGTGAATGTAAGTTAGAATTTGACATTGTTAATGATCAAACACAGAGATGTTTTGAATCAAGCATTTCAAAAATATGCATCGAATGATCAATTTGATTTCATTAAAGTTGCTTATGTTTGTAATGAGATGTTTCGGGTCTCTAATAGGCTGCCCTTGTAAGGAGGTAAACAAGATGTGAAATATTTGCAGCAGTCAACATCAATGTTGAGAAATGTTGGAAACAAGATGTCGGTGCAAGAGAGTGCAAAGGTCAAAGAGAAAGAGACAAAGAAATTTGACAAAGAAGGCATGGGTTCCACAAGTGCTTGTTTTGGTTTCCAAAGTGTACATCGAAAAGGCAAAAATACTTTGTCACGAGTCGATGCAAGTACAAAGCAAGATCAATGAAGAATCGCGATGACAACAGTGTGCAAGGTGAGACAGTTTTTAAGTTTCCTTTGATTAATGACCAAGGTGAGAACAAGTTTGTTTCTGCAAGAACAATTTGCGGCTCTGAAAATTAATGGAAATCAGAGCATGACAGTGTCAACAATAGCAAGAGAGTGTCTCAAGAGTCAAGTAAAAAGCTTAGTTTTTGTGAAAAGATCATGTTTAGTCAATTTTATGTTCTTAAATTGCAAGCATAAATTATCGAATGGAATCAGTAAACTGATGAAGTGTAACTGAACTGTATGTGCTAGAATTATTTTTCGTTAGAGTGATGATTGGATTCTGATTTTTTGTTAATTTTTGAATTTTTGGATTAGTGTTGAATTCTTATGGATCAGTGAGTTTTGAAGTAAATTTATTGATCTATCATCTACATTAAATATTATTCCTATAGTTAGTTTCAATTGAATTGAGTCATCAAAAATGGTTTGTGAGATAACTCTTTTCAAAAGATATGTTAGATTAACTTCTACTTTGTTTTTTTTTTATCAAATTTTTTTGGGACTTTATGCTACAGTGAAATAGAGAACTAAATCTAAATTAATTATGAAAGCATGAATTATTGTACAAGTCCTGGTTTATGAAAACATGGAACTTAAAAACTAACTGAGATTAAATCAAAATGTTATGAAGAACTGAACTTTTATCTACTGAAAAACAAAATAAAAGAAATGAACTGAGCTATCTAAAATATGGAAATAATAAATTTAAAGAGTGATTCTACAAAACAAGTAATGACAAAGTATTGAACTAATTAAATTGAGCTTGAAAATGAAATACAAAATAGAGCATTAACAATATTCTAACTATGAAATGACAATGTGATTACTAAAATGAATTATACAGACTGAAAATAAATGACCCGATCTACATGCAGGGGCCCTCTGCAACGCGGTAGGTATCTTTAAAACTACCAACACATCAATGTGGGAAAAGGATATTTTAATTAAGAGAAAAGTCTAAACAAAATACTCAGAAAAATATAAATATGGGGTGCCCCGAATACACAAATATTCCATTGTTTTATAGAGTGTGTTTAAACAATACGCGAGCTCTATGCCTATAGGTATCCTTTAGAATCCTTATTCAAATTTTAAAAAATAAAAGACTATTTTTATCCTGTCGATTTTATTTAGGAAAGAAAGTTGACAAATTCACGATATTCTCAGACTCTATTTCTTAGCACTGCTACCTTTTAACTACCACCATTGACCGTGTTACTGTGTGATTTCATTGATTAATTGGCTCGGATAATCGGGAGCAGATCCATGAAGGAATCATCCTCTAACTACCCATATACTCCTTTGTTGAGTTGGTGCATAGGAACCCTATTATCAATGGAGGTAGCTGCAGATCTGTGAAATAGGTGAAAAATTGTGTTAATTTTGTAGCTGAATGTAATCTTTAACAAAACAATAGGGCATATTAGAAAATATGAAAAATAGGACACATAAGTGTTTTATCTTGTCAAAATAATATTATGACTGTTGCCTTTATTAGGTTGATAGTAACGAAAAAATAAGGAAACCATGGACGCAAAAGGGTGTCAAAACAAAACAATTATGGGACTCTACATTCACCCACATTGAAGGTTTTGTATGTCCTCATAAAAACACAAAATTTGTCATCTTTGTTAAGTTACTGCATATCCTTGGACACTTCTGTCAGTACATCCAATTTTATCTTTTTCACCCTCTTCTATGTTACTTCCATCCTTGGTTTCTTCATAAGAATTTTGTACTTCATATTAATGATTTTTCTCTTCATGGTCTTGTTTGTTTTCTTCAATTTCTTTTTATTTTTGTACCATAGACTTAAATTTAGTAGGGGGTTATCATTCTTGGCAATTTGAACTTCATTTTGATCTTTCAAATATTGATTTTCACTTTTAATATACCTATTTAATGTCTCTAGTTCGAATATTTCATGTCTCAAGATATCGAGTACTGGAGGTTCTTGTGGTTCATTAAATTGGTCCCTCTCTTATTCTTGAATTGGAATTGTTCCGTTGGTTGCTTCTCTTTTCTCCAATGATTCTATGTAATCATCAATCTCTTGTTGTACGAGATCAATAACTAAACTTTGTCCTAGACTTTGAGGAGGTGAAATGTAGGCAGGTAGTGATGCTCTTGGAGAGTTTACTGAGTTTTCTTTTACCTCCAAATCAATGTGTTCTACATCTTTTGAGGATATTTCTTTCACTTTGTTTAGCCTGTTACTTCTTCTTAGTCATGTGACAGGGGTATTTTGAGTTTTAGGCTTTTCTTTCTAGGGCAAAATCTCTGTTTTATTGCTGCCTTTATTTATTCTAAAATATTTTGTATTTATTTTCTTTAAAATTTCTGCAATTGGTATGTCATCTTATAACAAAGCTTGTTGTTGTTGTGGTTCTTATTCCAATGATGTTTCAACCTTCCTTTTCTTCTGAATTCCGCTACTACTTGGTTTTTCATTTGTTTCTTCTTCAAAATGATTTCTTACTAGAAAGGTTTCCCATGTATCCCCTATACATTGAAGATGGAATTCAACAAGTATTTTAACTAGCCCATGGTTATACATTGTGCTTTTTATGAACTGAATTTTCTTTTGAACATTCCCTGACATCTTTTTAAGACTATTTAACAAGAAGTATGGAAGTTTCATTTCATGTTCTTCGAGAAAATTCATCAATAGCCTTATATTATAGAAAAATACACATCTGAATCGACCTGTACAAGTAACAATTTTTTTGGATGACTAAGAGAAAATTCCTCGACTTACTTTTTAGTGCAGAGCTGGGGATGCCTTTCCTGAAGACAATAATATCCATCCTTGGTTCTTCAAGGAAACTCTCTAGTTATCTCCTTTAATTCCTCTATCCTTGAACCATTCCTCTCTTATATGAGCCAATCCGATGGCTTCTGCAATTATACATTATGTCACTGTAAATTTAATATCTCCTATTTCCACTTCTAAGCCATCAAAAACTCTAGAAAAAGTTTTGGTGACTTCCTTGTGGAAACTATCAAATTTTTCCATGAAGTACAACCACTATGCTTTTTGTAATAATTCCCTTGCTTCTGGATATTATTCCAAGAATTTCTTCCCTGTTGGCTCTATTCGAACAATCACACCCATGGTGGGAAGATGTTTTAGCTCCAGAAATTGTTTTTCTTGACGGGATAATCAGCTTGGTAGGGTTTTTCTTTTGAGAGGAAAGGTTGATGGTGATGGAAAAATGAGAGGGAAGGTCAGTAAGAAATGAAGGTATAAGTGAATGAATTAGCCATTAGGCATCCATATTTATGATTTAGGTGGAAATCAAATCAATGAATCAGGACTTGAATCATGATATGATGGCGAAAATGGAAGTGCCGAATTATGAGGGATTTTTCATGATATTATCACCTTTCAAACTAATGATTTTGATTTGTTTGGTAATGTTATGTTCGTATAATTCATACATGTAATATGTTGACCCCTATTGTAAAATTAAAGTATTACTTACCTTTGATTTATTTTCTTGCTAACCTTTGGTTGTCATCTTGTAGGTGCTCTGTATCATAAGGATTCAATCACTTCTTCTTTTTTAATCATCAAATGTTCTTTGTCAAATTGGCTGCAGAAACTAGTCAAAACTATAGAAACCTATCAAAGATGCAGAAAATCATAAATTTTGTAGCTCACTTATTATTTTAAGAAATCGATGCTAGAATAATGGAAATTCTTAGAAAAATGGGTAAGTGAAAATTTAAGGTGCCAAAAGAATTTTGGTTTTCAGCTTGAATTTTCTGTATAAAACATGCAAACAATCTATTAGTTTTTATGTTTATACAAAATTTATTATTATTATTATTATTATTGTTTTAAGAGAAAGGAAAATAAATACTTTTAAGGTTGAGAAGAAGAATTATTCTCAACCAACTTCAAATCAGTATTGTTTTGGAAGATCTTGACAAATTCCTCTCTTTTCATTGGATTTTGATAGATCTTGAGTCGATGTCCATTTACTAATAGAGGAATTTTATCTTCATCAATGGTCTTGATTCTAACTATTCCATTTTTAAAAACTTCTTCGATCTCATAGGGTCCAAGCCAATGAGTTTGAAACTTCCCTTGAAAATTCTTGAATTTTGAGTTGAAGAGTAGTGCCCAGTCTCCTGGATTAAATTTTGTTTCCTTGATGTATTTTTCTTGCCATTTATATATTTGTTGTTGAACCAAGCTATTCTTCTAGATAACATCTTTCCTTATCTCATCAAGCTCATTTAGTTTTCCCATCCTTTTATTTTGTGCTTCTGATAATTCAAGTCCCAACTTGACTGTTTTTTATAGGTCTAGATCTGAAACTCTATTGGAAATAAGACTTTATTTCCCTAAAAAAGTTCGTAGGGAGTATGTCTTATAGTGCTCCTCCATGTAGTTCTGTAGGCCCATAAATCTTCTGGAAGCTTTTCTTCCCAGTCCTTATGTGCAAGTGTACAATCTTGGTGAGAATGGCTTCAATCACCTTGTTTGTAGATTCAACTTGCCCATTTTCTTGTGGATGGTATGGAGTGGACTTCTAGTGCTTGATTTTATATTCTTCCACCAACTTCTGTACTACTCTAGATGTGAATTTTGTTCCTTGCTATGTTACAATTTCCCTTGGGACACCAAAACAACTTAAGACATCTTTAAAAGGAAATGAAACTACAAAATTTTCAATAGTAAAATAAAGTGCTTTAGATTTTACCCATTTAGTAACATATTCAGTACATACCAGAATATACCTCTTTTGTTTGGAAGGTGTATTAATTGGACCAACAAAATCCAAATCCCATTTCTCAAAAGGTTCAATGAGTACCTGAGGTTGCAGTGGAATTTCACTTGAAAGAACATGTTTCCCCATTCTTTGACAATTGTCACATCTCTTAACATATTCTTTGGCATCCTTGAAAAGGGAAGGCCAATAATATCCTAAGAGAAGGATTTTATAAGCAGTTATTTTTTCACAGAAATGGCCTCCACATGGTTCATCATGGCAATCTTTAAATATCTCAGGTATCTCATATTCTCGTACACACCTTCTGATGATGAGATATGGTCTTGTTTTATACAATTCTTCATTTATCCATTAGTAAGAAGCACTTTTTTGGATTATTCTCCTCTTTTCTCTGGGAAACAAATGAGATGGTAATTTTCCTATAGCCAAATAATTAACAATATCTGCATACCAAGGTGATTTAGTAGATACTGCGAAAATATATTCATCAGGAAATTTAAACTCTACATGCATATCATTGTTATCATTTTTAATCCTGGATAAAAAGCTAGCAATTGTATTTTGTTTTCTTGGTCGATCTAGAATGGTGATGTTAAACTCTTACAATAGTAATATCCATCTATTTATTCTGTCATTAGTGATTGGTTTATTCATTAGATATCTGATGGCAGAATGGTATTTGTGAATGAAAGTTTCATAGCCAGTGATATAATGTCTGAATTTATTAATGGAATGCACCACAACTAAAAACTCTTTTTTAGTTACAGTATAGTTTATCTATGTTGCAATAAATTTTTATTGGTATAATAAATGGCATAAGGAGTAAGATATTTTTGTCCTAACACAGCCCCTAAAGGTTGTATCTAAAGCATCAGTGGATATGTGGAAAGGAAATTTCCAATTAGGTCCTTTCAAAATGGGGCTTCAGAGACTTCCTTTTTTAAAGTTACAAAGGAATTTTGACAATTAGATTCCCAACTAAATTCACAATCTTTGGTAAGTAATTTGAAGAGTGGAGATTCTATTTTCATGAAGTTTTCTATGAATCTTCTATAATATCCAGTAAAACCAAGAAAACTCCTAACATCTCGTTGGAAATTTGGAACTGATAAGTTGGAAATAACCACTACTTTAGATGAGTCTACCTCTATCCCATTTCCTAAAATATGGTGACCTAAAACAATTCCCTCATTAAACATCATAAAACATTTCTCATTACTTAATGAAATATTTTCTTCTTTGCATCTTATTATAAATTTTTCTAAATTTTCTAATGTCTCTTCAAAATAATTACCATAAACTGTGAAATCATCCATATACACTTCCACACAGTCGTGAATAAGATCAGAGAAGATTTTGAGAACTGCTCTTTGGAATGTTGTTGGAGCATTGCACAATCCAAAAGGAACTACTCGGTAAGCATAAGTTCCCCACAGACAGGTAAATTTAGTTTTGTCTTGATCTTCAGGTGCTACCTAAATTTGATTATACCCACTGAGACCATCCTGAAATGAAAAATACATTTTCCCTGCTAATGTGTCTAAGACTTGATATATGAAAGGAAGTGGAAAGTGGTCCTTCAATGTTACTTTATTCAATTCATTGTAATCGATCATACTCTCCATTTTCCATTTTTCTTAGGAACGATCACTAGGGGTGAAACCCATTGACTCTATGATATTGGATAGATACAATTTACATTCAATAGTTTCTGTAGCTCTTCCTTAACAATTTCTTTCAAGTTTGGGTTCATTCTTCTTTGGGGTTGTCTAACTGGTTTAGCATTCTCTTCAATATAGATATGATGCATAAAATTTTTGGGATTAATTCATTTCATGTCCATAAATTCCCATGCATAAGCAAAAGAGTGTTTTTGCAAGGTCTCTACCAGTTGATTTTTTTGTAATTCTTCAAGATTTTTATTAATATTCAATTTTTTTCTTGGAAAAATTTATATCGAATAATTTCCCATTTTTTTTATTGAATGTAATGACATTTCTCTAGATTATTGATATTCGATATTACATTGTTCTTGAAATGTTTGACTATTGTCATGATATAAGGAGGTTTCATTGTTTCTATTAAATTTAAAATTTGGTCCTCCTCAATTGTTTGTACAACAGTAAAAATGGTTGTATATCATTATCATCATCTATCCATTCTTCACTGTCTATATCTATTATTGGTTTTGCAGGGGAATATAATGTAAATTTCTTTGTAGAACTACCATCTGAGATAAACATGGCTCATGATCTACAACTGATGAAAGCATCAGTTGTAGCTAACCAAGGTCTTCCTAAAATTAATGGATGTTCTCCTAAATTATTCATGGGTGTTAAACCCATGAAATCGATAGGATATTCCCAAGATTCTAAGGTTACAAAAATATCTTCTAACACACCATCGAGTTTGATTACAGATATGTCTATCAATTGAAACAATGTTGGTGTGTATTGAAGATTAGGAAGTTTCAGTTGATCCATAATTTTTTTACTCATTATGTTTATGGTTGCTCTCAGATCAATCAGTGTGTTTCGTATTTCAGTTCAATTGATGTGAATTTTCACAATGGGGCTTCTTGGGTCTAAATATTTATAAATTGTTGCCTTCCCCATCATGATGTCTGCAATTCTCCCAACTAATTGGATTCATTTATGTCATTTATTTTTCTTCCTGAAATTTGAGTACTCAATTCCTTAATTTTTTTTCCAAAAATTGGTATTTCATTTATAGCTTGCAGTAAAGGAATTTTTATACAAACATTTTTTCAATTCATCCAACATATCATTATCTCGAGTATGATTTGTTTTTCTACACCTTTATCAATTTTCAACCTTTCAAGAAAAGGTGGTCTTGTAATAGACACTAAAGGTTGTTCTATAATAGGAGTATCATTAGAAATTGTAGGAATATTCTCTGTTTGATCACTTTATTTCTGAGGAAGAGAAATTTCTTCTTCAGATCCATTATTATTTTTTCGAGAATTTTTCTTTGTTTCTTGATTAGCAACAGAGGGTTTCTTATTTTCTAATACTCAAGCAAATCTTAATTGAACATTATTTAGATATAGTGGAGTTATTATATAAGTTTGAGAATTCTTCCCTTCCATGTTGTAAACATATTTATTATTTAGATTTGGAAGTGGCTGAACAGGTAACTAATTTGGTTTTTGTGTGAATGGTAAAGAGAGTTGTGGATTTGAATTTTTAACTTGATTTTGAGGTGATTGATTATTTTGAGGAAATATTTGTGGTGGAAAATTTTGGTAGGGTGGTGGATATTGTTGATATTGAACATACCTTCCATAAGGATTTTGACATCCCTGATTCCAAGAGTGTGGTTCTGGTTGAGCCCAAGGCTACCATGACATAGATGGATTCCAATTACTTTGTGAATATTGTGCAAATTTTTAAGGATTAAAATTTTGATTTTTATTTTGAGGATTTTGCCATGGTCTTCTGGCAATAGAGCAAAGAGGATCTACCTGATTTGACATTCCTTCTCCACTGTATATAGCCCTAAGACTTGGTATAGAGGGAAATTATTTAGTATCATGATTCTTTGTACATATTACACAGGTTTCTATGGTTTCTAGGTCTAAAGGATATTATCTCAAAGCATGTTTCTTTCTACACCTAGGACAGAAGATAGATAATGCAGCATTTTCAACTTTTTTCTTGTTCTATATTTTAAGGGTGTCAATTTTCTCACTAAGTCTCCCTCAAATATTTGTCTTAAAATTGTCAAGAAAATTACCTAAGTTTTCCCTACTATTTGTCCCAGCTGCAAATTTATTTATTCTTGATAAGAGACGATCCCTTGGAATTTTCCCGATTCAAGATTTACCCCTTGAAATATGTACACATAACCCACAAATTTCTACAATTGGTAACTGAGAAATATCTCCTTTTCTTAGTAGATTGAGAAGATAAATCCACTCATCTCTAATGGATTTGAGTAGGAGAGCTTTCAAAGTTTCCTCATCCAGGTTAGACATTTTTTCCTTTTTAATATTATAAACAAATATTTCGACAAAATATTCATGAATATTTTCATCTTCAATTTGTAGCATTTTAAAGACTTCATATTTCATGTTATGAGGCATATAATAATCCTTATATTTCTCTAATAATTCTACTTTCATTTGTGCCCATGTTCCTATAAAATTTGTTCATAAACTCATAAACCATTTTAATGTTGAATTCTTTAAGGTAGTAGGTGTTGTAACATTATTTTTTTTTGATAATTTAGCATAAGTAGTTAAATGATTTTGAAAATGATAAGGTAGGATATGGATGCAAAATAATAAAAAGTTAAAAAATGTTAGGAAAATTTTTATGTTTTGTAGGCATCCATGTCAATAAAATGTTAGGTGTTTGATGCCCTAAATAAATAAGGCAAATTAAAAATAAAAATTTTAGGGAAGCAAAAAGAAAAAGGAAAGCTTCATTCCGTTTTAAAAGATTTGATTGGCTGCTAGTCTAAATGCACCTATGGAAAAAGTAATTTGTACGGTTTAAATATTGATTATTTAATTCACATCATAATGTTTTAAACCATAACAATCTTACTCGACACACTTCCTTTTCATTTCATTTCCATTAAAGTCATTAAACGATCCCATATATCCCTAAACTATATCCCCGCCATACATTTCCTTACATTTTCCTTCATAATATCCCGACACTTTATTTAATAAGTCCCTACCCCACCCATCGCATCATCGCATTACCATCTTTCCACATTCCTCAATATATGATGATCATCCTTAACATATGTCAGCATCCAACGGCCTGTATGGCCTTTCACCCCCCCTCCGCCATCTGAATTTTATCACCGGGTGGGGGGCCTGAAAATAATTTTATTTGAAAACTCCCTGTGTATAAGTGTCAATGCCACATAATTTCAGATCCCCCAAGCGCAAAACCGTAAACCATTCTACCCCCCCCCCCTGCCCCCCCTCTGAAAGTTGTTTTTATCGTACCCCTTACCTTGATGACTGTTGTGCACCACACCTTTGCTACCACCTCATTACCCATTAGCCAATTAGATGCTGTCCCTCCATAATTCCATTGTAAAATTAATTACCTATCCGTTAATTCGCACCATCAACGGAAACATGATTTTTCACTATTAAACCTACTAAATCTCTGTGAAAACGCATTTTCTCATTACAGGTTATTTAATTCATTTTTTGCAGGTTTTTTTCTGATCCAAAAGTGCTACAATTGCTTTAGCATGCCCAATATTACCATTTTTCATTATCTTCCCTATTCTTGATCACAAAAACTTCTTTCTTTCCTCTGTTCCACTGGAAGTTGTAGCCATTATGCCTCCCAAAGATAAAGATCCCAAGGAAAACATTAATCCTTTGATTTTCCCTCCTCTATACCTTCATCACATCCCTATGGCTAACATAGATTATAGAATCTATGAAACACACTCTGATATCGACATTCTCGAGATGTATTATTGGCTAGAAGACAAATGGATTGAGAAATCCGATGAAATCTAGCTCTAGGAGTCTAATCTTCCCCGTTTTATCTTTCCTCCTACTCACAGTGCTCCTAATTTCATCAAGAAATTTCACGCCTCCTACTTTCCCATACATAGAGCCATGGTCAATTATAATGGCCAATTTTTGTTTACCATAACCCCTCAGGCCATTGAACAGATTATGATAGCTCCCACATTCGATAACGGTGCCCCATTCTCTCATGAAGCTTTGGTTAAAATATATTAGAGATTATATCTTTCCAAGAGAACCCAAAGCTTATAACTATTCCTAGCACAAGATGTTGCATTTCCTAAAATAAATCCTCCTCATCCTTCATCCCTCTTCCCTAAGAGAACCAATCAAATAAACACTGTCCTATCTTACCTGCTTGGATACTACTCTGACCAATACATAGATGAGGCTATTATAGGATTTCTGTCTATCTTTTCCAATGATGCCAAGCCTTCCATAATGTTCAATTTCAATCACTTTCTTACAGAATCCATTCATCAAAAGTTTCTTGATTTCAAGACAGAAGAGGTATTTAAATATACCTCTATATATTCATATACTTCCAAGGAGATAATATGAAATTGTCATTGAATAAGTTAAATGATAAAGGAGACCAATAGTCAATAATTTTTTTGACCACCTTGGTCATGAAAAAGAAGAATTAATTCACCTACAAGAAGTTCATTGAAATGTTTCTCCACCCAGCTATCATTCTTCTAAACAACAGAGAAGAACTGAGAATCAGTGAATAAATTCAGAAGATATTGCAGCTGACATAATACGCTCAGATAGGAGATTGGTATCTATATGAAAACTACACTGAAATAAGATTTTTTGGATATGAGCTTCAACCATACAAGTTTCTCAAATTCCTCCCAATGAGAATTTTTGCTTTGGAATTCATCGGGAAAAATATCAACATGGATTAGGTACATTTCATGGATGCCAAAAATAAATCTCAATTCAAGCTAAAAACTAAGATTGTCCCATTCATATGTAATAGCAGAAAAGCAACATCAGAGGTAGATCAGCTATTAAAGAAAATGAAATTTGATTTAAGTTTCACCTGGTCATATGACCCATTAGGCATTATATCTAAATTAAGGGTAGAAGTCAAATCTACTCCTTAATTTCATACAATAGGGCCAAAGATAGAGCAATATAAGAACAAACTAGAGTGGACAGAGAAAACATTGCATGAAGAAGAAGAAAAACCAGTTTCATCATCAACAGTCTAGACTCCAACAAATCAGGAAAGATAGTTAAAAGGAATAGAGAAGAAGAGTCTCCTTCAGAGAAAAACATCTTCAGCGAAGGATTCAAAATTATGTATAGAAAGAAAGATAAAATTAGTTCCAGACTAAGTATTAGCAAGGATTCAGAGCAGCAGACCTATGTCAACACAAATGAGCCTCTTATATCCTCATTAATAGGAGAGCAGCCTACACAGTCTCCCACTACTTCAGATCAGTAGCAGATCATGCAAACAGGTACTTCAACTTCAAGCGAGCTAGAAAAGAGCACCATGGACATCTTCAAAGAAATCAAAATAAAAAATGAAGCCTTAAAGATAAACACTTATAACCAATTCTGGAAACAAACGTTAGGTGCCCAAAGTAGGCTATTGTCAGCCTTTGATGCAGAGAAAGGAAGAATGATAATGGAATTTCTTCAAGCACAATTTCCTCAGTATAAAGGAGAAGAAAACTATAAGAAAACATATTTTGAGTTTTATGCCAAAGATATACATCCCATTGATCAAATGGAGATGCATAAACAAACTGGGGAGATGATCTTCTCAACTGTAACTAACACTGCCATGTCTTTATCTAAAATGCAGGTTACAATAGCAAATGTCAGATCACAACTCAACATGGAGAAAGCCTCAATTTTTTCCAAGGACACCATGATTAAAACCTTGGAAGATTTGGTAATCAAGTTCAGTTATGACCCTACAAATGTCAATGTTTTATAAGACTTAATCAAGAAAAATAATGTTGATATTGCAGCATTGAGGAAGTAGTTGAAATTACCAACTACAGAAGATCCTTTAGCCAAGGAAATTGAAGAAACAGAAGTAGAAGAGGAAGATATGTTGAAACTCATTCTTGAATAGAGTTCACAGCAGAAACATATAGAAACAGAGATGGAAAAATGGATTAAGGAAAGCAAGAAACTAGTCAAGCAAGCTGCTCCTTTAGAAGCACTTCCAATGACATATATTCCCACTACTATAGTTGATACTACTAGTAAAGGAGATTCAGCATATCAGTTAGCCTCTACACTCCAAAACATGACTTTGTAGAGTGAAGAAATAAAGAAGCTACAAGAAAAAATTAAACTTCTTGAAGATCGATAGAAGAAGTCTAATAATTTTCATGCATCAAAGCTTCAGAGAGCTCAAAACCAAGTTGAAATATGGAAAAAGTCAGCCACTGAAGCCTCCATCGGCTACACTCTACGCAATGTCAAAGAAATCATTTGGACTAACATTTTTGAAGAGATTAATGAAATCTGGCCATCTATCAGGATCATCTTCGAGCAGAAAGAGTTAGTAGAAAAGGCAAATCAGGCAATTTTTGATACAAACACTCAACTAGGAGAAATTCCCAATATAGCGAGTAGCATCATAAAATTTCTAAACTCTAAGGACAGCCAAGAATTGGATGAGCTAGGGGTAGATGATAGGACTGAAATTATCCGTGAAGTAAAGAAAGTTCTAATTAAAAATAACTTTGTGGTACAATTAACAGAAAAATGTCATACTTTCAATATGACAACCAAGAGGTTTCTTACAAGGATTGATGCATTAATTAAAAAATATCTCCCATCACTATTTGTTATAAACGAAAAATTAATTCCCAAGGAGGATTATATGAAAAACTCAAAGAAACAACAAGGTCTGCATCTATGTCTTCTATTCAAGGTTCTATGACAGGTAGAGCATTATATGAAGCAGTTGAAAAAATCAATTTTATTCACCATGAAATAAAACATATTTTCATTGTAAAACCAACTTTTACAAAATACACCAAGGTTGATGAAATATACCGCAAGGTTATTAAAGCTTCAATTCTGGATGAAGAGTGATGGGACAAGCTCTGCGAATACCAAGAGTAAAGAATAAGTCATCTTGCTAGCACATCACTCAGTTTTGACAACATAGCACTCAGTTTGCCAGCACAGTCCTAAAAAGGTGGTGACTCAGCAACGAATTTCAGGCAGAACAGGGCCATAATGCAGATCCACTTCTTTTAGATCATTTTTATTTCCATTCTGTTTTTTTTTAGAAAATGTAGTTTGCCTTGTCACTTAGGCAATTGATTATAATATTTGTTTTGTATAAATACTTCATCCATTGAAGTATCCGGGGTTGCACCCTTGCATGAGTAGATTTTGTAAAGTAGAAATTGTATTAAGTCTTTCTAATCATCATTAATACAAGAAGGATTCTAAACTTATTTCATACAACTCTGTTTTTCCTCTGTAATTTTTTCCAGTTTTCTTAAATCATTTTGTTTCTTCATATATTTAATTATTTTCAAGATAACTAGGTGAGGCTGACTATGTTTCAGCAACCCTACAAATCCTCCTGAATTTATTATCACTATAAAGACTGATTTACCTGACAATATCTTAATGTAAGTCCCTTTAATTTGTTAATTGTCGGTATCTTGATGATATTAGATATATTTTGTTGAATCTTTGAACACTATTTGAAGGTTTTCTGACTTATGATTTATTTAAAAATTCGATATGAATATTTAATAATCATATTCTCTTACACAAGTCCGCTTAATCAAATCATTAAGTCTTAATCATTGTGTGACATAAACAAGCAGCCCTCACTTATAATTACTCATATTATCTACAATATTTAAAAACCTTAATTGTTTGATTAAAATTGATCTTATGCACTGGTCCTCCAAATATTTCAAAACCAAACAAAACATTTTAGATGCTTTGGCATGATTATTGACCATAATCATCTCAAAGGACAACATAGATTTGGTGTCATTTCCGGGGAGACGAAGAATAGAAGCTAAATCTTCCTGGGACAACGATTTTTTCCCTTTTCCTTTAAGGTGAATAAAGGATAAATATATAGGTCAAAACCTTTCACCTGGCAATTACACTGATTCAAACTGGCTCCTTTTAAGCACACAAGATCTCATTATGAATCTGAGATTGTTAACCCTCTACCAGATCCAGAAAGACTCATTAGGGAAGCCTCTTTGAAAAGAAAACACAACATTCCTGCTTCTTCCTCTTTAGCCTTACACCGTGAATAAATTTCATCCATAGATCCCTTTTCAGTAATATCATCCCAACCTAATTTGACTCAATTACCTCCTAAAGTTGCTGAACTTTATTCAAAAGGATTAGATCTTCAGTCAGCCTTGTTGGCAGAATCACTTGAGTCATATCAAGTCCCATATTTTCTTGTAGACTCACCTACATATGAAACAGAATTGGGCTGACATTTGCACTAATTTAAGCCTATATATTTTGTTACTCCAATTTATCATCCTATTCCATTAAACTCTAATAAACCAGAAGAGACAATTTATGTCTATTCTAATCCACTGTTTGAATATAAGGAAGAGAATTTAACACCATCAGTTCAAAAGATAATTTTTAAATTCCCTTTGAGATCCTCACTTCCTCCTCCTCCTTCACATTCTCCTCCAACCTCTAATACTCATTCACCAACATCTTCATCATCATGTTCATCATCCATGGCTTTACAACCCATTATACAAACTAGGTATGCTACTATTGTTCTTCCTAACATCTTGGTCAATTTTCCTCACGGATATCTTAAACATTTACCAATATTTAATGGAGAAATAGGTCCCTTAGCAGAGGATCGTATAGCCACCTTCTTAGATTTCGCAGACAATATGAACATTGAGCTTGAATATGTATGAGATTATTTGTACAGTCCTTGGAAGGTATCGTTAGGATCTGGTTTAGGATACGTAGAGAAGATTCTCTTCAAACCTATAATGAACTTATAACTATCTTTAAAAACCAATGGGGGGTAAAGAAAGATGATTTTTACTTTCTCGCTGGATTTGAAGAGTTAAAAATAAATCTTGGTGAACCGGTTGCTGAATTTATCAAAAGATTTAACAAAATCTACCACAAAATGCCTGCTAATTGTAAACCTCCAGTAGCTGCTGCAAAGTTTAGATTTTCTAAAGAATTCGATGATGAATTTGCAGTTATGCTAAGGGAGAGAGTTTCTAATACATTAAAATACATGCAGACTAATGCTATTGAGGTAGAAGCCAATATTTCAGCTTCTAGTAAAATTAGAGTTAAAGAAGAGAAAGCCCAAAGGAAATTAAAAAATCAGGAAGCATCTTCCTCTAAGTCTAAAAGTGAAGATTCAAAGATTGATGAAATCACAACTCTTCTTATAAATCTATCCAATAGAATTTCAAGATTGAAACTCAACCAAGAATAGTCCAACAAACTATTTCTAAACCCAAAACAAAGGCCCAAGGTCAGTAAAACCTCCCAAAAACCCTGTAATGATTGAACCTCAACTAAAAACAACTGAAACTCAAACTACTTCTTCTCAACGTATAAATCAGTCAACTGATTCTACTCAGATTGACAAAACAATATTGAATGCCTTTAATGTTGAGAAAGAATTAGAAAGAGTCAAAATTTCAATACCACTTTATGAACTCTCTAAAAACCCACAGTATAAAAGTCAAGTTGCAAAGTCGATCCAAAATTCTAGTATGGATGCTGAAGGAGATATTATCAATCTACAAAATGAAATACCCACCATGGCTTTTGGTCCTAGTTCTGATATGATTGATGAATCCATACCACCCTTCTATGTGACTTTAAAGGTGCATGATTCCCTTATATACAACTGTATGCTTGATTCTGGTGCTTCGCACAACTTAATTCCTAAAGTCATCATGGAACAACTTAATCTGGATATCACTCGAACCTATCATGACTTGTAGACTTGTGATTCAAATATGGTCCAATGTTTAGGACTCATTAAAGATCAAGTGGTCACTTTACATCAAATACTAGTTAAAAGTGTAGTATTAGACATAGTTGTCACTGATATTCCTCCCAAATTTGGAATTATTTTATCGAGATCATGTTGTGCAAAATTTGGAGGAAGTCTTCAAATGGACATGTCTTTTGCCACTATCCTTGTATATGGTGGAGAGAGCCTTAGATTTTATAGGGAAGTGAGATTCCTAAACATTGTTTGCAATGCTAATAATAATTATTTTGTCATCTAGGTTATCAATAAATAATTACATTGTCGCAAGAGGAAAAAAAATTTGTGTTGGTTGTTCTTTCTCTGGTCTCTCCTATTTATGACCCGTACTTCTATTTTCCTTTGATCATGTTGGTCTATCTTGGCATTTGGCTCTTTTTTGGGAAAAATAGTCGGGGGGGTGGGGGGGTGGTGTGAATCAGTATTTAGAACTTACTGATAATTTTAACTTTTTCTTTACTAAATTCCATACTCTACTTTGATGAATGGAACTCGCGTATACACATGCATATGCCAAGAGAAACTTGCGTATACTGATATAATTTTATTGTTAAAAAACTTTTCAGAAACAATCTTTAACTCAGCCTATCAGCCATGCATCTGTTATTTAATCAATAAATATATGTAGTAACAATAGAATAAATCATCACACAAGAGCAGCACACATGAACACCAAGATTTAAGGTGGAAACCCAATTCAGGAGAAAACCACCATTGTTGTCGTTTATGTCTTCAATATTTATTATATGGAACATTGCTTACAATATTGTACTGATGCAAACTCATATCAGTATGCAAGCATCTACCTGCAGAAGGATGCAAGCTTCTCTCATTTTCCAGCTGCAACTAGAAGGGAGCTACAACCCTTTGTCTTGTTTACCAGCCACTACTGGAAGGGAGCTTCAACCCCCTAATTAGAACACCAACTTCTACTCGTAGGAAGCTTCTACTTCCCTCAGAATCACTGTAGACCACGTTTCATTAATTTTCATACTGGATCACGCAGCTTCAACACAACCCTTCACAAAGATCAACAATAATAAACTTCACCCAATACATCAAACCAAACAGTGAGATCACTGTAATTAGAACACTGTATCAACCAGATTTCAGAATCAGTATGCAGAGTCAAATTCCGCCCTAGACATTCATTATCTCAAAAAGCATATGCTACTTTTCTTCACTGAACCCGAGTGTATACGCGCTTTCCTTAACAGCAACTTGTGTATAGATCTGTGAATACTGTTTTTCAGAATATATTCAGTCTCAGATCCATATCTGAGTCATTCAATCAGATATCTTTTCAGAATTGTAGAACCCTTGATCAGTCAGGCATCATAACACATATTTGTCGCTCATTGATCAGATTTGTACATAATCAGCTTAGCAATATATTCAAAAATCAAGCAACCTAGATCTATATGAAGACTTCATTAATAAATAACAAAAATATAGCAACAATAACAGAAAACCTCGGCAATGAGCTTCATAAAACCCTAACTTCCATACGCACCTTTTTTGAAGCAAACCCACGTATGTACCCGCTTTTACTGAGAGGAACTAGTGTATATATTTGTAAATATTAATTTAGAAAAATGTTTTCAAATCTATAGAACTTACCCAGATTTCTTCACTCCACTTTAGCAACCATGCGCCAAGTCTCAGATCTAATCATCTCTTCAATGGATCATGCAAGAACATAGTCATTTCAGTTCTAGAGATCTTGATCCATCAATCTATCCAAGGGTTCATCATAACTTCAAATTTATCAATAAAATAGAGTTCATCCTATTCTGATATACTTCAGCGAGAAGTATTAGTGATATCCCTTACACATGCACACCTTGCACTATGATCTTCTTCTCCTTATATAGATTTATCCTTTACCAATACCATGAGTCAAAACCACACAGCTGCCGATGGTATTCTTGGATGAAATCAAATAGATGGAATGGCGCTCAAACTTGTGGGATAATACCATGGTAATGCCCCCTAGTATTATCTTTTTAGATTTCAAAAGGTATACGCGACTTGGATCATTCTTATCCGCGTGTATAATCGACTTCACCTTTACAAATCCGCATATAGAATCTTCAATAAGAATATTACCAAATATTCTGCTGAACATTACACATTTATTCTAATGGACTCTTGAGCTTCTACTGAAGACATATACTTCATATTTTACCAGAGAGTTTCCATCAAGGACAACATATAGGAATCATATTGCCAACACTCTTTTTCTTTGGGGGTGACTTCTTTTGATGTGCTTATCTATGGATCTATAAAATGAGCATCAAGAACATTTAAAAGTTTTTATTATTCTATTTTTTGTAGAGGAGGAAAGAATCTCTAAAATAATGTCATTGAAATTGTATTTCAAAATTTCAAGACTCTTCTGGTTAAGGAAGTCCTCATAAAGAGTTTGTATAAATCTTACGGTTTACTTATATCCTCCCTACTCAAAAACTTCCCTATTTTAAAATCTTGGTGAAAATTATCAATATTAATTAAAATTTCGTCAAAGAGAGGCTACTGGTGTGTGTAGGTTTTGATGTAGCTGATAGCACTATAATGATCATTGATGATTCCCAGAGGGTCATACTGATGAAGGGGAAATGAATAAATTCAAACATGGTTGAGTTCTTTGGCCTACTTAAATTCATGTCCTCAATTGTTGAGGCAAATGTTTCCAAAGTTAATTGGGAAGTTTGGTCAGATTTTCCTCTCAAGTTTGCTAATTTTTTTAGCTTTTCCATTAAAGGCATTTTTATTGGCTACCTCTCTTTAAACTATCCTCTCTAAAATATATTTAGGAAGAAGATGAGGGCCAACTTAACTTCCATATACTCTGCCATATGTGAATAATTCTTTCATGAACTAGTCTCCTATTTCTTGTAAGGCCTCTTTAAGGCATTCACTGGCCCTTGGAGGGTTTAGTCCAAACAAAATCTGATGGAAAGGGGTCATCACATAATTAAAAATGTCATAAAAGGAAATTTGAAGTTAACTTCCCACAATATAGGGACATAATTCTGAATACATAGTTCATGCTTAGTTGGGTAATTCAACTTCATTAGACGAAATGAAACAAAAGAAATTATAATATTGATAAGGTAGGATGACATGCTAAAGATTTGATCATATCATGGAGGAGACAAAATGGAAAATGTAAGGGCATCTGTTAAATTATGAGAAATAATTTCGGCCCAATTGAAAAGCTTTGAATCGTTGAATAGGTGGTGCATTAAAGCCATCCATTGCAATTTTCAATTCTCAGGGTCTTTCTCTCCATACAGATGGGAGAACATTTTGACGAGGAACCTAATAGGTGTTTTGAAAATGGTAACAAAATATTATTTTGATGCCTTATGTTTGAAGCCTTCTTTATCTTCTCGTAACCTATGTTTCACAATTTTATCTTAATTTCCTTCACACTTCCTGAATTTTGTGTTGTTGAACTTATCGAGAAACTCGGTGTTCAAGAATACTTCAAGAGGACTAAGCTTGTAAATTGTCGAAAGTACTTACGGATTCCAAGAGGCTATAAAAATTTTGTTGCAGCATACTATATTGTGGGTAATAAAATCCAAATGTCGCATGGCCCATGCAACCATGTCATAATAAGGGAAAATGTTTGCTCTAACAACAACTTTGTGGAGTTTTATACCACTATTTTTTTCAAACTGAGTTTTTTTGTTAGCAATTGAAGTTTTGGAATTCAACCAGCTTTTATTCTGAAAGAAATTATAAATTTCTTCCCACTTCATCATGGCTTCCATTTGTGTTTTGAAGGTGGTGTGGAAGAGTAGAGCTATGTTCACATTGCAGACCTATGGTCCAAGATTTTTTGCTCCCTTTACGCGTTCCTTGATGTGTTTTATGGCCAACTTTGACATCACGAATTTATCTTTCTTTCCCATGTTGTGCCTTGTAAATGAATAAAACAAATTGAGATTTTTATGATATATATAAAATTTACTGGTGCAATTGTGTGTGATAGTGCACATTTACCAGAGGTCAGAAGAGTGGCAGTGAATTTGAACTTGATAATTTTTAATGAGGGATAAGTTTTAGAGAACCACTATAAACATGGTGTGAAGAAGAGAGTGCAAAATAGAGATCGTGAAACAAGAAAATTGCTAAATTTTGTTGAAATCCTTGGGATGTCCAACAATAAATCCACATTAAACATGTTAATTAGTTATTCAAGTGACAAGATGTTTCAACCAATTCTATCTGAAAATCGAGATGAGTTTGTGTGGTGGAGTTCAAGGAATGTTTATTTGAAAAATAACAGCTTGCTATTTCAGAGTTCGCTTAAAAAAAAAAAAGTAGAGAAAGTTGAAAGATGATTATGGTTGACAAGCATACGAGAATATAAAATATTTTATTTTTATTTGGAGTGCAGGGCAATTAGGTATTCGAAAGCCGCAATGATGTTAAATTGTATTTTCAGTGAACGGTGACCCTGATGACGACCTCCAACGTGGTTGGGATATGACAGAGGTCGGTAGTTAGGAAATCAAGAGTAGAGAAAAACAAACTTCATTTTTTTTTGGCTATGATGTCCCATGTTGGTGTAGTTGAGACTCAGAAAGTCTGGAAGTTGCCAAAAGTTTTTATGAAATAGAAAGGCTCGATCCCCTACCTTTTTTTCACATTTGAATATCTTTTAATTTTTTTGAATATTTCTATTAAAAAAAAAATCAACTTTTTTGGAAAGACAAAACTATTTACAAAAATGGAAGGGAAATATACATTAAATTTTTATATATGTTGCCTCTTATTCATTTCTTTTTTTTTATTGATGTGATGTGATGGTTCATATTCGTATGGTTTAATATTGCTCACTAGGGCTTAAAATTATGAGGGTTAAATATTATTCGGAGGCTTTATAATATTAATAGAATAAAATTTTGCTTCGCACGCAAGCGAGGGAATAAAATATTTTTTTCTTGGGCTGGTTGTTGGAAATTGGGACGGTGTTAAATTCAGGCCAGTCGGGTGGTCAAAAGACGACTAGATGGAAGTCAAATAAGGGGTATCATTCGAATGGTCAGAAGTCGAGACAATATTCATATAATGTATATACCAATGGATAGGGTGACCCCAACACGTAGCGAAGTCAGGCGAAGAGGGAAGTTGGGACTCGGGAGGTTAGGGTAAGAGGAAATTCGGGAGGGAGGAGGTCGAGCAGAAGATTGTTCTTTCGTATTGTTGCGGTATGCAAGCCCAACACTGACTAAGATGGGAGTCGAAAGGCTAGGAACATCAATGTTGTTTTATGAAATATAAATGTATAACCTCCACCCTCTCACTTATATCTATGTCTTTAATCTTTGTTTTATATGTTGCAATTTTTTTTTTTTTTTTTTTTTTGTCTGTTTTTCCTTTTTCTATTACAAATTTTTCGGACAAGTATTGAATAACTACTTTTTATTTTGGAAGTTTTTTTTTTTTTTTTTTAAACTCAAAATAATAATTATACTAAATATATTTATAAGAAATGATGATACTGATAATAACAATGATAAATATATAAAGAAATTGTAAGAACAATATTTTAAAAAATAATATTTAAAATTATTTAATATATTAATGATGGTAGAAAAAATTATAATAATAATAAGAATTTTGAATATATTAGTAGTAATAATTTAATCTAAATGATAATAACTATAATTATTTAATATATTAATGATGATAGAAATAATAATAATAATAATAATAATAATAATAATAAAGAATTTCAATATATAAAAATGATTGGTATATTAATAAATATTATTAAAATTCAAATTAGAAAATAATAATAATAATAATATTAATAAAAAAATTCATAATAAAAATAATAATTAATATATTTATTAAATAATATTTATTATATTATTATTATTATGGGATTCTAAGGTTACTATCCTGTGAACACTAAATTCACTCTTAAGTCTTGGAAGGGATACATCTTTTCTGGTTTTGATCCTATCATTTCTTAGAGGAAATACACAATCTTAATCATTAATCCCACTCAAACAATGCTAAAAAAATCCGTGCTATAATGATGAATATATTTTAAAATTTCAATTAAATTTTAATTTAATAATAATAATTATTATTATTATTATATTACTAAATATTAATTAATTAAATAAGTAAAAATATAAATAAATAAATGATAAACAATAATAATAATAAATTAATTCATAATAAATAGTATTTATCATATGGAATTAATCAAAAACTTGAAGAATGGTAAGAGTTTTATTTATTAATGATGAATACATTTTTAAATTTTAACTTAATAATAATAGTAATAATAATAATAACTATTAAGCTCCCCGGATGCGGGTGAAAGGTAGCGTGCAGAGGAGCCATGGGGCCGCCATGAGGGAGGACACTCGGCGGCTCCACGTGCTCAGTCCTAGGGAGAAGCACAATGTTAAATTTTGGCGTGAGGGCATCATTACTCCACCCTTTGCCACCCTACCGTTGACGTACTAGTCCTGCTCCGCATTTATGATACCAGTCATGGCCTTTAAACCCACCACCTTGGCTCTCTCTTTTACACTTCGTCCTTCCCGTTCGCTCTCTTTGCTTTTCTATGTTTTCGCTCCCTAGCCTATGGTGCACAGCATTCGCTCTTCCAGGCTCGGCGTTCGCTCTAGACGTCTCCCTCCTCAGAAGCTTTCTTCTGCCTCCATCTGGTCAGGAGACTCCCACCCTGGACAATCATGCCTCGGTGTCATAGGCAGAGATGCCAAAGAGTTGGTGGGCGTGGCCAGCCCTCTCGTCCTCCTCGCCCTTTCATGTCGCCCTCTCATGGTTGTGCCCTAAACCTCTCTATCAATTGGAATGAATTTGATAGCACCCCCCTGTCAATTTGAATGCCCAGCTTTCCTTGCAACTCCCTGCTTTGGCTCCACTCTCCTCCACCTCCCGCAGCAAGAAGCGAGCTCGTAAATCTACCATCTCCCCTAAGCCTACTTTCACCCCCCACAAATTGAAAGCCCTTCTGGTGCAAAGCGCCTCCAGTGGCAGTAGTGACTCAAGTGGTTCAGAAGGCAATTGTGGAGGCAGCCCAGACCTGTTCGTTGGTGGCAGCTTGGACCTGAATGCAGGTGGATTCTCTAAGCACCTTGATGTCCCTCAGCCTAATGACTATGCAACAAACTCGGGCATCCCGGCTTCGCCACGCCAACCTCTAGAAACACACGTGTTCAGCAAAGGGAAGGAGGAGGATGCCTACGTGTGCAGGATCCTCGAAGAATTCCCAACTTCCAGTGAAAAGCATGTAGGTCAACCATAGGAACTACTTTTCATCCCTCCTCGGCATGCACTTGTTTAAAAATTCTTTTCTTTGGTCCTTTTGTTCAATTCTGAAAACTATACCTGTTGGTTTCCTGTCATGGGCAGTAGGCTCTTTTGGACTTCTAAGGACTGGTTTCCCCATTAGGGGAAATCCAGTACTTGGTAGAAATCTCTTGAATCTTCCCTCTGGAATGAACCTGTTCACTCCTCAGGATGCGACTTGTAATCTTTTGTTTTATATGATCTAATAGAAGTAGTATAACTTAGAAAAAAAAATAAGTATTAAGCTTATTTTAATTATATTTAGGAATGTGATTATGAGAGTAATTGTGGTTGTGATTGTGTGTCACTACTACACCAAGGACACTTTCAAGACATTTTTTTAAGACAAAAAAATATTTTTTCTAGACCAAAAAAAAAAAAAAAATTCTTTAAAAGTTATTTGTTGATTTCTTTACTTTAAAATTTGATAGCAATTGAATTGTCTTAAATATAAAATCTAATACAAAATAGTTTGAGATAGAAATATTTTAAGACAACTTTATATTTAAGTGAAAAATAGTTTAAGACAAAATTTTAAATTTAAGACAAAAATATTTTAATACAAAACCTTATATTTAAATAAAAATGGTTTAAGCCAAAAATATTAGAAAACAAAACTTTATATTTAAGACAAAAAAAAGTTTGAAACAAAAATATTTTGAGACTAAACTTTATATTTAAGATAAAAACAGTTAAAAAAAAAATTATTTTAAGACAAAATTTTATATTTAAGACAAAAACAGTTTCATAAAAAAATATTTAAAGACAAAACTTTATATTTAACACAATGGTCACTTGAGACCAAACTCATTTAAGACAATTAACAATTAAGACAAAAACATATAAATTTAATGCAATACTATTTAACAAGTGCAAAATTGACTCAATGTGCCCAAAGTCCTCCAACTTGTAGCTACTACTACCTTGGGCTTATATCATGTTGTTATTTCACTTACCATTCACTTTGTCTTATATAAAGACACATATTGGCTCTTTGTTTTGTGGAATTTGTGGAATAGTCGACTTTGAAGAATACCACAATTTTTGCTCCCAAGATTTGGGAGACATCAATTTATCTTCTCATACTATTAGACAACTTATTATTGTTGTATTCCATGTAATTGTGGTTGTGAATGTAATTGATTGATATATACATTTATCAACCAATCTAAAATGAATGTGGTTGTGCTAATATTAAATAGTTTTTTCAAAATAAAAACAATTTATTTATGGTTGTATTCCATGTAATTGTGGTTGTTAATGTAATTAATTATATATATATTTATCAACTAATTGAAAATAAATGTGGTTATGCTAGTTTTAAATAATATTATTAAAATAAAAACAATTTATTTAATTTATTTATGACTGTATTCCATGTAATTGTGATTGTGAGTGTAATTGATTGATATATACATTATCAACCAATTTAGATTAAATGTGGTTGTGCTAAATAGTATTGTCAAAATAAAGGCACACAGTTATCGTGAGTGTAATTGTGGCTAGTTGTGGATGTAACTGATTGATATACCAGCCAATATAAAATGACTATAATACCTTCGAATCACCATGTGAGCAAGTCAAATTTAATCTATAAATCATGAGTCAAATTTAATCTATAAATGCATCAACAGCTCCTGAAAAATTAAGCTTTTCCCATTACATACCCTTCCCTTTTCTTCATCATCTCTGTTCAAATGGCAGCTCCCATGGACTAGATTGATCAGGTTTTGGCTCATGCCACCCCGCAACCGTTCAACTCATCACGGGAGTCCGCGGCAACGCATGAGCTCCAGTGTTAATTGTGGAAGCAATTGTTGAAAAAGAGGACGGATTCGAAGTGGGAAAGAGAGGACAGAGGAAGAATTCAAAGGATTGTTCGAGAGGGCAGGCTTCAAGAGCTACATCATCATCAAGTTGCCTTTCCTTCAATCGCTCATAGTGCTATCCAAATCCTAATAATCTTCGGACTATGGTTATGTGTTTAATGTTGGTTTTGCTGGTTTGTGGTTAATGTTGGTTTTGCTGGGTTGTTAGCTTACAATATAACATCTATGTTTTTATGCGCTACGTCAATAGTTTGTATTTCTAACAGGAGACAGGATTTACACTGAGAGTGATTGGGTTGGGTTCCACTCTGGTAACAGCTAAGTGATTTGTAAGATTTATCAAGTTTTGAGAAAACCTATGCTTTTATGCACTAGGTAAATATTTCCTATTTTTAAAAGGAGAAAGGATTGACAGTGCGAGTAATTGGGATGGCTTCCACTCGTATTAGCTAAGTGATTTGTAGGATTCAGTAAGTTTGAGAAATTTCGAACATTATTTTGTTATTTTAATGATATTTATCCATATTAAAATAAATTAATATAATAATATTTTTATATCTGTGTTATGGTGGTGTTTTTTTAAAGGCTCATAAATATTTTTTTAATCCAGAGAGGATTTGAACCCGAATTTTTGGGGACTAAAGTTCTCTCTATCAAGGTCATTGAGGATAGGCGGTTCCACTTGGGCTTATTGTGGTAGTATATTCTAATTATAATGGGTTTATGGTGGTAATATATTTCTAATTATAAATTTTAGTTTATAAAATTTCAATTTTTTTAATAAAGTTGATGTAAAATTAAATATTAAAACAAAAATTGTATATATTTTAAATAATTTTTTTATGGAAAATTTATGGCAATTTAGTTGTCAAACTAGAGGATAGTTATATGTGGTAACTATCAGTTAATATAGGTTAACTCATTACTATTATTTGTGGAAAAAAATAGTCCATGTGGTATGATCAATAGGTGGTCTTTGATGAGTCAGTTTTTCACTCCTAGTTATCTCTATAACTTAGGCCTTAACCTATTTCCTTGAGGCCAAAAACAAGCTCTAGGTAAGCATGAATTTTATTATTATTGTTTCTTAAAACAATTTAATAAAAATAATAATTAATTAATATAATTTATTATTATTATTATACTATTTTCAAAAATAAAATAAAAATAAAGAAAAAATACCAAACTACCATTAGAAATTAGCACAATCACATTCACCAATGTGACTATATACACCTATAGGCCTATATGAAATAGATTTATAACTACATTCACCAATATGGTTGATATACCCCTATAGGTCTATATCCACCACCCACCACATGTATTTTACCAAAATAACCATTATGTATTTATAAATATAATTACCAATTTATTTTATATATCTACTTTTAATATATATATATATATATATATATATATATATATTATTTGATAATAAAATATTATAAAAAAAAATTAATACATTAATAGTTATAACTCAAACTATACTAAAATTCAAATATAACATATTAATAGTATTTTATTACTATTTATAATAAGTATTTATCTCGTATCAATATTCCAAGGGATTATTAATATTATAAGCCAAAAGAACTAATAAATCTAACTAATTCGTGAACCAAGAGAAAAATATTAAAAACCTAAGAGATCAAGAACCCCAAGGAATCCATATTAAAAAGAGAAAAGATTAATAAAGCCTAGGAATTAATATTTTAAATGCAAATGAATGATAACTTGGAATTAATATTTTAAATGCAAATGAATGATAAACTCACATGACTATTAATATTATAAACTGAAGAGAACAATCAACCGTAAGGATTGTTAATATTATAAACCTGATAAATTAATAAACTCATCAATAAACCCAATGGATTGATATTAAAAACCCAAGGAAATAACAAATCCAAGGGATTAATACTAAAAAACCAAGGGTTTATAAACCTAAAGGAACAATGTTAAACCTAATAGATTAATATTATAAACCCTTAAGTATAAAACCCTTAGATAAATACTATAAACCATGAAACAAAAATTAATATTTTAAACTAAAGGGATTAAAAAGTCTAAGGCATTAAATGATAAACCAAAGGAATTATTAATATTAGAATGATGAGGAACAAATAAACCGAAGCTTTTAATATTATAAACCCAAAAAATTAGTAAACCTAAGGGAAAAATATTATAAACCCATGGGATGAATATTAATATTATAAAATAAGAAATTAATAAACCCTAAGAATTAATATTTTAAACTCAAGATATTTAAAAACTTATAAAACAAAACAACTCATAAACCCAGCATTTTAATATTATAAACCCAAGGAATTGGTGTACCAAAGGGAAAAATGTTAAAAACTTAAGGGATAAAGTGGTTGACCATGTTTGATTTAAACATTGAGACAATTGTTGTCACAATTGATTAATAAACCCTAGGAACTAATATTTGAAACTAAAAAACCTAAGAAATTAAAAATTCGTAAGAACTAATATTTTAAACTCAACATATAGAGGTTTTTAATATTATAAACCAAAAGAACTAATATTATAAACCCAAGAGGTTTTTAATATTATAAACCAAAAGAACTAATAACCCCAAGGGTTTAATATTATAAACCAAAGGAATTGATGAACTGAAGGGATAAATATTAAAAACCTAAGGGATCAATAAGGCGAAGGGATTAATATTAAAAATAGAATAAATTAATAAACCAAAGGAATCAGTGAACCCAAGGGATAATAATTGAAAACCTAAGGGATCAATAAGGCAAAGAGATCAATATTAAAAACACAAGAGCTTAATAAAACCTAAGAATAAATATTTAAAACTAAAAAACCTAAGAAATTAATAAACCCTAATAATTAATATTTTAATTTAAAAAGATTAATAAACCCAAGAGACTATTAATATTATAAACCAAAATAAGTAATAAACCCAAGGGTTTAACATTATAAACCAAAGGAATTGGTGAACCCAAGGGATAAATATTAATATTATAAACCAAAAAATTAATAAACCCTAAGAATTAATATTTTAAACTCAATAGAATAAAAACCCAAGTTGTTATTAATATTATAAACCAAAAGAAATAATAAACTCAAGGGTTTAATATTAGAAAAAAAAGGAATTGGTGAACCCAACAGATAAATATTAAAGACCTAAGGGATAAATAAGGCCAACAAAACAATATTAAAAACACAAGAGATTAATAATCTCTAAGAATTAGTATTTTAACTCGAGAGATTTTAAAACCCAAGGAATTATTAATTTTATAAACCAAAAGAACTAATAAAACCAAGGGTTTTATATTCTAAATCCAAGGAATTGGTGAACCAAATGGATAAATATTAAAATTCTAAGGGATCAATAAGGCAAAGAGATCAATATTAAAAACAAAAGAGATTAATAAAGCCTACAAATTAATATATTAAACACAAAGGATTGATAAAATCACATGATTATTAGTATTATAAAATCAAGAGAATAATATTAAACCTAAGAGATTAATATTATAAACCTCAAGTATATAAAAACCTTGAGATAAATACTATAAACCATTAAATAAACATGGTTGAGCATGCTTGATTTAAACATTGAGACAATCGGTGTCACAATGCGACATTGGACGAAGAATGACCATAGTTGGTCATGGTTTATTTTCATATTGAGACAATCTTTGTCACAATGTGGCATTCGACAATGGAAGATCTTGATCAACTACAACTAACGATAATTAACAATGGTCGCCCATGGTTGATTTTCATATTGAGACAATGTTTTTCATAATATGACATTGGGCCATGCATTAATATTAAAGTGTACGACTAATATTTAATGCCTAATTTTACCAACCCAAAGATTTAGAAAACTCATGGGATTAATAAACCCTAAGAATTAATATTTTAAATTCAAAATCCTAATAAATTAATAAACCCTAAGAATTAATAATTTAAACTCAAGAGAATAATAAACCGAATAGGTTATTAATATTATAAACCAAAAGAACAAATAAACCCAAGGGTTTAATATTATAAACCAAAGGAATTGGTGAATGCAAGGGATAAATATTAAAAATCTAAGGGATCAATAAGACCAAGGGATTAATATTAAAAACACAAGAGATTAATAAACCCTAATAATTAATATTTTAAACTCAAAAACCTAAGAAATTAATAAACCATAAGAAACAATATTTTAAACTCAAGTGATTAATAAACCCAAGGGATTATTAATATTATAAACCAAAAGAACTAATAAACCCAAGGGTTTAATGTTATAAACGAAAGGAATCGGTGAACCCAAGGGATAAATATTAAAAACCTAAAGAATCAATAAGGCCAAAGGATCAATATTAAAAACACAAGAGATTAATAAACCCTAAGAATAAATGTTTTAAACTCAAAAACCTAAGAAATTAATAAACCTTAATAATTAATATTTTAAATTCAATAGACTAATAAACCCAATAGATTATTAATATTATAAACCAAAAGAAGTAATAAACCCAAGGGTTTAATATTATAAATCAAAGGAATTGGTGAACCCAAGGGATAAATATAAGTATTATAAACCAAGAAATTAATAAACCCTAAGAATTAATATTTTGAACTCAAGATATTAACAAACCCTAAGAATTAATATTTTAAAATCAAGATATTAATAAACCGAAGGGGTTATTAATATTATAAACCAAAAGAACTAATAAACCCAAGGGTTTAATATTACGAACCAAAGGAATTAGTGAACCCAAGGGATAAATATTAAATACCTAAGGGATAAATAAGGCCAAGAGATCAATATTAAAAACACAAGAGATTAATAAACCCTAAGAATTAATATTTTAAACACAAAAACCTAAGAAATTAATAATCCCTAAGAATTAATATTTTTAACTCAAGAGATTTCAAAACATAAGGGATTATAAGTATTATAAACCAAAAGAACTAATAAACCCAAGGTTTTTATATTATAAACCCAAGGAATTGGTGAACTCAAGGGATAAATACTAGCAATTGCACCATATGTTGCAAAGGAAACATCGTAAGGCATAAACAATTAGCGAATAAAATGTTATGCCAAAATTGGTTGACAAAAAACATGCAAGCGAATGAGATGTTATGCCAATATAGGTAAATATGGACATTAGTTTTCTTTTCAATCAAGCAACACAAAGAGAGGATAATTGGGAAGCCTTGAGGGTTAAGTGAATTGGTTGAGGTCTTGTTACTAAAGCAACTTGCCTTTGGTAGGTCACGGAGTCATTTCTCCTCGATGTCCTTGGGGTTAGGCTCTGATTAGTTTAACTGACAATATGTGATCCCTTCGGGTGGATCTACTAGGATTTTCCTTGGAAAAATCCCCAAGAATTAGCTCAATTGGTCATGTTCCCCTTGCTAAAAGCACCTCTCTAATGGGAGGTCGTGGGGTAAATTTTCCTTGATGTCATTTGGGTTAGGATCTACTAATAAGTTGGTGGGATATGATCCCTTCAAGTGGATCTACCTAGAAATTTCCTTTAAATCCTCGAAAAAAAGAGAAAGGACAAATGTTTGATTTGCCTCAATTTCTTTAAGTCCTCAGAGGAAAAGAGAAAGGGTATGAAAGTTTAGATAGATATTATTTTTCCAAGTTTTGGAAATGATCAGTCACAACACTTTCTACACAACATCTAATGCCTTTTTTGTCCCAAAAGTTGTCACAAAAGTTGTCAAAATCTTGGGTATTCGATGTATAAAGTATAGATAAAAATTCTTATAATAAGGATATGGGGAAAAACTTGTAAACATGATCCAATGCTAATTTTATCCTTTTTTGAAATGCCTATCGATCCACAATAGCTCAATTCTATTGACCATATAAATACTGTTAGGTCCTTATATTACTAGTATAGTCCCTTATTGTTTTTAGTGTAACCCTCTTATTGTTATTGTTGTACCCCTGTAACCCCCATATTGTTATTATTGTGCCCTTACATTATTATTGTTAGGTCGGCTAGAATTACATTGTGGCCCCACTAGGATTACATTGTGGCCCCATGGACTCCTATATATAGAGAGGAGGTTATCGTTTGTATCATCCAAGAATTTTTTATTTATGTAATGTATTGGAGGTTTCCCCCTCGAAGTGGCTATTTCTAAGGAACTGATCTCTCTTTTCTTCTATTTTTGGAGCTGGTTTCATAACATTTGATATTAGAGGTTTGGATTCTAGGGTTTTGCTACTCCAAACAGGTCATCGTGGAATTGTCACTATAATTTTTTTCTACAAAGGTTCAGAAGCTAAAAGTTTTAGAGTGCGAAGCCGAAATCCTGAGGAACATTGTTGCAAGCTTTCAGATATTGGTTCGCAATATTTTCGAAGATATGATCTATGGAAGTTAGGGCTTTTTGCAGGCTCCTGAATTTAACCTAAACAGGTCATCGCGGAATTTGCACTATAAATTTTTTTCTATGAGGGTTGAGAAGATGAAAGCCTGAGGAACCCCCTATAAAAATTTAAGATATTGGTTCGCAATATATTGGGAGATATGATCTGTGGAAATTAGGATTATTTCAAGCTCCCGAATTTTATCTCAAAGAGGTGACCATGGGAAAAACATCATAACTCTCTCTCTGAGCATCGGATTGGGATTTTGTAAAAAGTAACCAGAAGTACACAGAATGTGGTTTTAATTATATCAATTTCAAAGATGAAGGAGGAAACAGTGACATGTGGCAAGTCATACAAGTTTGCTCTACTGAACTAGTCCATAATTAGGTCATCGTAGGAGATTGGGCATACCTTTGTCTTCAAGAATCAAAATCAGGTCAAACTTGTGGCATTGGAAAGAAGATTCAGAGGGCTACTTCAGGGCTGAATTGTAGATATTAAAGATCCAAAATCACAAAGATAATTCAGTTTCAATATCGAGCTCCTCAAAATCAAGAAAAATGTGTGTATTTTTTTTCAAATTGCATAAGTCTTATTTGAAAAATCAGTCTTAAGTGATTCCAAAGGCCTATTGAGAATAGATATCAGTATTGGGTTCTAAAATGCCTCCTAAAAAGAATTTAACACCCATTAAGCCCTCAGAGTATTCTACTATGACTCATAAAGATGAAGAATTGCAACATCATCTATCAAAATTACAAGAGAAAATGCATCAAAATTCGCTCGAGCAAAAAGCAACAAAAAATGAAATGGATGTTTTGAAGAAAAGCATGGAAGCTAAGATGGATGGTTTGAAGAAAGACGTGGAAGCTACAATGGATGTTTTGAAGAATGGTATTGAATAAAAAATGGATGGTATGGAAGAAAAAAATGAAATGTTTGAAGGAAGACATCGAAGGTTTGAAGGAAGGTTTCTCAAAGTTGATACAAGAAATGATTTCTAATAGCAAAAAGATAGTAGAGGAAACTCATGATGAGAACAAAATAAATGTTAATCGTGATTTCATAAACTCTAATGTTGGATTAAAGAACCACCATATTCCAAAGATGGATATGAGGAAGTTTGATGGCAAGGATCCCGTAACATGGACACTATAGATGGAGCAATATTTTGATCTCAATAATGTGCAAAACACACAAAAGGTACGCATTGCAACTTTACACATAGAACAAAATACATTTGTATGGTATCGATGGCTTTTCTTTCGTAAAAAAATTATCACTTGGTCAATTTTTACAAAGGAAATGATAGCACATTATGAGGATACAAAGAGCAACACCTTCTTTAGCCAATTGATAAATCTCAAACAAAAGGGTTCAGTGGCAGAGCACATTGAGGACTTCCAAAAATTGAATATAAGGGTAACTGGTATTCCATAGGAACACATGATTGATGTCTTCATAGGGACTTTAAAGGATAGCATCCAACATGAAGTTCGTGTTTGGGAACCAGATTCATTAGAGAATGCATTCAGGTTGGCAATAAAAATTGAATGTAAAATTATGGCGACAAGGAAGCCTACCACTCACATCTATAAAGATGGAAGTGTTGCTACTCCTAGACTTCCACAACCTACAAGGTTGACACCACAAAAATTGGAAGAAAAAATAGCAGAAGGACTTTGCTATAGTTGTGATAGCAAATACACTAAAGGTCATAAGTGTGCTGAGAAGAAATAATTTTACATAGATTGTGAAGAGGGGGAAGAAAATGAACAAGAAACTTCAAAAGAAGAGGATATACACCACGAAGCAACCCTAGAAGAAGAATAAATGAGTCTGACCATATCATGTAATGCATTGGCATGAATTACCACTCCTCAAACTCTTAATATAGAAGGACATATCAAGAAGAAAAAGGTAATAATGTTGATTGATTCGGGTAGTACCCATAATTTTATTATAAGGTAGCCATGGAATTGAATTGTTTCCTATACCTAGCACCAGAATGTCAAGTGATGGTTGCAAATGGAGGAACTATAAATTTCTCTGGAAAATGACATAATATTAAGTTATCCATGGGGGAATATGTATTGAATAGTCCAATGCTTTCCATCCCAATGGGAGGTGTTGATGGTGTACTAGGAGTACAATGGTTACAATATTTGGGGACGGTAGCTTTCAATTTTCAAGAACTTTTCTTGAAATTTTTTTCGGAAGGAAAGGAAATCAAATTACGGGGTATCACAAGGAATCCAGGAAAGATAATAAGCTCTAATGTTATGATAAAGCTTCTGAAGAAAGATTAATGAGGCGTAGTTGCACAATTATGCTCACTAGAAATTCCAACATAAAAATCATCTATTTCTCCAGATCTCCAAAAACCCTTGGACAATCATTCCAAAGTGTTTGATACTCCCAAAGGCCTCCCACCTATTTGTGATCATGATCATGCTTTTCATTTGATTCCAGGAAGTGTTCCTCCAAACATTCGGCCTTTCAGATATCCTTATGTCCAAAAGAGTGAAATTGAACGTATGATTGCAGAAATGTTAGAGGCTGGTATAATTCAACCTAGTCAAAATTATTTATCTGCTCCATTAGTATTGGTGCGCAAGAAGGATGGATCATGGCACATGTGTCTGGATTATAGGAAGCTCAATAAGCTCACTATTAAAGATAAATTTCCCATTCCCATGATTGATGAATTATTGGATGAATTATATGGAGCAATTTATTTTACCAAGTTGGATATTCGTTCACAATATCATCAAATTAGAATGAAGACTGGAGATATTCCAAAAACAGCGTTTCGAACTCATGAGGGTCATTATGAATTTTTGGTCATGCCTTTTGGCCTTACCAATGCACCTTCTACATTTCAAGGGTTGATGAATTCCATTTTCAAACCCTTCCTTAGAAAATTTGTGCTACTATTTTTTGATAATATACTAATCTACAGTAGGTCTTGGAAGGATCATGTTCAACATGTTGACAAGGTGCTCAAACTATTGGAGGAGAAACAATTATATGCAAAAACATCCAAATGTTTCTTTGGAGTGCAAGAGGTGGAATATCTGGGTCATATTGTATCTCACGAGGGTGTTAAGGTAGACTCTAACAAAATTAAAGCCATTAAGGAATGGAAAGTCCCCACAACCATAAAGTAGTTGCGCGGATTTCTCGGGTTAACAGGGTATTATCGCGAGTTTGTTAAGAATTATGAGATAATAACAGCACCTCTAACAACATTATTGAAGAAAGATGTATTTTCATGAACTCCTCAAGAAACTAAGGCCTTTGAACATCTTAAAGAGGCAATGTGCCTAGCACTAGTCTTAGCTACACTAGACTTCACAAAAACCTTTATTGTGGAATGTGATGCCTCGGGAAATGGAATTGATATTGTTTTAATAAAAGAGGGAAGACCCATTGCTTTTGAAAGTCATTCAATCAAAGGAAAGTATTTACAAAAGGCTATTTATGAGAAGGAAATGTTGGCAATACTACATGCACTAAAGAAATGGAGACCTTACCTAATGGGAAGACACTTCAAGGTAAAAACTGATCATGATAGTTTTAAACACTTTTTGGAAAAAAGACTATCTTTGGAAGAGCGGAAAAAATGGGTGACAAAGATGTTGGGTTATGACTTTGAAATCATCTACAAAAAAAGGAAAGCTAAATGTTGTTGTAGATGCACTCTCAAGAAAGGATGAAGAGGTGGAAGCATTGCTTTGTGCCATTTCTATTATCCAACCAGATTGGATAACCCAAGTAAGAGATGAATGGAAGGACGAATAAGTTTGGACACTCATTCAAAAGTTGCAGCAAGATCCTAGTACATATGATACATTTAGTTGGAAAAATTATTCCTTATGGTACAAAGATTGCTTATATATTTGCAAGAATTCCCAACTAAAACAAAATATTCTTTTGGAATTGCACACTTCTCCTTTAGGAAGACACTCAAGATTTTTAAAAACTTACCACATGGTGAAGAAAGAATTTTTTTGGGATGGCCTTAAATCTGATATTCAAAAGTTTGTGGCAGAATGTTTGGTTTGCCAGCAAAATAAAGTTGAGACAATTAAGACCCCGAGTCTTCTACAACCTTTATCCATTCCAAGTCAACGTTGGAAGAAGATTTTAATGGATTTTATCACAAGTTTACCTAAGTCCAAATGAAGGAGTGTCATCATGGTGGTAGTTGATAGACTTACCAAGTATGCACACTTTTGTGCATTATCTCATCCATTTAAAGCAAGTGTAGTTGCTACCGCATTTATGGAAACATTTCAAAAGCTACACATGGAAACTCAAAGATTATTGTAAGTGACAGAGATCCCATTTTTACAAAAAAAAATTGGACGAAATTATTTTCTTATTTGGGTACTCAACTAGCTCATAACTCATATTATCATCATCAATCCAATGGTCAAACAGAGATAGTGAATAAATGTTTGGAAGTATATCTTCGTTGTTTTGTGTCTGATAAGCAAGCAAAATAGGTCAAGTGGTTACCTCTCGCTGAATGGTGGTATAACACTTCCTTCCATGATAGGAATGTAAAATAAAACATGCATATCAACATACCCTAAAACAATCGTTTTGAATAGAAAATGTATATAAACAACCGGCCATAACAATGCAGACATCAGTTGCATAAAAAAAATAGAATTATCTTGTACAATGTATGGATTGCCCAACACGCACGGAAGTAAAATAACCTAAAAAAAAATTGTATAACAAACCAGCATTACGACAATACAACAAATGTCCTTATGTTCCAAGAATGGATATAAAATAGAGAAGTAATCATTGTTACCATTTAAAACTCAGTAAATCACTGTGTCAAACCTTTCATAACGAAAGGTGACATAGTAGCCCTCGTGTCCAACAAGTTTAAGGGCCGAAGGCTGAACCTGTTCATGAAGAGGGTTACCCTCAGTAAACTAAAGAAAATACATTTCTAGAAAACCATGAGAAAAGGGTGTGAAGTAGGTACAAGATTTAGGCCTACCTCAAACCTTGAATGGCACGTTGCCAGACCCGGGATGCTTCTTATGCGCCACATAATTCCGGCAGGATGTGTCTAGCCCAAAAACAAAAAAGACAGTAAGTAAGATACTACCAGTAAAACCCTCCTCCAGTAGAAGGAAAGTTCTTTGCAGAAAACAAAAAGAGACATACGGATAACCCTGAAGGTTACCTGTCTAACTCAGCGTGCACGGAGGTCGACATCATGAATTTCGTTCAAAGAAAACAATGGAAATAATTTTAGAAAAAACGGAGAAAAGACTGAGGAGAGTTTCCCTCACATAAATAATTACCCTAGTTCAAACGCAAAACTGGAACGGAAATTGAACAAACAAGGAAGTATCTTTACATGCCTCAGATCGTAGAAAGACCTCTGACATTTTATGCAAGCAAAAAGTCAAAGGAAATAAATCCAAAGACAGAGTAACCACCTGTAATATTTCCATTCCACAATACAAAGAAATAAACATTCCAAATAAAAGAAATAAACATTTAAGCCGAAGCCATGAAGAACATTGAAAGAGATGGGTTATGGGCTAGAACAAAGAGCCGGAAACAAAAATTGCAGAGCTAGCGATCATAATAGAGCCAAGTTGCAAATGAGCAGGGATGCGGCACTTAAGGTTGGGATGGTTACCCCATCATCTTCGACCGGAGCCCTCACTGTCAGATCTAGGGTTACCCAGATCAACGGTGGACACAAAAAACCATGGCAATAAATTGCTGTCAGCTACCAACGACCCACAAGGACAAATATCCAATACATTATAAAGATTAATAATTTCCACCTTAAATATTTAATCGATGATTCTCAACTTCTAACTATATGTACACCAATAACCAAAAATGTTTTAAAAATCTAACTAAAACATTATGCATTATATCTAACTATGAAGTACATAATAATCTCCATATAATAAGTTGTGAAATATTCAAATCAGGATGAGTCTAATACACAACTGTGACACATGACATAGTATTCTGATGGAGTAATAGTAAATAATTTTTTTTTATAGTGTAAGTTTAGTAGTGGTGACGGATAATCACACAAAGATTTTATATACAAAATATTATTTTATTATTTTTAAATAAAATGAAAAATGACTTTCAACCCAACAATAACTCAGTGATCTATAAAAAACAGAGAAAACATTTGATAACCATATTAAAAAAAAAAAAAAAAAAACCCACTCCTTTCCATTAAATTCTCATTTGGTTTTAGCTTTGAAACACCATTGGGTTTCCATTTTCACTTTCATACACGCCATTTATTTTTCTATTTTCCCTAATTCCATTCACAAACTCTTGTTTCCCACTCTTTTGCAACTGTGAAGGTTGTCGTTGACGCTCTGTCAACTTTCTTAGAATAAAATCTTTGGATTGAAGTTTTTGATTGAGATGATCCACATCACTCTCCAACTCCCTTACTTTCCCATGAAGGCGGAGGTTTTCATCTCTATATTTCTTCATTTCAGCGATTAGAGATTTGTTTTTATCCTCCGCACATTTTTTCGCCTCTTGAATGTCCAAAAGCTGCCGTTGTAAATCAATTATATCATCCATTTTCTCCGCTTCGGTGGCTATGGACAATGCAAATTCCTTTTTAATAAAATTCAGAGTTGCTTCCGCCACACTAAATTTTTCCTTAACGGAGTTCAGATCATTTTCCATTGTTACAATTTTTTCAACCGTGAAGATTTTGGTATCATTTTCGGTCGATTTGGGTATTATTTTTTCTTCATGCTTGCCTGCGGACCCATTTTTGAACTGGAAAACTCTTTCCTGTCTAACACCTCGACCTCTGCCTTCTATCATCTTGTTACACAGCATGAAGGAAAAACTGGAAATAAAATACAAAATTGAAAGCTGGATTTTCTCCCATCCTGGCAAATCCGCTGGCAAATCTTCCTGGGCAACTCCTATAGTTCGCGCCATTAATATAAAATTATTAAAGCCTTTTCAAATTCTTTTGGCCTCGATTTCTTCGTACTTCTTCAGTCGATTTGTGTCGAGTTTATTGAGATATATATAGGTTTTTTCATGCCATTTAATTTCTTATCTTTATACGCTCGCCGACCCTAAATTTCCCTTCTTTACTCGTTTAATTTGTCAGGTTGATTTCATTCTAATTTTAATCTAAATTTAATTTAAATCTAATTCTTATTAATAATATTATCAGAAATTAATTTAATTTTTTTTATTAATTTACAATTTAATTTTTAATCAAATTGATTTTTTTTAATTATTCCTAATTACTTCTTATTGCGTGATTCCCAACTTAAATCAAATCTTTTAACTTAATCTTCACAGTGCAGTGGACTTTTACAGTTATACAGTTATATATTTTACAATTTTTCTTGAATTGACCTTAACTAATATATTTTCAATCATATATATAATAATTTTTTTTCCTTGGTATTCTAAAATCAAATTTTTTCTTGGTCTTTCAAGTTTCAACCATTTCTGAGATTAACCCACTAAGATGCCCACCAAGACTATTATAATTTAGCTATTAATTTATAATAGTGATAGTCATTTATTGCTATTTATAAATATATTAAAAAAAAAACTATATTGCTTGAAATAATATACCATATATGTATTTAGGTTTTGAATGATTAACCCACTAAGATGCCCACCAAGACTTATAATTTAGCTATTAGTTTAGAATAGTGATAGTAAAACTATATTACTTGAAATAATATACCATATATATATTTAGGTTTTGAAAGGTTAATTTGTTTATATATATGATTTTTTAAAGTAATTTCATTAAAGTTATTACTTTTTATCATTTAATTTTAATCTTATATAAAATATAAAATATATTTTTATAATTTTAATTTTATTTGTTTTTTAATAATTTAATAATATTGAATTTTTATATTATTATTTTTATCATTAATAGGTGTGTTTATATTTTAATACATTTTCCAAATTTATTTATTTTATTTTTTATTAGTTTTTTTTTCATAAGAAAATAACTTTATGGTGTATATAATGTACCAGCACATATTCAATATCCAGTCTGAAGAGTGTTTTTACATTCTTGATCTTTATTCCAAGTTAGTATGATTTTAAATGGCTCTAAACAAGAAAAATTTATGAATCCACCTTAAAAATATCTTGTTTAGATAAAACAGTAAAATCTAATCTATATATTACCCAAAAATTAGATCCAACATATGCAATTCAATGTATTAATCCAAGTATTGATTTTGTCATGGGATAGTGTCCTGCTATGACTGGTTGTATGATTTTCCATCTCAAGAGCGACCGTGACTCCCACATGTATAAAAAAGAAAAGAAAATAACTTCACGTTCCAGTTAAAAAATGAGCTTGTCTCCCAGCGATATCAAAGAAACTTCACTGTGCCAATTTCCCCTCTTGTGCTAGCATCCATTAGTTCCTAATGCATTTCTCCAAAAGGCCCCTGCAACCCTCTCTTTGATAATCTGTCAGCAATACCATTTTTCTCCCAGAAGATGTGGTTGAAGGTTATGCTGGAGAAAGACCTTCAAAGTTTGTTAATAATGTCCACCTAAGTAGACAAGTGTCCTGGTGCAAATTTTTTCTGATTGTTCAAGTGGTCTATTAGCACCTTTGAGTCTCCAAAGACCCAAATCGTGTCAATGTACAACTGTTTGGTAAACCATAAGAGTCCCCACAGTGCCAGGAGCTCAGCCCTGGTGTTTGTTCCTTGTCCCCCATGCCAATGAATTTTGTAATGACATTGTGGAATTATTGTTAATTTCTGAACATGTTCTATGTCATTTCAGATTAGGGCACAATACTGAAGAAGATAGAACATACTAATAGATCGATAGAAGACAAGCCAAAACAGAGATAAGAAATGGTGGCGTTACGGCGATCGGTAGGATGCTTCAACCAGCAAAGTCTCCAATAGGTCATTCAGCCAAGCGTGTCACACATTACCCCAGAACAACCCAAACAAAGAATAGTCCATATATTATGCAGCTCCAACACTATCCAGAGAGAGAGAATTCCTCCACGATGTGTGTGTCAAATGAACTCTAAGTCTCTCCAATATATAGGAATCTTTGGGGGTGTGTGACACATCCTTTAAGACATTTAATTCTATATTTTATTCCAGGCCGACCTAGCACATAAGTGGAATAAATTCAAAGTACATGTTATGCTCATCCGATCGAGATGATCTTTAGATCAATCTTACACCTCTCCGAAAGAGGAATCCAATAAAAATATTGGGATCGTTATCTGAGCAACACATCCCAGAGTTTGGACCTAGTTGTCCAATTTTAACACTCCCTCTCAACTAGGGAGAACTCTGTCCACTAGTGCAATCCAAACATCGTGCGTCATCCCGCCGTAACTTGCTTTGCTGGCCTCTTTATTTCAGAACAGAAGTGGGTCAGTCACAAAGACATCATTCCCGGCTGACAGATTCAGCCCAGAGGTTAAAACCTCTGTCAAACTCACAAAGAGTCTCCAACCAGCCCGAAGTTGGTTCATCTGACCCGAAGTCAGCAGGAGGTCTGAAACCTCACTATACTTGATCCCAGATCAAGTGGTTGGACCGTGCCATCCTAGATAGAGAGTACGACAATTTCTGATGCGTCCATCAGTCTTTGCTACTAGTCTCTAGCCTTTCTCATCTCATTGGCCAAATGAGAGGTACTTCCCATGAGCCCTGAACTCAATGGGTAGGATGCATACAGGGCATAGATAATGAGAGGTAAACCAACTCAATAATCAAAACGGTGGGTCCAAGCACACCGACAAGGTTCGGAAAGCCTAGCCTTGTGGTTGCTCATAGCTCCGAGAAGCTGTCCCCAAAGCCCCCCAGAGCTCCCAGAGCTCATCGTCCAACAGGACCCTAAGAATAGGGTCGTTCCACGATACCAAGATTCTCACGGAAGGTTATGAACATGACCTTCCCCAAGGGCATTGTGAGAATATTTGTGACCTGCTCATCAGTTCCTATATGATCGAGCCTTGCGGCGCCTCGCTGTACCATATCCCAGATAAAGTGGTACCATCCATCAACATGCATGGATCAATCATGGAACCCGGGATTCTATGACAAATGAATCCCCCTCTGGTTATCACAAATGATAATGGTGGCATCTAGCACATGCTCGAACAACTCACAGAAGAGTTTTTGCAACCAAGTGACTTCACAACAAGCCATACATGTTACAATGTATTCGGCCTCAGCAGTGCTCAAGGATACTGACTTTAGATTCCTGCCCGAAGCAGATCTACATGTGAAGTAGCATCTAGATGTGCTGTTGCGATCCACCACACTGCTAGCCCAATCAGCATCAGTATATCCATGGAGTGTCATACTCCCGGCAGTGTATCTCAGCCCATGGTCTATCTTCCTCAGAGATATCTCAAGAGTTTCTTGGCACCAACCTAGTGAATGTCATGATCAACCATGTGTTGATTCAAAGTGTTCACTGCACAACATACGTTCGAACAGGTGTTCACTAAGAACATCAGGGTCCCTATGAGTTGACGATACTCAGTAGGACGGGCCCAGCAATGTTGCCACTCAGCTTCTTAAATTTGAGTTCCATCGGTGTCGACACGGACTTACAGTCCATCATACTAGAAGCTTCATAATGTATTTTCCTTGAGAAAGGAAATTCTCACCAGGTCTCTGCTAGACCTCCAGGCCTAGGCATCAGTCCTAGGTCCTTCATCTCGAACTCAGCAGCAACCTCCCTCTTACATTAATGAATGAGAGGGACAGCACCTGTCAGGAAGAGGTCATCCACATACAGCACCAGAATGAGAGGTTTTCCCTTGACAACCTTGAAGTAAAGTTTCGGATTAGCATTACTTCGAGTGAAGCCCAGCTTCATCAAGTAGCTATCTATCCTCTCGTACCAATCTTTGGGTGCTTGCTTCAACCCATAGAGGGCTTTCTTCAACCTGCAGACATGGGTGTCCTGATCCTGGACTTCCAATCCCAGAGGTTGCTCCACATATATCTCTTCCTTTATCACACCATGCAGAAATGCAGTCTTTACATCCATCTTATGAAGACTCCATCCTTACGTAGCAGCAAGGGCTATGATCGATCGAATGGTGGTATATCGGTCCATAGGTGCAGGTGTGTCATCATAGTCTAAGCTTTCCTCACGGGTAATGAATCTTTCCTTGAACTTTTTAGCACTTCCATGCTTGATTTTGAGGTGACAACAGCTTTGATCTGTGGTCTAGGAACCATATCCCATACATCACCCTCGCATCCTTGCAGATTTAGATACTTTCCAGCTTCTTCAAATGATCTAGGCTCGTATTGTACTCATGGCAGCTAGATACCCCTAGTATTTATATGGCTTTTTGGTTTTCTTCCGTAATTTCACCCTCTAAAGCCATATATCTTTGAGCCATGAGGGTCTTCTTTTCTTTCAGCAATGATATTAGCTCAAAAGCATATACAGTTGTATTCTCCCTCTTAATGCTAGCTTCTCTTGTGAGAGAAAACATCTATTTTAAATGAGGGCATCCCAGACACCAACTTGGAAAGGAGTCTTATTCTCCCACAGTCAAAGCCATCCAAGACTCATAGCCATATACTGTCATTTAGCTATCTTGGCACATATCATATACAATTCACAGGCTTTGCTGATCATGGTTCAAGACTCCAAAAACTTGACTGAAGGCTGCAAAAACTACTTGCAAGTTTATCATTATGCTCCAATGTAAGACTAATACTGTCACAAGCTTACAGCTATTATGAATTTCGTAAACATGGGTGTCTTTCTATGTCACTGTCATAATGACAGTGACCTAGATTCACAGATTTAGCTCCTCAAATTTGCAGTTACAGAGATACCTTCTGAACTTTATCACTATCTTCTTCATCATTAACAGTACTGAAGATTTCAAGCTTCATGGTCATATGTATGCCTCTGAAGATACCATATATTAGGTTCATATAGACTTTGCCATCTGTCATATGGTGAGGTCATACATACTCTGCCATAACCCACAGATTTTGTTAAGGCCCTAAACACTCCAACAGCTGCCTAGAAGACTATGGCTTCACCTCCACAAGATTCTCTTTCCTAAGTTGTTCATGATGGAAACTTTCCTGAGTTGTCCCAATAATGGCTTCCAAGACACTTGACCTAGTATGCCTGAAGGTGTCCTCATAACGGTTCCAAAGACTCCAAATATGTGATTGTCCAAGGCTCAAAAAAAAACTTCATAGTTCACACTTTCAAGTTTATCATTGATCAAGTATGAAAAGTGTAACGACTATCCTTGATCTTGACTGATAGAGCCTCCACAGAGATATAATGGGGTCACTGAACCAACTATACAATAATGTCACAAGCCTTCTCTAGTAGTCTGAAAAGATCACAGTCCTTCACAATGTTGTTTCAAAATCACGGTGCATAGAGCAGAAAATGTCCCCACAGCTACACTTAAAACCCGTCAGTCCAACATGTTTCTAGCAGTAAGTGCATGGGTTAGCAGGAGGATTTGGCTACTCTCCTGAAGAGGTCCCTTCTCCTTGCTGAAGTTTTGCTGACGTCGCCAACTGATCTGCTATTTGCACAGGCTGCTAAAGACTTACAGCACTACCAGAAGAGAGCTTCTGTCGACTTGAGCACAAGATCTCTGAAAAATTTAGAGCAAAATTCATTGTCGAAGAACTTCTGAAAATTCACAATTGCTAGCGCAAAGGATGGGATCTGCTGGTCCATTCACTGTCGCTTCTCTAGATCTCTTGACCCATTCTTTAGAGATGTATTCCAATATGAATCTTTACAATTTTAATGTTCAATAGCTAGAACAGAGCTTAGAACTGCACATAGTTACGTCGTCATAAGCTTACAGCTAATATGAATTTTATAATCATAGGTATGACTGTCTATGAATTTCATAATCATAGCTTACTGCTGACCTTTGTTGTAATTGAGGCCGAGACTAGATACACTGTGTTATTGCTATATGCGATGTGCCATAACTGATGCTCACACTGATACCGATGCTATAGAACTAGTGCCTATATCGATGTGTATAAAGTGAGCCATATTACTGCATGCGTCACTATGCAAGGTTACGTGCCAATGTACGAGACTTATAGGCAACCTGAGCCACAAAGAGTAATATGTATGCCACTGAAATAGTCAAGGATCCGCATGCTGCGGAGATAAACTATAAAAATTATTACTGACATATAGAAATATAAAATTTTCTCAAGCGATTGAATCTGATGCTTAGAAATATAAAGTTTTCTCCGTGACAGAATTTAACCGCGAAATCGCATCATTTCGACTTCCTTTCTGAACGCAGCATTCTAGGTTCTATTCTCAGGCAAATTCGTCCTCACACTTCAATCATCATCTTGGAGGTTAGGGGAGGAATAAACCGCCGTCTTCCAGCAGAAAATTCACAAACAGCGTCATCCAGTATAAAATTCACGAACAGTGTCATCCAACAGAAAATTCACGGGTCATGGGCGTGAGCATGAGCAGATGGAGCTGTAAGATGTGCACAGCTGAATTCTCATCACTAGAAGAGTAACGCTTTCATTTCAAGTCGGATTTTCATCGTTTTAATAATTTTTTCTTTTTTCTTTTTTTGAATTGGGGCGTCCATACTGGACACGCCTAAATCTAAATCTATGGACACCTTGTGGGTGGTAGCTACTGAATTGGAAATATCATGGGGTGAGCAGAGAAGCAAGGCGGAGTCGAAATAATGTGCCATTAGATAAAAAATGGAATCCTTCTTCTTCTAACTACTTTCAGTGCCCATTTCTCCTGTGTTATTGTATCAGCTTGCACTCCCAAACTGCACCTGAAAGCCGTAGATGAGGAAGCACCCACCCAGCTGGACTGTATTGTCTAATTTATTTATGGGGACTTAATTCCTTGCTTCTACATGAATGGATGATCTTATGTCCATGACATTTGCACCGATGCCTTTGCAGTCCAATCAATTAAATCCGTCGCTCCTTCATTTGTTATCCTTTCTTACACCCGAACCCGACTTCACTACCAACGAGTGTAATTCTAAGTCTGCGTGGAGGCCGATACGCCGCATACACTCCAAAAAAAAATTAAATTAGATCGCATAACCATATGAGTGCCCTGACAAGTGGAATGAAGCTTTAGTCGCTGCGGCTAGATGTCTTACATAAAAGGACACTTTTTTCTTTGTGACAGCCCATATTGGAACACGATATGTTATTCCACGTATTCTCAGCATACCAACCACGTATGCTGCCCTTACGCTGTTACCTCCAGCATTTTTTAAAAAATATGTGCTTTCATTGAAACTATATGCTGCCACTTGTTGTGGTGGTATGGCCTACGACCTACCACACAACTTTCTTCTTTTTTTCTTTTTTTTTTGCTAACAACACCCTTATTCACCCTTAGAATAACTCACATTTCGCTGCCCTTGTTTCATAAGTTGGGCATTGTCTTCTCCTAGCTCTGATACCATATTAATTTCTGAACATGTTCTATGCCATTTCAGATTAGGGCACAATACTGAAGAATATAGAACATACTAATAGATCGATAGAAGACAAGCCAAAACAGAGATAAGAAATGGTGGCATTACGGCGATCAGCAGGATGCTTCAACCAGCAAATTATCCAATAAGTCATTCAGCCAAGCGTGTCACACATTACCCCAGAACAACCCAAACAAAGAATAGTCCATATATTATGCAGCTCCAACGCTATCCAGAGAGAGAGAATTCCTCCACGATGTGTGTGTCAAATGAACTCTAAGTCTCTCCAATATATAGGAATCTTTGGGGGTGAGTGACACATCCTTTAAGACATTTAAGTCTATATTTTATTCCAGGCCGACCTAGCACATAAGTGGAATAAATTCAAAGTACATGTTTTGCTCATCCGATCGAGATGATCTTTATATCAATCTTACACCTCTTCGAAAGAGGAATCCAATAAAAATATTTGGATCATTATCGGAGCAGCACATCCTGAAGTTTGGACCTAGTTGTCCAATTTTAACAATTATCATCAGCCAGGCACCACAACCACATCTGTGATTCTGTGTCGCCCCATCAAAGAAACCCACCGAATAGTGAGTGTTGAAAGGCCTAAGTCTATGTGAAAGGTCTCATGGAGGTCTGTTAATACTCTTTGATCCTCCCCAGCACTGTAACACCTGCTCTGCCACCCCACTCATTGTGCATGCCTGCTCCTGAATATCCATTTGTTTCAACCACACCACAACCTCCAATGAAATAATAATGGAATGTCTCTAAGATGAGCTCCCCTCTCATACCACCAAGAGAAACAATCATGCACCGAGGTATTTGTCTTTTGTTGTAGAAATGTTGATCTGATTTTATAAAGGTCTTGGTTTGGGTTTGAAGACATTTCTTGGAGGTTTGAGTTTATGGGCATTTCTTGGAGGCGGACCAATTTTGCAAAGAATTGTTTTGGGTTCAAGGACATTTATTTGAGACAGTTTGATTTTTGAAAAAATTGTTTTGGGTTTAAAGAATTTTCTTGGACGTACATTCAAAGGACATTTTTTGGAGGTATGTGATACATTTTTTTGGATGTTTTTTTTTTTTCATTTTTTTTGAAAGTATGGATTTGTGTTTAATTTCAAATTCTTGGAGACGGTCTGATTTTGCAAATAATTGTTTTGGGTTTAAGGAATTTTCTTGGACGTACATTCAAAGGACATTTCTTGGAGGTATGTAATACATTTTTTTGGGTGTTTTTTGTGCTTCATTTTTTTTGAAAGTATGAAGTTGGGTTTATTTTCAAAAAGACATTTTCTGAAAGTACTTTTTTAAAGTGACTTTTTTTTTAGTTGGAGGCATTTTTCGAAGTGACAGTTTTTTAGAGTACGTGTTTTGAGTTGAAGTAAATATTTTGAGCTTCGTTTCATTTTTTAAAACATTTTTTTCTCGAATTTTTTAAAGTAAGTGTTTTGGATTGGAGTATGTATTTTTTGCAAAAAAATTAAAATGATTTTTTTTTTAAATTAAATCTTTTGTGATGTTTTTTCTAACTGAGTTATTGGCTAGTTTTTTGAAGGAAATTTTTTGAACTTCATACTCTATTATCATGGGAAATCGAAGGACCTATGCAGAAAATATGATCGAAAAAGAGACCCTGAAGAACGTAGAGAAGAGACGAGACAATCTCGCAAAAGAAAGATAGAAGCCCTCTCAAATATTGAAGGGGAAAATCAACCTCAAGAAAAAATTGAAGCAGATATGTAAATGTAAATATTATGATCTATTGATATATTTAAAATTTTCCTAGTGTAAAATGTGAAGCTTAATTTTTATTTGATGAACTAATTTGAATTTAAATATTTTTTTTAATGTAAACAGACAGAGATATTCCTCAAAACATTGATGATGAGATAAAAAATTTTGAAAGAGAAAGTGAAAGAGGTATTGAACCAATGATTGAAGATGGTGAAAATATTGAAAGAAATTCAAATGAAGAAATTGAATCACAAGGTATATATATATATATATATTGAACACATGCACGTATTATTGAAATTATACATATATTTATTAATTTAGTTATTTATTGTTCATATGTAAGCTTATTATGTACTATTTTTTCGAATATGTACAGATGAAATCAGTGTCGACGATGAGATGTTAGAAAATGTTGACACTCACAGATATGGAGATAAAAAACCTGACCATGTTATACGATATCGTGTTAACTGCATTTTTGAAAAGTATTTCTTAAATGAGCGGGTGACAGTTCAAGCTCAAATGTTGAAAGGTCTCCTATCGTTAAGGAAAATAAAAGAAGCTACGACACTACTGGGTATTCAAAAATCAACCAAAGATAAAAAAATGAAGGAAAATGTGATACAAAATATAAGTAGTACTATAAATTCAATTAAGAAATCTAGAGATAAAAATGTTTCAATTGTACGTAGAGGAATACATATGGCAATGGTTTCATCAACTACTAAAGAGAATTGTTTGGTAACATCTATGGCACGAGCATTAGGAACCTCGCGAAAGACTTTTCACAAACATCGGAAATTTTGGCTGCAAGTAGATGTAAATGATGAAATCGCTTGTTGGAGAGCTATTTGTAGGCAACCATACAAATATAGACCTGGAGAAAATGTTAAAAAAATAATATGTGAATATTGGAAGAACAATTCGCGTGCTTCGCCAACTACAAGGCATGTGATGCGAAGAAGAATAGCACGAAATCAGTACGAAGAACATGAAAAATATTTCTTGGAAACCACTCAGATAGAGTTATTCAACAAGTTCAAAGAACAGAATCGTCAAATTCATGTTTCAATCAGTGCTTTTGTTCAACAAAAACCATGGTATGTAAAACCTATCACCATATGCGACACTTGTTGTTGCCATTATCATGTGGAATTTGAGTTATATTATGACACATTCCTTGATTTTGGTAGAATATTATGGAAGGATTCACCCCCTCCTTCCACTATCCGTGATTTCATATCTCAAATTCTATGTGAAAGAGAAAGCAATAAACTATTTTACAAAAAGAAATGTGTTGGTGGTAAAAAATGCGATGATTTTGGAAATTTGACTAAATTTCAAAACAAATATCATACTAATATAAATGATCAATCATTTTCCAACATGAAAGTGAAATGGAAGAGACATGAATATATCGGTACATCGATTCAAGGTGCAAATAGTGTTAAAAGAATTGAATTACTAGAAGACGAAATTTTTGTGATAGACTTTTTGAGAAAGTTTGAGGTAGAAATTTACAAATACACCAAGCATTCCCATAGAGCTCGATGGCAAGACTTGCAATTCAAAAAATCTCGTGAATTTTTTCCACCAAGGACCATTTTGTCAGTGATTGATTTTGCAAAAAACTACACATTTGTTCCACATAAAGAATTTCAGAGTGAATACTATCATTATGACCAAGTCTCCATGCTCGTCCATATTCTACATAGACATGCTGAACAAAAATTCTATCATATAGAAAGCACGAGTGAAAATCGACATATCATTAAAGAATATCACTTTTATATCAGTGACGATCGTACACATGATACATATTTTGTACAACATTGTTTTGGAAAAATTTATGATTCCTTGAAAAATCGTGGAATAACATTCAATGAACATTGGATATGGTCATACGGATGCGCAGGTCAATTCAAATCTGCACAATCATTCTTTTGGTTGTGTTGTCTTCATAAGAAAACCTGCATTAAACATTTTTGGAATTTCTTTGAAACTGGCCATGGAAAAGGAGAACATGACGATGCAAGACAATGCATAAAACGAGCACTTCGAAGATATCAAATGAACCCCTCTGCAAGCCGACTTGTGAACGCTAAAGAAGTTGTTCAATGGAGCATCGTTGCTCTAAGCCATGAGACTAACCCATCAAGAGAAGTGTGAAGGTACATTCAGTTTAATTTTTATTGGAAATCTAATTTTGAACATTGTGTACATTTATCGTGAAATGATTATCTTTGATTGTATTTTGATAGATCATATTTACAAATTCTTCTTTTAATTTTCCATATAAAGGTTTTTCTGGCATATTTGGATCGAAGACATAGATAGATCAATTGGAAATGACGTTGAAACAATAAAAGGGACTCAAAAATTGCATTCGATTAAAACAAAGTCGTCCAGAAATGTGTTTGCATTGGATAAAAGAAAATATTCTTGTTTTTGTGATGTTTGCATAGACAACACAAAATCCAATGACATTTGTGAAAACAACATGTATGTAAAAGATTGGAAACATACATAGCTAAATACAAAGGGAAAAATGTCTGTTGTAATGTTTGAAGAAATGAAATCAGAGGAAACTACAATATCATCTGATGGTGATCGAGTTTCTGATCTTGTTAGAGAAGGTACATTTTAATTGCTTTCTAATGATTTAAAGATCTAGAAATAAATTTAAATATGTATAATTTTGTTTAAAAGTTTGTTTTATTGTGCAGGAGATGTTTTTGCTGTAATTTCACCTATTGGCAACAATGAAAATGTTAAGTATTATTTGATGCGTTGCACTGAACGAAAAATGAAATTAATAGAAAACTATAATGATCACGGAGTTCAATATGACAGAGGATCTATTATACTGAAAGGTTATTTTTTCAAACAAACTAATCAAAGTTAGGACTTTGTTTACTTTGAAGACTATGAACCCGATTCCATAAGTTATCAATATAGTCACTTGGTGTGTGCAGCATGCATAAAGTTGATAGAGGTTCAATCAAAGAGAAAAACGAAAGTTAAGAAATGGAAAATGTAAAAATCTGATCATGAATGGATTATTGAAGATGGCATTCCATTGGAATTTTTTTGATTGAATTGACCAACAATTTATTCTCTTTGGATTAAATTTTTTTTTATAACTTCCAATACACTTGAAACTAAAAATTGAGCTGCTTATGTTATTTGTGCAAGTGTTTGCACATGTACAAATTGTTTTGGTACCTGTGCACGTGCTCTAGTATCAACTGAAAGTATCAAGGATATATGTACATGTGCATTGATGAAAAATGTTACATGTATCAAGGATATATGTGTGTGTGTGTGTGTGTGTGTGTGTTCTAGATTGCAATTAATTTTTCAAGTATTTTTAATATGTGCATTGATGAAAAATGATTCACTTGTATTCAATATATATGTTCTAGAATGCAATTAACTGAATGTCATCAATTTACCAAATTATAAATCAACAAGGCTACCTATTTGAGTGCATTAACGACATTAACCCAAATTCAACAAACATATATGTACTAGAATTATATTTCCAATCAAAATTAAAGGGATAATGTGTACATATATCTACTTCTTTAAACTCTTTTATCAATTAGAGCTCAATTGATACATGGTTAGTTGCATTCAAAAGCTATGTTCTTCCTATTGGAAATTTTTTCATTCAAACAATACTACATGTAGAGATCAAAAGCAATCTGAAGATTCCAAATGTACTTCAACCATCCAAAACTTGAGTTTTAAAAACTTTCTGATTAAATCAAAACAATTTACAAGCAACATAGGAGTCTTCTATCTAAGCCAAATGTAGATTGAAACCATCCAAAACTTAGATCAAAACATTTAACATTACATCAAAACATTTAACATTTAGCATTAAATCAAAATTAAAGGGATTTACATATAACTACTTCTTTACTCTTTTCGATTAAATCAAAACAATACTTCACATGGGAGTCTTCCATCTAGGCCAAATATAGATTGAAACCATCCAAAAATTAAATCAAAACATTTAACATGTTATATCTTGAAACATTTAACATTAAATCAAAATTAAAGGGACTTACATATAACTACTTTAAAATCTTTTTGAATTAATATCAAAAAAATACTTCAAATAGGAGTATCTTCCATATAGGCCAAATGTAGATTGAAACCATCCAAAACTTAGATCAAAACATTTAACATTTAAATAAAATTAAATCAAAATTAAAGGGATTTACATATATACAACTACTTCTTTACTCTTTTTGATTCAATCAGAACAATACTTCACATGGGAGTCTTCCATCTAGGCCAAATGTAGATTGAAACCATCCAAAACTTAGATCAAAACATTTAACATTATATCAAAACATTTAACATTTAACATTAAATCAAAATTAAAGGATTTACACATATATAACTATAATGAACATAATATACATAGCAAGACCTGTCTCCTGGGTTTCTTAACTAGCCAACACCAGAGGGGGTATGAATCAAAAAAACAGAAAAGGGACTACCCATAACTGAGAAAAAGCTAAAGAGGACCTGACATTAGGCTAGCTATCGATGTGTGTAGGAGGATTCTCCTCCACAATTAGACAAACGTAGTCCTCTAGATCATCATCTACTCCCTTGCAGTGCTGGGAGGAGTTGTCGCTGCTGGAGCTCATCGAGGTGGATTTGACTGGAAGAGCTGCCAACTTTCTAGTGTCCTGGATTTGATGGGCTGGGATGGTGGACTTTCTCCACTGCCTCCTGCAACTAGAAGCACCTTGATCTTGCGGCTCCTCCTGAAAAGAGATGGAAATGGTTGCCGTAATTCGTGGTCTGACCACAGCACTGGTGAACTAAAATTGTGCTTCATTTCTTGTTGGAGGAGGGTGGCTACCTGTGTCATGGATGGGAAGAGGAGGGCGAGAGCCAGCACTCATGCCCCCTCCATCCCTACCCCCACCTCCTCTTCTGAAATGCATCCGTTGTCTACACGTGGGGTCTTCCATAGGCCAAATGTAGATTGAAACCATCAAAAACTTAGATCAAAACATTTAACATTATATCAAAACATTTAAAACATTTAACATCAAATCAAAATTAAATGGATTTACATTTAAAAAAAATTTAACATTAAATCAAAATTAAAGGGATTTGTGCAATATTACTTAATATGCCATGCCAATTATAGTGAACAACTATCCAATAGAAACATTTAACATTATATACCACATGTGCCAAATGTAGATTGAAACCATCCAAAATTTTTAAGTTTTAAAAACTTTTTGATTATATATCATGCAACATTACAACATTAAACATTTAAAACATTAAATATCACATGCGAAATGTAGATTGAAACCATTCAAAACTTGAGTTTTAAAAACTTTTTGATTATATATATCGTGCAATGTTACTTCACATGCCATGCCAATTATAGTTCAACTAGATCCAATAGAAACATTTAACATTCTATACCACATGTGCCAAATGTAGATTGAAACCATCAAAAACTTAAGTTTTAAAAACCTTTTGATTATATATCATGCAGCATTAAAACATTAAACATTTAAAACATTAAATATCACATGTGAAACGTAGATTGAAACCATCCAAAACTCGAGTTTTAAAAACATTTTGATTATATCATACATAACATTACTTCACATGCCATGCCAATTATAATTCAACTATCCAATAAAAACATTTAACATTATATCACATGCCAAATGTAGATTGAAACCATCCAAAACTTTTAACTTTTAATTTAACAAAAAATTATAGATCACAACATTACTTCACATGCCAAATGTACCCCAAGCATCCAAAACTTAAATTTTAAAAACAAAACAAATTATAACATGTATGTCATTACATAACATGCCAAATGTAGTTCAGATGACAACATTAATTTATAGATGACAACATTACTTCACATTCACATGCCAAAAGTACTAAAACCTTCCAAAAATTAATTTTTTGAAACAAAACAAATTATATTAACAATGTAATCAAATATGTCCAAAAAATGTAGATCTCACAAGTATCAAACTGTATCAAGTTGTATATATATATATATATATATGACATTGCATCTAGATCATATATAAAAAAGAAATTTTAAGACCATCTAAATCTTGAAATCAAATCTACAAATCATGTCCATCAAATAGAGACGGATCTAGCGTCTTTCCTATCAGGGTCTCAATCCGCGCACTATCATGTGAAGCATCATGGGAAACCTACATACACAATGCACATGTACTTGAACATTAAAATTTGATGTTTTAAAAATGAGTGAGAATATATATATCTAGAACTTCATGTAAAAAACAAAATATAACAAAAAAATCATGCAATACCTCATGAAGTTCCCTCTCCATTTGATGAACAAGTTCCGCCCCCATAGGAACATCTGCAACGGTAAACTGTACAATATACATGTACAGTTATATATATATATATATATATATATATTAAAAACTTTCAAATGAAAATGTACGTGTACATATATAAACTTATTTTCAATAATATTAAAAAAAGGAACTAAAGACAACTTGTTCAAATGTTGTGGATGTTCCTATCTCCATCGCTAGAGTCTGTGGATTAAAGAAATCTTCTATAGGAACCTAAATTCAAAAAATTTTAAATAACTCAAAAAATAGATCTATATATATATATCTCAATTTTTAATGAAACTTTTTGAGGTGGAATATATATATATATATATATATATATATATATATAACTTTTAAACATAAATTTTAAACTTGTGAAAAATTGTCCATACTTGTGGCTCATCTCCCAAGGAAGAAGAAGGTACATCTCCCAAGGAAGAAGAAGGTACCTCCATCCCAAAAACATCGGACGGAATCGGTATCTGTTAAAACATTTTATCAAATTATATATACATACATGTACATGTGTGCACAATTATTTATTTTAAAATCACTTAAAAAACACTAACATTTTCCAACATATCTTGATGGTCAGACCCATCTGCATTGTTTGAACCAAAGGTCCCGAACGTGATATTAACATTTTCGTCATGCATCATGTGTGAGAACTGCAAATGGTGTTTTAACATATAATCATACATTTTTGTTATATTAATGTACATACAAATAAATGTGTACATGTGCATACACATGTATTTATTACAAATTGTACACATGTATATGTATGTTAAAATAATTTCAAACCCTAAGGTCATTAACACATACCGTTCCAGTGCCCTCTTCCTCATGAAGAATCAGGTCTTGCAAACCACTGCAACAATTTTTTGCATATATTCGGAGATCTTCAACATTCATGTTGTCAATCTCTTCATCTGTACAATACACAAAATTGGCACGTGCATTTTCACATGCTCTTTGTCGATTTAAACAAACATCGACTCCACCCAATCCACTGTAAACATTGTCGATCATGACATCCTTTGCTTCTCGACTTATTTGAGAAGTCACATCCATCTCTTACTACAGAGTTTCGACCTGAAAAGGTCGAATCACCAATGGCAGCTTAGGTCAAGGCAACTCCACATTTCGCTTAGCGCCCTTACGGTCATATAATCGACCTTTCCCCGGGCCAAAAGATTCTGACGGAAGGTCATTGTAGTTGGGTTTCATACCCAAAAAAAATTCTGCGTAAAACATTTGTGAAAAATAAACAGGAACCTCGTCGTTCCATGAGAGCCTTCCATAGGCCGCAAGGTGCCTATCATACAAATAGCAAGCTATATTTGGGTGCTTGAAATATTGCACCTTCAACATTTTTATTTTTGGCTCTTCCTTGAAATTAAACATTGACTTGGCCACATCATTTGTAACTTTTTGTTTTACATCCTCCCATTTATCTGGACCCATTACTATTTCTTTTCTCTTTCTCATCACTTCTACAAATGTATCAGTCGTTGGCCCAAGAGTTTTGTACACATTTACAATTTCACCCAATGAATGTGTAACTATTTCAAGGCTTTGTCGACTCTCAGCAGGTAAACTCAAAGCCATGAGATCTCTCTGCAATTTTGCATGAAGTTTTTCACACCCTTTTAAGGTGCATTACGCCATGTTTGTTTCCCATGGTATATCATAAATGTCGGTCGGATAAGTTGTGTTGGGTAGACAACCTTCTTCTTGAATGTAGCGGTCTGCCCTGCATCTATTTTGACCACTAGTTGGAACATTTTCGGCCTTTGTATCAATATATATATAATTTTGTTTATTAGAAAAAACACATGTAAAAAAGTTTGTACAAATTTAATGAAAAAATATTGAAATTGATGGAAACCTTGACGTTGTTGGTTAGCACTTCTCCAACATGACCCTGCTGAGAACCAGACCTAGAATGACCCTACTGAGAACCAGACCCAAAATGACCCTGCTGAGAACCAGCAGCCGTTGATTGGCCTTCGGGGGAATAAATATCACCCCCTTCACGCAACCTGCTACCACTTATTGATGGCCCTCTAAGTGGATTTCAACCACCACCAACCTCTCGAGATGAGAGAGAAGCTTCATAAACAAATACGAATTTATAATCAATTGAAAAATACATTCATGTGTACATATAAATAAATATACATATTCATTGATTAAATTGCGTGAACCATGGGCACGCTCCGTGGATGGAGTAGAAACCCTTCTCCTCTTACCTCCTAAAAATTAAAAAATGAAATTAACAACTAATTTAACTCACAAAGTTAATAAAAAATCAATTCCATATGTGCACACATGTATGGAGATTTAAGATTATATTTAAATACCGTGAACATCTCCCGATCCCTGAACCCCCATATGGGATTCGGTTGATCTTCTTCGTTCATCCTCCATTATATATATATATATATATATATATATCTATTTGTGAACATTTACACAAAATAGATTTTAGAAAATCAATTTGTAATTTAGTGTACATAAATTATGTAGAGCACAACTTTCAAAGCAATAATTGATGTGTGAAACTCAATTTAAGCAAAAAATAAATTATAAAAATGACAAGTTCACCAAATTGTGCTTTACACGGTGGGAGCGCACTTGGTATAAAATTGAAAAAAACACATGTTCATTAAAAAAGAAGCGTGAAACTCCATTTAAACAAAAATTTCTTGAAGTCCCCGCATTTTAATTTTATAAAAACATGAAGTTCACTTGTTTCAAATGTGAATTTCACCAAGTTGTGCTTTACATGGTGTGGGGGGAGCACACTTGGTATATAATTGAAAAAAACACATGGTCATTAAAAAAGACGCATTTATAAGTACACAACACAAACATATCCAAGATATGTTACAATGTCCATTAATAAATTTTGAAGGGGAGTGTCTCAACACTAATTCATCTTTGAGAGATGAATCTTGAATTTTTGAAGAAAAGCATCTCAAAACCAATTCATCTTTGAGAGATGAATCTTGCATTGGCATTGCTCTGTATAATTCTAATTCATCTCTGATATATGAATCATGAATTGGCATTGCCCCACGCAATAGATCAACAGACATCTTATTCACATTTGTACAATGCCTTATAATAAAAAATTGAAATTGGCTAACAATATTGTTTGCTATTCCATGTAGTTCTTTTAGCCTCTCCTTTTTAACTTGGCACACGCCATTCATCTGGTTGCACACAAGTTCAAAATTGGTGAAAACTACAATTCCATTTGATCCATACTTCATCGTTGTTCCCAAGCCCTCTATCAATCCAATATAATATGCCTCGTTGTTTGTTGTTCTTCCCAGTATATTCATTTTCCTTTGGACGACTTTGTTAGTTGCAATATTGGAAAGCACATATGTAATCACTGCTTTCCCTGGATTGGGATAGCAAGAAACTTCTATGCATAATTTCCATTTTTCAACCATATTTAATGGTTTTCTTATCCCTGAAAAAACAAATCCAATAAAAATATATATATTAAATCAACATTTATTGCAAATGCATGAGAAAAATGACACAAGATCATGAGGTAAATGACATGTTCATTGTTCATCTTAAAGTTTGACTTAAAAATTTTATGTTAGAGTTCACATCTAAAATTAATGGGAGGAAGCCTTTAGTTTGTGGGAGAAATGACACATGTACACAGTTTACCTTAAAGTGGTTGTGTTTTATGGATATTAGAGGAAGCCTTTAGTTTGTGGGAGAAATGACACATGTACATAGTTTACCTTAGAGTGGTTGTGTTTTATGGATATTAAAATGAATAACTTCTATTTAGATCCATTCCAAAGATTGACTGTAGGGGCATTTATTAGATATGTCACCTTTCATAAAAGATGAGATCCAAAGGCTACCTGGCCCTTTACAGACTCTGCCTATAGAACTTGTATAAGTAAACACTAGACCTATCCCAATTTCACCATGTGAAGGGTGTAGAGGACCCGTGGAATCACTCAAGGTTGTATTATTAAAACTTTGGTTTAATGATCTTCAACATTTGGTTGTAGATCATTAAACCTTTGGTTGTACTTTGAAGGTCCTTGCCCTTCATCCTTCAACCGGAGGTTGTAGATCCTTCAAAGCCTCTTGTTAGAGAAGCATTTGAATATGTGAGAAACAAATTAGGAATAGTTCTTGTAAATTATCCTGTTAGAGAACCATTTGAACATGTGAGAAACAAATTAGGGATAGTTCTTGTAAATTATTGCCACTTATTTGACTTCAAAAAAAGAGCCTATGAAATTGAGTGCAATATCTATGTGGTAGAGTACATAATATCTAAGGGGGAGAATACAATATATTTGACTTCAAAAGAAGATCCTATGACATTGAGTGCAATATCTATGTGGGAAGGAATAGAAAGAATAAAAAAAAGCACATGATTGTGTCAATAATTTGTAGTCAAGAAAGATAACAAAGGACCATCAAAATTGAGTGCAATATCTATATGATCAAGTGTCAATAATTTGAAGTAGTCAAGAAAGATAACAAAGGACCATCAAAATTGAGTGCAATATCTATATGATATCTATATGATCAAGTGTCAATAATTTGAAGTAAATAAAGATAAAAAAGGACCATCAAAATTGTGTGCAATATCTATATGATTGTGTCAATAATTTGATAATTTGAAGTAGTCAAGAAAGATAAAAAAGGACCATCAAAATTGAGTGCAATATCTATGTGGGAGAGTACACAATATCTAAGGGGGAGAATACAATATATTTGACTTCAAAAGAAGAGCCTATGAAATTGAGTGCAATTTATCTATGTGGGAGAGTACACAGTATCTAGGGGGAGAATAGATATAGGAAGGAATAGAAAGAGTAACAAAAAGCATATGATTTTGTCAATAAATTTGAAGTAGTTAAGAAAGATAAAAGGGACCATCAAAATTGAGTGAAATATCTATATTCAATCAAGTGTCAATAATTTGAAGTAAAGAAAGATAACAAAGGACTGGATCAAAATTGAGTGCAATATCTATATGATTGTGTCAATAATTTGATAATTTGAAGTATTCAAGAAAGATAATAAAGGACCATCAAAATTGAGTGCAATATCTATGTGGGAGAGTACACAATAACTAAGGGGGAGAATACAATATAAGGAAGGAATAAAAAAAGTAACAAGAAGCATATCATTGTGTCAATAATTTGAAGTAGTCAAGAAAGATAACAAACCTGACCATCATCAAATTCAAATTGAAAGATCAAGTAGTCTTCTTCATGAAGAATAAGCATTAACTAGGTTCATCATTTAAAGGGTTCATTTTTTAATGAAAAAATTTATGAATAAAATGGAATGAATCATTGTACATTATGAATTTATGAATAATATGGAATGAATCACTGTACATTATAATAAATCTTGTATTTAAATGACATTTGATCTATGAATAAAAAATAAAATGGGATCATCTCTTAATATATATGTGTGTGTGTAAGAGAGAAATAAAAAGCAAAAGTAATTCCACCAAGCCTAAAGGAACATGTCCTAATACATTAAATTATGTTTGGTTTCTAGAAGCATTAATCATGAAAGCAAAGGTAATTCCACCAAGCCTAAAGGAGCATGTACTAATACATTAAATTATGTCCTAATACATTAAATTATGTTTGTTTTCTAGAAGCATTAATCATGAAGAGTCATGAGATCCACATTTCGACCATGTACTATTTTCAAGTTAAAGGAGCATGTCCTAATACATTATTATGTTTGGTTTCTAGAAGCATTAATCATGACTTTTATTTGAGATCCACATTTCCATCATACTATTTTCAAGTTCACATTTCCATCATGATATTTGCAAGTTCTATATGAATATATGTAGTCTAATAACTAATTAGTTCACATTTCCATCATGCTAAATTCACAAGTTCTATATGAAGATATGTAGTCTAATAACTGAATAGCAAGGTAAGCAACATAATATCGGAAGTGAAACAATGACACCACTAAACATATGTGAATTTAGATATTAAATTGACATTTATTGCAAATTACATGTGCATGGTTTATCTTAAAGTTTGACTTAAAAAAATTATGGTAGAATTCACATCTAAAATTAATGGGAGGAAGCCTTTAGTTTGTGGGAGAAATAACGTGCATGTAAACAATTTACCTTAAAGTGGTTGTGTTTTATGGATATTAAAATGAAGAACTTCTATTTAGATCTATTCTAGAGATTGGTTGTAGGGGCATTTACTAGATATGTCACCTTCCATAAAAGATGAGATCCAGAGGCTACCTGGCCCTTTACAGGCTCTACCTATAAAACTTGTAGAAGTTCAGAAATTTACGTTGACAAATTTACTTGTGAGAAATTTACATTGACAACATATAGAGATTCAACTAGGCTTGTGAAAAGTACAAGTGGACAATGTATAATTCTACTTAGAAGAGTCTTTGGTTTAATGGTTAAGCAAGAAAGAGTCGTTACTTTCTCTATCTAGAGTAGAAGTGGAATACATAGTAGTTACTTCTTTTTGAGTGTTTGGGATGAAATGGGCTCTACAAGATATTAAGGTAAAAGAATATGATTGTGTCAATAATTTGAAGTATTCAAGAAATATAACAAAGGACCATCAAAATTGAGTGCAATATCTATATGATCAAGTGTCAATAATTTGAAGTAGTCAAGAAAGATAACAAAGGACCATAAAAATTGAGTGAAATATCTATATGATATCTATATGATCAAGTGTCAATAATTTGAAGTAAAGAAATATAACAAAGGACCATCAAAATTGAGTGCAATATCTATATGATTGTGTCAATAATTTGATAATTTGTAGTCAAGAAAGATAACAAAGAACCATCAAAATTGAGTGCAATATCTATGTGGGAGAGTACACAATATCTAAGGGGGAGAATACAATATAAGGAAGGAATAAAAAGAGTAGCAAGAAGCATATGATTGTGTCAATAATTTGAAGTAGTCAAGAAAGATAACAAAGGACCATCATCAAATTCAAATTGAAAGATCAAGTAGTCTCGTTCAGGAAGAAGAAGCATTAACTAGGTTCATCATATAAAGGGTTCATTTTTTAATGAAAAAAATTATAAATAATATGGAATGAATCATTGTACATTATGATAAACCTTGTATTTAAATGAAATTTTATCTATGAATAAAATTTGAGAAAATGGAATCATCTCTTCATATGTGTGTGTGTGTGTGTGTGTGTGTGTGTGTGTGTGTGTGTAAGAGAGAATAAAAAGCAAAGGTAATATGTGTGAGCATAAAGATGTTAACTTCTTAGTTAAAAATCAAAATTTTAAAGTTGAAATTACTAAAAAGTTTGCTCTGGATCACAAATCACTATACCATAACAATGAGAGAAAGAAAACCATAACCCACTTATAATAGAGGGATAAAGGGACTCATGTCACCTACTCCAAACCTAAAGACATAATTGTTACACCATTTTTTTGGTCATCTAACCTATTATTATTAGATGAACCCAAGTACACCATGTAAGACCAATTTTACTCTAAGTAAAATTGCTTTCACCATATAAAATAACTTATTTGGTCATATTTAACCCAAAACAAAGAAATTAATTAAATAAATCCTTATTTATTTAATTATTTCCTAAGAACAAGTTATTTAAATAATATTCTTAGTTAAATTTGACTAAATCATCCATAAATAATTAAATAAACCATTATTTATTTAATTATATTCCCATCACTCCCCTAAAATGATAAATAAATCATTTATTTATTTATTATTTATAAATAAAGGAATTGACCCAAGTCAAGAATCCTTTTCCCTCCAACAAATATAATAAAATATTCCTAAAAGGTGCTTCTAGAATTCGATTAATAATATTTTATTCATGCACCGAGTTCTAGACTGCCCCAATATTTTGTTATAAATAGGGGGGTTTTCCCCATTCATTAGTCACCTTTATTGCATTAGATCACTCTGGATCTACTCTTGGTCACCATTTTCCATTTTGCTTTGTGAACTCCCATTGAGTTCTATGTTTGCTTTTCTACATCCATAAGAGAGAGAAATGTTAGATCTGAAACACTGAGGACTTCCAAGAACCCATCCCACTGAGGAGAACCGGAAGACACCTTTCTTGTTTTCCTCTCAGGTGCCCCATTCTTTGATATAATACAAAATTCTTTCAAATACATTCTTCTTATCTTGTTCATTGGATCTATGGAGCTATGTTATATTTTATCTACTTAATATCTTTTGTGCTTAGATCTGAATTTGTGCAGCAATCTTAAAGATATTTTGCAACCATAATCGATGTTAGGGCTATTTGTTATGCGTAGCTAAAGTGATATTTTACGACCAAAGATTCATAATAACAATTGGCGACTCCACACGGGTTTTCTTTTGGGACTACTGTTGTTTTATCTATTCCTGCATATCCAGCTATTTCAGACCCTAGGGTTTCTCTTCCATTTATTTTTTCCTATTTTTATAGTGATTTTCACCCCTAAAACCCTTAAACAATCAAATTTTTAACTTCCATGTGTTTCTGGCCTTATTGCGCACTGACAGACATCAGCTGCAGCTGAGATGACAAATTTTTCTGAAATCTGCCGCCGTGAGAGCCGGATCTGCAGGTCGCACTTATCGGCCCAAAAAGTGTGACCTGAGCCTCCGGACGCACTTTTCTGCCCCAAACCTGCGACCTGGACTGAAAACAGGTCAGAACCTGCGACCTGCACTTTTTCTGCAATTTTTTTAGCACTTTTTCTGGGTTTGTCTGAGGCTTCTGTCAGGGTTTTCCAGCCTCTGTCTCTTCCCGTTTGGACCTGTTTCTAATCTGATTCACTCCACTAAGAGGGAATCTTGCCCCTTAGGGCTCTAGTACCCTCCACTTTTTTTGGACAAGTCTTTACTGTTTCAGAAGTCTGAATTTCCAGAGTTTCAGCCCTCTTTTTCTCCAATCTAATACCTCCTTTTCAGATCCCTTTAGATCAGCTCTTCTCCCTCTCAAAACCACCTCATATCGTTTTGTTTGGGTTCATTTATAAGGCCACCGCCTTGTCCCTTCTATCTTTAGTTGATCTCCTCCTTTTTAGCAGCAACCTTGCCTCTGCCTCTTTGTTGTTCTCTGCACCACTTTTCAGCAGATTTACCCCTTAGATCCTAGTCCCTCCGGACCTTTGATCTATTGGCATCTTTTTAGCGTGCTTTGCCTAGTTTTTTCCCTCTTGTAGACTAGTTTTGAGAGACCTGCCTTTTTGGGTTAGATTGCTGCATCGTTAGTTGTTAATTTTCTGTTCTTTCAGTCTTATTTACTGCAGATTTCTTTTCCATTACGTAGCACACTTTTTATTTTACTCTCAAAATGTCTGGGTTTAAACAATTAAAATTAACACACGCCACACACTGACCCTAAGCGAAGAAGCACCTGGTTAACATCGCCTGCAAAGACTTTAAAATCAATTGTCACTGCACCTCTCTGCCAATGAGCTCACTTGATTTCGTCCCCCCCTACCCTTGTCGGTTTCTCTTCTTCCTATCATCATTGCGCCCCCAAGGCGCCTCTCCCTGAGACTTCTTGGCCTTCATCCTCAGTTTCCGCTTGGTCGAATTCCTCCTTCCCATCGTCATCGAGTAAGTCTTTCCCCGAGTCCACACTCCGACTCTTCCTCTAATTTTTCAGGTTCTCCCCCTACTCCTGGTTCTCCCCCTATCACTTTCACCATGTCTACTTCAGGGCCTACCACCAGCAGTAACCCCAGTACTACTGCTGGGTCTATTTCCAGTGGAACCACCTCGGGACCTACCTCGACTGCCCCATTACTCCCTTATATGGCCAGCCTTAGTCTCCCCGACTTCAATCAGCTGATTAATGATCCTATCCGCCATGCCAACCAAGCTCCCCTCCAACATTCCCAAGTTCAAAGGCCTTGCTAGTGAGGATCCCTCCAACCATATCCGATCCTTCCATATGTGGTGTTCCTCCAATTCCATTACTGAGGACTCTATTCATCTTAGATTGTTCCAACGCACGCTTACAGGCGAAGCTTCTAAATGGTATGTTGAACAGGCCACCTCCTCCCATACCACTTTTGTGACCATTGCCCAAGCCTTTTTATCTTATTTTCAGCTCTCTCTCCGATACGACACTGGTACCGAGCTTTTAACCTCCTTCCGTCAATCTTCCTCAACCCGCCTTTCTGCTCATGTCCAGGAATGAAGGCGCAAAAGAATCTTATGTCGAGCTCCTCCCTTTGAAGATCGGGTTTATATGGACTGGTTCCTTCGCTCTCTCTTACCTCCCATTGGCAAAGATGTCACCTCCCATTTCCCTTAAACCGAAGAAGCCACCCTCCAAATAGCCTTGAAATATGACCTTATTTATGCTCAATCTGGTTATGTTTATACTGTCCTTCCTGACCTCCCCAAGCCTGGCGGTACTCACACCCCAGGGGCATCTCACTCCGCCGAAGGTATCGTTAGAGCTCTTTCCCATACCTCTGCCCAACCTCCTACGGGCTATGGTCTCCCTTCAGGAGGGGCCCGCACCTTCAGCACCTTTACCCCTCCAAGTAGCATTTATCCAGGATCTGGAATACATCCTCCTTTCGCCCCTACCCCTGCTTACCTCAATTCTTCCCATCCTAATCCTTATCCTTACTCTCAACGTGGTGTCCCAGCTCCTCCAGCATTTGGACCTTTCACCCCCTTGCCTTCACCCCCGCAACTGCACCTGCTACCCCCTCCAGGGAAAATATTTGCACAACAGGGGGCACCTAATTTTCTTCCTTCTCAAAGAAAGAGAAAAGGCAACCAATCTGATTCTGGTAATCGTGGACCCAATCCTTCCAATATCGACTCTACCACTGCCAACCAGCCACAGGGCTCTCAGCCCAAGCCGGACAAGCCACTTCACACCAATAAGCCCTGTTCGTGTTGCGGTGTTTATGGTCATTACACTCACGATTTTCCCTTATTACCACAAATGCGGAAGTTGTGGGATTCTCAGGCCACCGTATGGGGACAGCACTCCTCCCCTACTACCCCTCCCACCCCCTTTACTTCTCAATGTGTTGTGTTTACTGATCCTTTCCTGCAACAAGGATTCGTGGCCACTCAACCACCTCACACCCCGGTAACCACTCAACCTTCCCCTTCTGGTTCCTCTTATTACCAGATTCTCATGATGGCCTCTGACCCACCTCTCACTGTCGACCTCAACCTTCAAACTTGGTCCCGTCAGTATTCCACACCTCCTGTTCCGTTTGTCTCTGAGTCTCCATCGTCAGGTCCTAGAGAGCCTCTATCGACACCCAATGGTCCCTTGCAACTCCCTCCACCCAAAGCCGAGGTCCATCCCAAGACTCCTAAGGGACCATTATGCCGAAATGCTGCCTCTAGTCGGGCTGCCCATTCATACAGCATAGTAGATGATCTGGCCCAATCTCCTGCTGCCATTTCAACACTGGAACTCCTCCAGTCATGTCCTTCTCAAAAGAGGGCTCTACTATCTGCCGTGGGCGCTGTAGATCCTTCTGATGACCAATTGATTGTTTTCGACGCCCGTCAGTCAGACCATCCCCCTCTCCCTCCTTCGGTTGCTTTCCAAATCCCATTCAAAATCTGAAACGCCAATGTTGCTCGGTGTATTATTGATGAGGGGGCATCTACCTATGTAATGTCCGCTTCGGTTTGGAAACAACTCGGATCCCCTAAACTGGCCCCTTCCACCATCACCCTTTGTGCATGGGATGGCCATGCCTCCCAGCCCATTGGCCTATTCCGTAACTGTCCTATCACCCTTGCCGACAAGACGGTTTGTGTCGACGTTGAACTTATCGACGCCCCTCTTGACTACAACATCCTTTTCGGGCATAGTTACACCTATTCCATGTCTACCGTCCCATCTGCAGTCCACCGCAAGATGTTCTTCCCTCATAATGGAAATATTGTCACCATTGACCAACTGACCTGCCATGAACCCAAATCTCAAACCTCCCCTGAGTCCACCATCTCTACTGTCACTAACAAGCAAACGGTTGATTCTTTGACCAGTGTTTCCCTTGGCGTCTACAAAGACTCCTCATTGCTTGGAACTTTCCCAGGTCCTCCTCCTCCTCCTGTCTCTAATCCCAGCTTGGCGAATGTTTGCATGATGCAATCGTCTCAAGTTGCCCTTCCGTAGCCTACATTGGCTAGTCAGCAACCTCACCCTCGTCCGTCGCACCCTGCTCCTAGCCCTTCACCTCAGCCGACTGAACCTCTCCCACCTGGACCTTCCCATCCACCTCACACTCAGGATCCTCCCTACCCTCCCGAGTCGGTTCCCCCAAGTCTCCACCATATGGAAGCCATTCCCCCTGGTCATTAACCCGCCGGTCAAATACCTTTCCTTGCCCCCCCCGGCGTCTATTCGATTCCCGTCATGGCCACCCTTTCCCTCCCTAATTTAACCTTGGGAATTCTAGTATGGTATCTTATTCCTCCAACCGAGACCCCACCAGGCCACCCCAAACCATACATAGTTGTGACACCAGTGCAACCGATTCCCTTCGCTCCTTCCACCACCACAGTGCCCCTAGCCCCTTCGCAGAACCCTCCTAATGCTGCGACATCTATAGGAAAGAAACGAAAAACTCGCAAGGGGGCATCCACTGACAAGGCCACCACCCTTGACCCTACCCCTCCCCCACCCGCCTAGCCTTGTGCCTTGTGTGATGGTATCAGTCATCCCACCCATACTTGTCCCGAGTTTCCCTGTATCCAACCCATGGTTAAAGTCGCATTCCCTAAATCCACGGTCCCTGAAACCTCTGTTTCTTCCTCATCTGTAGCCAAAAACCCCAAGACTCTTCACACCAACAAACCCTGTGCTCTATGTGGGGTCCATGGCCATTATTCCCACCATTTTCCTCACCTCACGCATTACCGAGCCTCTTTAGAGGTCATCCGCGAGTACGAGGTTGAACAAAATCAATTTGCCTCTCCCATCCTTGCTCAATATGTGTCCAGTCTACTCGAGGATCCCCCTGCTACCATTGACATTCCTCCCCCTGATGTTGAAATGTCGGACCCTATTTCTTCTCTGTTATACCTATCATCATCCGCGCGCTCCCCGGAGTACATTCCTTCTGAACCCACTCCACCTTTTCTGCTTGATTCTCCTCCAAACATGGGTTCTTCATATTTTGACCATATTTTTACTTGTTCTTTTGTCATTCCTCGCGATGACCTGTATCTGCGCATCTCTTCCCATACTGATGATTTTGGTACCTTTGCAGCATCGTCTGGTCTCTTTAACCCTTCCATTCCCTCTCCTAATCATGATCATACCATCTGTATCTTCGATGTTCTTCGCAGCCTAAGTGCCCGCCCTCCATCCCATCGTTCTCATTCCTCTCCCTCTCGTCGATCCATGAGTCCTAGACTTCCTACCTGAACTGCTTCCTCCCGTAGCTGTCATTGGAGGTCTATCCTCTACTCACGCCACCCTCCTTTGTCTCATCCTTCCCATTTCTTGTCTTATGAGACTATTACATCGACCCTTTCGTCTGGACCTTATCTGGGAAATGTCGATGGAGCAAGTCACTATTCCCGCCATCTCGCTTCAGTAGCATGGGCCATATTTACCCCCTTGCATACCTTGGTCCTTTCAAATGGGGTCTGAATTGGTACGGCCACCAATAATCAGGCCGAATATGATGTAGTTCGTGGTCTCTTAGCCAATGCCCTCTCTCACCGCATCCTCCATCTGCATGTTCAATTAGATTCCCTACTTGTTGTCTTACAACTTAATGGTGTCTACTGTGTGCATAACCCCCTCCTGTTTAGACAATATTTACGAGTGAAACTTTTGATACGTGAATTTAGATTCATTACATTTCACCATATACCTAGAGATCAAAATCACTATGTAGATCAAATTGCAAATCCTGTTCTAAACTGGCATTTATCACACACAACACAATAACATTTAACACCATCAATCAAATGCATATCCATCATATATATTATCTAACATGTGTTTTTAGATTCCATCTACTCTGAAACATACCACATGCCCATAGCATGTCACAATAAAAAAACTACAAAAATGGGGGGCACCACCTGCCCTACATCTAATCACTCTCCGAAGGATCCCGAGCCAATGGCTCTGCTCCCGCAGCTCATAGATCACGCACAGCCTGACCGGCCATCGCCATGCATCACATGATACCTCGCCACTATGAGGGTAGCCCAATACATAACTCTATGTACCGATCATCTAAATCCTGCCAACCACGCTCCGATACACCAATTAGCAGCCCCTCACATCTATGAAGAATTTCCTCCACCAAAGCAGCCATATCCTCACTCTACGCCGTCCTTGATCCACTGACACCTGTAGCTCCTGTCGCTGCAGGTCATCCCATATATCCGGTCGGTTTTACCAGAGCTATATCTGCATTTCACAAAACATCACGATTAGCATCATGTATACTAGTCACAAAACTCTAAAATAAACATAACAGATTAGTTGCTTGTCACTTACCATCGACCCCCAAACTCGACCAGGCGAAAGCGGCAAGTCCGGATCTCCCCAATAACTCATCCCACTATAGGGATAGTTGTCTATATATAATTGCATCTGATCCCAATGTGCGAAGAAATCTAGTCGGAACACCCGTCCGACCGCCCCTCCCCCTCCTCTACACAATAGTCGTCCCCACCGATGCATCCTGGGCTCTCTCGGACCTCCATCAGGCAACTGTACATGAGTTCGTAAGGTCGGGATCTTCTCAAAGAAGAATGAGCACAACATCGTCCCATAGGCGCAATCATGATTCACTTGCCGCTTGCATAGCAACAGTTGTCATTTCACCGACACCAACATCATCTGGGCCCACCCATAGTAGGTCCCACTCAGCACACTCTCCACGATCATCATCTGCCCTCCAGTGATGTGATGGAACGCCTGGCTACCCAAGACCTGCAACACTACTGCGGCCACTGCCCGGGTCTCCAACCTCTCTAGATCACCAATGGATATTCGAGTCCCTTTAACTTTGACACCTGGTCAACAATGTCGCTCAACAAACTCCATAATGTTACGCCCACGTGGTAACACTGGCTGCGTATTTCCCACCATCCCTAATGGTGGGAGACCAATCAAGAAATACAAATCCTGGACCGTCAGCTCGATCCTGTGCCCCTGCACTACAAACGCCTCCTGATCTGGATCCCAGTAACTGTTAATATGGGCCAACAAGGGCTCTCCAGCCCTCATCAAAGGGTTCTCCAAAAATTTCAGCACCCCATACCTAGCCAGTGCACGACAGACACCCTGATCCGCCTGGATCTCCATCCGTAATGTACCTAAGTCTCTCTCTCTCCACTTGATCCGTATATCTTCCATATCTGCACAAAAACATCATTTTTTTCAACCTCCAGATCAGCAAACTGCATTAAAATAGCATCTCAGCCCATAACAGCACTGAACCCCCCGCATCTAACAGGTCGCACTTTTTGCGCAAAACCTGGGCCAGGTCGCACTTTTCAGGCCAAAACCTGCGTCCTAGGTCGCAGCTTTTGCCCCAAAAAGTGTGACCCGACTGTAATGATGAAGTAGGGGAAATTACCAAGAATTAAAGCCCTAATCTGCAATTTGAATCCATCAAAAACAAATCTTAGGATTAGGCCTCTTACCTGCAATTGACGGATCACAATTCCAACGGTCGGTTTGTCCACTATGATCGTCGCAAGATTTAGGGCCTTCTCTCCTCTCCACATTCACCACAGCTACACAAGCAAATGAATGATTTTGGAGGGAAAATGCCCTATTAGAAGAAAACCCCTATTTTTTCTTTCGCCCGCTGCGACCAAACCGTAGCCCCATTTGACACACCATCTACACCATTGGAAATCTCTCACCGAGCACTAAAATGGGTATTTGTCAGTTTTTTATGTTTTGATACTTCACCAGGACCCATTTTGTCCATGAAGGGTCTATTCACCTCTTCTCAATATCGAATTTCTTCGCCTACGACACTTGTACTTGGGGCACCACTTTGCCTCCTTACTCATCTTCGTTCGTGTTGATTTTTGTCATGAGTCACCCTATTGTACTCATGCTTTTATGGTCCCCCATTGGACCCGTACTATGAGGCAGCACCAACGAGTCGCCCTTGCTTAGAGCATCCGAGTCGAGTCACCATAACACTCATGGAGTCTATCCCGAGTCCTTTTGTACCCCGCCATAGTCCTCCATCCTTTCCTGCTTGGTCCCTCTCTCGTGTCACACATTATGGCCATTCGTACCCTTGTCCATCATCCATCTTGATATTGTGTCAGTCCCATTCATACACTTTATGCTCTAACAAGGGAAGTCATCCAACCGCTCCTCTGTTCCTCTCATTCCATCATCATCATCAGTATCTACTTGACCGTCACTCTACTATTTTCCCTCGTGCCTTAGTTGGGGTTCCCTTATTGCCTCACCTATGGCAGACCAACTTCTGTCGACATCAGCTCATTTATTCCAGAAGACAGGTCTAGGGGGCAGTGTACCATTGGTTTGAGCTCTTCCCAGCATGATCGTGATCTATGCACTTGATGGTCCAGTGACACAGCAGTAGTTATTGGTGATTCCTAGGCATGTGTGAGATGTATCAACCCTCATGAGGGGGTGGCCCTACAGGTAGCCCCCCACATGCCCGGATGACTTCATTTCCACCCTTGATGCAGCTCCTCCCATTTGATGATATCAGCCTCAACCGCTTGCGGCGCCTCTTCGATTTGCATATATCCGTCAGAGTTTGCGAGCCCTTCCCCGTGTGTAGGGGGCATTTGCATGTACTTGTATCTCATGTACTACCATATTATTGTATAAGTCCTAACGATTATTCCAGGCATCACATGTATGTGGGATTCATCACGTTATTTATCTGGCTCATGTTTAGGCCAGCACATGCTTCATTATTGCGTTCCGTGGTTTTCCGGGCGCCTTATTCTTTGTACTTTGTCTCGGCGGGCGTAGGTATGCCTCCCCCGCTGCCTTTAGCACAGGTACCACTTCATACACTAGAGACTTGTTGCACCTGTAAGTCTCATCTCCTCGGGGTCTAGTCCTTTTGTACATCAGACAACATTACACTTCTCTCTCTCTCTTCCCTTTTGATATCTAGTGATTGAGTTCTTACAACGTACTTCGGTCGTACAATTTTCTCCTAACACTCGTACGTTGGGGGGCAATCTGTTACACCATTTTTTTGGTCATCTAACCATCTAACCTATTATTATTAGATGAACCCAAGTACACCATGTAAGACCAATTTTACTCTAAGTAAAATTGCTTTCACCATATAAAATAACTTATTTGGTCATATTTAACCCAAAACAAAGAAATTAATTAAATAAATCCTTATTTATTTAATTATTTCCTAAGAACAAGTTATTTAAATCATAATTTAAATAATATTCTTAGGTAAATTTGACTAAATCATCCATAAATAATTAAATAAATCATTATTTATTTAATTATATTCCCATCATTCCCCTAAAATGATAAATAAATCATTTATTTATTTATTATTTATAAATAAATAAAGGAATTGACCCAAGTCAAGAATCCTTTTCCCTCCAATAAATATAATAAAATATTCCTAAAAGGTGCTTCTAGAATTTGATTAATAATATTTTATTCATGCACCGAGTTCTAGACTGCCCCAATATTTTGTTATAAATAGGGGGTTTTCCCCATTCATTAGTCACCTTCATTGCATTAGATCACTCTGGATCTACTCTTGGTCACCATTTTCCATTTTGCTTTGTGAACTCCCATTGAGTTCTATGTTTTCTTTTCTACATCCATAAGAGAGAGAAATGTTATATCTGAAACACTGATGACTTCTAAGAACCCATCCCACTGAGGAGAACCGGAAGACACCTTTCTTGTTTTCCTCTCAGGTGCCCCATTCTTTGATATAATACAAAATTCTTTCAAATACATTCTTCTTGTCTTGTTCATTGGATCTATGGAGCTATGTTATATTTTATCTGCTTAATATCTTTTGTGCTTAGATCTAAATTTGTGCAGCAATCTTAAAGATATTTTGTAGCCATAATCGATGTTAGGGCTATTTGTTATGCGTAGCTAAAGTGATCTTTTACGACGAAAGATTCATACTAACAATAATAATGAAAAATAACATAAGGATGAAAAAACAATACACTTGTCATAATTGTCAAGAAAACCATAACCCACTTATAATAGACCTGGATAAAGGGACTCGTGTCACCTACTCCAAACCTAAAGACATAATAATGAAAAAAGACACAAGGATGAAAAAACAATACACTTGTCATAATTGTCATAAAATTATATCTAGTTTAATATTTCTAGCTACATGGTACACAATAACACATGGTACAAAATAACACATTAATTAGTTCAGGTTATATTAAGGTTAACATGGCTAACTCAGAAGGTATAAGTTCAAGTTAATTAGTTCAGGTTATATTAAGGTTGATTAGTTCAGATTATATTAAGGTTGATTAGTTCAGGTTGATTAGTTCAGGTTATATTAAGGTTGATTAGTTCAGGTTACAGAAACATTAGGGCACAAAGTTTTACTCCCTTTCTATATGGTTTTTGGCCCTTCCCTGGTTCGGTATGATACTAGTAATCAAATGAACTAGTGTACACTTGCATAGAGTAAATTGTAACGGTATTACCGTAAGAAGTTAATCATATTAGCTTATCTATAATGGTGTAATGATATCATGTTCACTACATCAAAGATTATGGATGTACTTATACCTATGGAATACAGTGATATTATGTAAACTACCTCTATAAGAGCTTAAGCTTAAACCTTATTACGTAAACAGGGTCTATAAATCCCATGTATTAAGGAATAAAGCATGCATAATAGTGTTCTATAATACTATCTATAATCTTCTAGGAATATCTGTAATGAATAAGAAAGTACTAACACATCAAAGCTGGATACTCACTGACATACTAAAAGGAATAGGCAACGAAACTGAAAGGAAACGAAACTAACATACTAATGGCAATAGGAATTTCACATAAGGGAAGCAAGAAACCAAAGTTTAGACATCACATAAAACAGGACTCAAAAATGAAATAGCCCCACAGAAGAGCTCACAAACATAAAAGACAGAAAAGAACAAATCCTTGAAAAGTTAAAGCCCTCATTTTTTGGTAGGAGCTCTGGTCGTAGCTCCTACCAAAAATGGTAAGTTCCCACACAGTTCCAAAGCTCCCGGGAACAGAGGAACCTCTGGAACGAGTTTCCCATTTCTCGGGAGCGGTTCCCGTGCAATGATCAAATTTGAAGGGTTGACCTTAATTTCAATTAGAAGGGTATATATTCATGCAGCCCTTCTATAATGAAAAGCTTAAAAAAAATTACTTTTTAATTGAAAATGGTATATAATATTAACATTTCATTTTCAATCAAAACTAAGCCGGCAAGTAGAAAATATCACATTATGATAACATAGTCAAATATGAAAATGCACATTCTTATAATAACAAACTTTATAAATTGTATTAATTTTTTTCAAAATGAAATAGTACATTCCATCCCCAAAACAAAAGAGTATTTAGTGTTTTTTCCCATCATGTTCCCTACATATCTCCAATTGTTTTCCTTAAACCATATCTTTATTACATAAAAAATGTGTCCCTAAAACTTAAACGACCACATAATCAGTGAAGGTGACCTTCACTATCAAGGTAAAAACTTTTGATTTATACTATTTGTTTTTACCCTCCTTTTGAGAATTACTTGGTTTATAATACCTTTTTTGGCATACCCCCAATTAAACATCCAATTTAATCAAAGATTTGGTTGAAAATTTTGACATTTTTTTCCAAGATGTGGATTCTATATCTCAAGAGATTGCTTATGAAACCTTTTGTCTTCATTTTAATTTAATGGGAAATAAGATATCCACAGAAAATTATAGCCATTTATGTCTCTAATTTTATTTCTAATGGGTTATAGCTTGGAGAGATTAAAAGGAAGTGTTTTTCATATTTTGTAGCTTGTATTGCACATACCCACCTTATGGTATCTATTAAATCTTTTCCTGTCCCATGTGCTTGGTACTTTTAAAATCAATTTTCTACTTTTTGAAAGGATTTGACTATCGAGATTGGACTTGATTCTTAATATTTATTCCCTCTTCTATATATTTAAAAAATGAATGTTAAATTTCTTTTAAAACTGCTAGATATTGAAAATGGATATCTTCAAATTGATATCATATCTTAAGCAATATTATTTTGAAATTGATATAAGATCTCAAGCAATATAATTTTGAAATTGATGTCTTTCTATTTAAAAGGGTATTAACATGGAGCTAAACCTTAAAAGGAAAATGTCAAAAGAATACAATTATATTTTTAATATTAAAGAAAAGGAAAACTCAAATTTTTAAATTTCAAAGTTTTATTGTAACTTCATGCCATGATATAAGGCTAATATAACAAAATGGTAACTTTTTATTGGTAACTTCATGCCATGATAACAAGCTTCTCATCTCATTCTTTCTGGGCCTTGCCTTGCATTTAAGTAAATGGAAAGCCGAGCACGGCTATCTGTCATTATGATACTGATGGTTGTGATGGTCAGGGGATTCACAGAGGCTAAAGAAATGATATATGATGTGTTGAAGAAGAATGGCCTTCCCAATGGGCTGCTCCCTATGGGGGTGAAGACGGTCAGCTGGAGGTTTACGTGGAGAAGCCCTGCTATTCCAAGTTCGAGAATGAGGTCTACTTCGAGAGAATGATAAGAGGGAAGGAGGAGCTAAGGAAGCTGTCAGCCCCCCCTCTGCTATCAAGAATTCTGCAATCAAGAAGTCCTCATCAAATCAACAGATATTGCAGGTACTGAGTCCTGAAGCTAGTAAAGAGGTAAATAATATGTCGAGTACTAAAGGGGGTAGTAATTATATGATGGGAAGAACCAGAAGTACATCATCTGAACAAACAGATAAGGAGATGACAATGATGGGAAGAATGTCTAGCATGGGCAAGAATAATATGGCCTCTCCACGACTGAGTGGCCATGAGATTCCTAAGAGAAGAAGTGGGCAATTTAGAATTGAGGATGAATTGAGCAATTCATTTTTTGAGGAGACAACATTGAGTGGAGCTTCTAGTAATACCAATCTCGGGCTTTCCTTCTCCATTGCAGGGCCTGTTGTCACTCCCGAACATGGGGACCTTGGCCTCATCAACGACTGTAAGAATATATCTATATATATATATATATATATATATATATATATATATATAAAGAGATCATAATAGATTTTATATGTATATATATAGCATAACAGAGTTTATTTCTTAATTTCATAATCAGGATGCACAATTAGAAGTTATATGAATTATAATTGAATCTCTCTACTTCCTGAATGTTCTGCAGTGCAAGGGGCATGAATAAGTGAAAGCATGGATCTAAACAGAAAAACAAGGGCCAAGGAGATTAAAATAGCAATACAAATAGATGGAGAGCCACTTTTCTGGAATGATAAGAGATACTACAGGCAGGAGAATGACTATTGTGGAGCAGGAGGAGCTCTTCCTCTAGTTTCCTGTCTATTTATCCTAGCAGCTAGCCCTTCATAGGACATTTTTCTATATTATTTAATTTTTTTTTAAACATATATAAATAAAATTCTACATTTTTCTCTATGGAATATCGATCATTTCCATTGCTAAAAACAACAGCTCAGAATATCATCTTATCAATGTAATCAAACACAGGTAAACGAATATCGATGATTTCCATTGCTAAAAACAACAATTCGGCATTACAGAAGACATTAACATCGGGGAGGTAAGCTAAGAACAGTTCAGCATTACAGAAGACATTAACATAGAATTTCGAATTTTTCCCTTGTGAAAAAATAGAGGAGGAGCAGGAAAAATACCTGGTAATTTGCACTTGAAGTCGCCACAGACCAACAGCGTGGACGGAAGCAGTAGTAGAGAAAAGTGCGAACAGACTAGCAGAAACACACAGAAAAACGCAGGAACAGACGAGCACAGAAAAACGCGGTAAGCAAATAAACTTCGCGGAAATATATTTATAGGAACTAGTTCAGCCGAACTATTTTAAGAGTAAAAGTTCAGCCGAACTTCTGGTGTCAGTTTTCCCATCTCCGGCAAAAATTTTGTTTGCCCACACCGTCGGTGTGCCGTCAATCTAAACGGAAGCACGAGTTCGACCAAAATTTCTCAAAAAGTTCGACCGAACTATCAAATAGTTCAGCCGAACTTTATAAAAGGTTCGGCCAAACTATTACCGAAAAAAAATTCCACCCCCAATTCTCACAAAAGTGTAACTCATCTTCACATATCCGCCCAGATGTAAAGCATCGAAAAGGTGGCCCCAAGCATGTCTCGCAAAATCACACTTGTAAAAGATGTGTACATTTTCTTCCTCTGCACACATACAACGTCTGCAAATCCCCGACCCAATCCACCCTCTCCTCATGATATTTGACCAAGTAAGATTTCTATTCTTCCACACTAGCCATAGAAAAATAATGATCTTTACTTGTACTTTTGACTTCCACAGCTTCACGAACCAGCATTCCTATGTATCTCCCTTTTGTTATAGGATGATTTCCTTGTAAATATCCCCTGTGATCACTTATCCCTCCTTCAGTGTGCCGCCCCAATTTATTTGATCGCCCATCTGGTTATGGAGCAAGCCATGTTTCTCAGTCCCTCTATGTACATGTCCCATTCAACAACAAAGTGACCACACATCCCCAATTCCGCTGCCCCTTTCCAACTCGGGTACCCCTTGTACCAATGGTTTATGAATTTCCCCACATAAAAAATGCCCCTCCCATGTAATATATTGATAATAATTATTCAGCAAGGTGTAGCCCCGGATGACTCCACCACCGATCAGGCTCTTTGCACCATTACCAAAAGTCCAGTACAATCTCATCATGAACGATGGCCATATTTTCCTAAATCTATTCCATATGACAGACCCCCTCACAGAGGCATTCCATCAGTTTATAAACAATGTCTCCATCGACTGTGACTTCAAATATTTATGTCTGATGATGTCCCGCCAAAGACCAGGTGTATTTAATACCCTCCACAAAGATTTTCAGCAATAGTGCCTTACCAAATACATCAATATCCAGCAGCTCTTATCCCCCCATATTCTTCATTAGGGTGATGTTATCCCAACTTGTTAAGTGATATTTCCCACCCCCTTTTCCCCCCACCTAGATAAAATTTGAAATAATGGACTTAATTCTTGTTATAATGGATTTAGGGATGAGGAAAAGGTGTGCCCAATAAACCGATAATTGTTGCAATACCGCCTGTGCCAAGATTAATCTCCCACCCTTCGAGAGCCACCTTAAAGACCAGCTATTGATTCTATTCCAGTATTTATCAATAAGCCACAGCCAGTCTGCCACCCTATAGTGTGTTGGCTTGAGGTGAAATCCCAGGTATGTAAATCCATCTTTGAGAGGGGCACATCTGAAGTTGAAGATCTCTCCCACCTGTTTAACGATCTCTAGATCCCCCTCTAAAAACAGTATACTAGACTTCTCCTCATTTCTAGTCATACTGAAGCCTTTTCAAATTTCAAAAAAAATAATTTGAGTTCAACCCAGTTTTGTCTATACCAAATATCAAGACGTCATCAACAAAGAAATGGTGTGATGCTTCTCTATCTTCTGTGATTTTAATACCCTGAAATGTTCCCCCAACAACCGCCGAATTAATATTGTTGCTGAAGGATTCCATCACCAATATAAACAACAACGGCAAGAGGGCACATCCCTACCTGAGTCCATGCCCCACTCTAAAAAATTTAGAAGGGGTTTCGTTTATTAATATTGCCATCAGTGCCTTGGTAATGCACCCCATGATCCACTCCACCGACTCGCACTTCGTCATGATTTTGTATAGGATCATACACATAAATGCTCAATCCACCCTATTGTATGCCTTGTTGAGATCCACTTTCATCACGACCGCTTCCAAGTTTCTATTATGGATCGAATGTAAAATTTCCTCGGTAGTGGCCACGGAATATTGTTCCTTTGTAATATGACAAGACAAGACTCCCTTATTTCTGTCTGCAATAATTTTTGAAATAATCTTATAGAGAGTGTTGTAGAGTGATATCGATCGATAATCCTCAAAATTCTACGATCCTTTCTTCTTTGGGATTAGTGCAATAAACGTTGAGTTTATCGTGCCATGAACATATCCTTTGAGCCTCGCTTCCTCCACCATATCTGTAATTTCCTGCAACATATAATCATAGAAATGTATGAAAAATTCAGGCGTCCACCCATCCATCCCTGACCTCTTATCTCAGGTGAATGGCTTGAGTACCCCTTCAACTTCGACTATACTAACCACCATTCCTAGAGAAATATTGTTAGCCTCAATGAACATGAGGGGGAATTCCTCCACTCCCCAAAGTTGATCCTCAATTAGTAGTTCCTCCTGTGCCTTAAAAAGACCCTTAAAGTGCTTCACCGCTTCCCTCTGAATCAATTCAGTATTATTAAATTGTTTCCCGTCCACAGTAATATCCCATATGGCGTTCGTGTTCTTCCTCCCATTTGCAAAAGCGTGAAATAATTTGGTATTTCTATCACCTTCCTTAAGCCAGAGAGTACAACTTTTAAGCCTCCATCTTTGTTCTTATCCAAGGAGAATCTTGTGCTTCTCTATCTCTAATGTTTTTATTCTTTCCCATCCCTCCAGAGTCATGTGCCCCCCATCCATATCCTCAAAAAATTGTTTGGAATCTTGAGTGATCTCTTGTAATTCCATCAATATCTAACACTTCTTCAGTCTTTCCCATACACAAACACTTGATTTGAGGCCTTGTAGTGTCTGTGACAAATGTGCCATAGGAGAAATCTCTACATCCTTCTTATGGGCCTTTAGGAAATCAATTACCATTGAGTTAAATCCCTCATCCTCTAACCAAATTCGATTGAATTTGAAAGAGTAGCCCTTCATATTCTTCCCGAACTACCACTTCAATACAATGAGTCAGTGATCCGATATCAGCAGGCCCTCCAACCATGTCTTAGTCATACCCATTTGTTCCAACAATGATTCCTTCACCAAGAAACGATCAATTCGCTTCACAATGTAATCATTTCGCTTCCTACCATTATACCAGGTTGGGCATCAGACCTCCATTCTCAAATATTTTAAATGGGCCTCCCTGATCATATCCGCGTTGTAATCAACAAGTGGATCCATCCTACACTATTCTCCCCCAACATTCCCCCTTATCCAACGTACAATTCATATCACCAGCTAATAATGAGTTACTCAGTTTAAATACCCCACAGTCCTCCATTCTCTTCCCAAAAGGACCCTGATCACAGTATGGGGCATATATGTTCACAAGATGAACCCTGCCCTTATGACCCCTGATAAATCTCATCAATAAAATACCCCCAAAGAAACTGAAAGCCTTGAGGGTCGCCCATCTCGGATCCCACATCATCGCTAAGCCGCCAAATCTTCCCATAACATCCATTGCCACTATGTGCCATGTTGGAAACATAGCATGGAAGAAGGAGATCGACTTATCAACCGCAGTCATAGTTTCCTAAATAAAAAAAATAAAAAAATGAGCAATCTTGTGACTAAATTCACACATGGACACAAATTTAGCCCTCCCCCGTAACCCCTGCATATTTAGGGAGAAGCAAATCGTTAGGAACCATTTTGAGCGGGTTCTAATGCTCTAAGGACCCTGTCAAATACAAGAGACACTGGAACTTCCGTGAAGTTGCCAACAAGTAAATCTCGATCAGTTGTCCCGCACGGGATGGGTTTCTTCTTAAGACGTGGCCGCCCCTTCTCTTTTCTGACAGTGATGTCGCTAGCAAACGTCAGGCTAATGACAATTGTGGGGGACACAGGACGGTCCCAATGAACAGTGAGAAGAGATAAATCATCCACGGAATTAAGGAGCATAAACTCCATATCACTACCTATCGAGTTTTGTGACAATTAGATGTGAAAGATACACACCCAATATTTTTCATTTTAACATAAAACATGAATAAAAAATAACAATGTGTCAATATAACTTATAGGAATTAAAAAAAAAAAAAAAAAACTAATTTAAAAAAAAACAAACACAACTATTTTTTAAATTAAATAAATACTAAATAATAATAAATTAATTTTAAAACCAAAAAAAATCTACATACCCAATAATTTCCATTTTAACATAAAACATAAATAAAGAATAATACAATGTCTATATAACTTATGTGACTTAATCAATAAGAAAGTAATTAAAAAAAAAAACTTTTTTAAATTAAAAAAAAAATACTAAATAATAATAAATTATTTTTAAAAACAAAAAAATCTAAATTAAAACTTGAAAATAAATAAATGCATTTTAAAAAAATAAATAAAAATTCAAATTACATCTTAAAAAAACTTACAAATTAAAACTATTAAAATATATTTAAAAACATATATATTAATGAAAAAACAAAAAAATAGAAACAATAACCAGCATCGCCACTGCACTAGCATTACCCTTTCTTATTCCCTTACCCACCCCTCGAACCTCACGAACAATCCGACTAGCCGAGTGGTGGCCCCTATTTTAAGCCGGGGGTGGGCTGCGAGGGAGCGCTGAAAGGTGGGCAAGGTGATGAAAGAAGGTATACCAGTGGGGAGGCCACGGAGGCCATGACTGTAGATCTAATTTATTTTTAAAAAAATGATAATGATGATGATGGTGATAGATATGGTTTGCTGTGGTTTATTAAATTTTAAAAGAAATTTAATTATTAATGTGGTTTAATTATTAATATTTTCTACGAGTTAAATGATTTTTGATTTATTTATCAATTTAGATTCATTTTAACTTCAACTTATCAAGTTTCTACAAAGTTTTTAGTGAGATAAAATATTTTGAGGTGCAAAAAAAAATATTAATAATATTATTTTTATAAGATGGATCTAGATTGATACAATATCAATAATATTATTTTACATGTCATTTCTCAACTTCATAAAAGTGAATTAAACGTTTGTAATTAATTTATGTCTTTATATAAAAGTGATAAAAGTAATGTAAAATTAAAATAAAAGAAAAAGTAATTTTTTTTTTTTTTTTAATTTATGATTTTATATAAAAATGATGTAAAATAAAAATAAAAATTGAAGAATTTTATTTATTGAATATATTAATTTATTTTATTAATATTATTATATTAATTTGTTAATATAAATTTTATTTTATTATTTTTAAATATAATATTAAATAAAATGATTTTCAACTCCGTAATAATTAGGTAAAATGACTTTCATCCAACTGATAATGATAATTCAGTTATCTATAAAAATAAAATTAACCATAAAAAAACACATACAATTTATAAATTAAAAAAGACAAAAAGAAAAAAATCAATTGGAGAACAAAAAATTTAAAAACCCTACTCTAAAATAAACACTCCTTTTCCTTTTAATTTTCATTTGGGTTTCCATTTCCACTTTCATACACACCGTTTATTTTTCCATTTTCACTAATTCTTTGCACAAAAACTGGTTTCCCACACTGTAGCACCAAAGGTTGTTGTTGACGCTCTGTCAACTTTCTTATTATAAAATCTTTGGATTGAAGTTTCTGATTGAGATGATTCACATCACTCTCCAACTCCCTTACTTTCCCATGAAGACGGAGGTTTTCATCTCTGTATTTCTTTATTTCAGCGGCTAGAGATTTGTTTTTATCCTCCGCACATTTTTTTGCCTCTTGATTGTCCAAAAGCTGCCGTTGTAAATCAATTATCTCATCGTCTTTCTCCGCTTCGGTGGCGATGGACAATGCAAATTCCTTTTTGATGAAATTCAGAGTTGCTTCCGCCACCCTAAATTTTCCCTTAAGGGAGTTCAGATCATTTTCCATGGTTACAATTTTTTCAAGCGTGAAGATTTTACTATCTCTTTCATTGATAGATTTGTGTATTAACCCATTTTTAAACTGGGAAACTCTTTCCTGTCTAACACCTCTGCCTCTGACTTCTATCATCTTGTTACACACCATGAAGGAAAAACTGGAAATAAAGTACAAAATTGAAAGCTGGATTTTCTCACCTTCTGGCAAATCCGCTGGCAAATCTTCCGGGGTAACTCCTATGGTTTGCGCCATTAATATAATATATTAAAGCCTTTTTATTCTGAACAAATTCTTTTGGCCTCTATTTCTTCGTACCTGTTTTAGTAGATCTCTCGCAGCAATCGCCGTAATTAATGCCGCAGGATTTATGATTATTTTGTTGTGCGCCCACTCACCTTTCAAATTTAACAGTCCGTCGCTTTCCAATTTCTTTACTGGAGGATACGACTCTGGTTTTTCTGCATAATTAGTGAGCAGGGCCAAACTAGAGGAAAAGATAGTTGCCTGCGGCCCCAAAGTAGAATAAAAAAAGTGGTGCCTATAAACAAAAACCATACAAATCCAAGAAAACGAAACGATACAAACCCAATGAAAACGAACGATAAAATCTCAAACTAAACGGCATGTTTTCCTTATAACGTTGCTCAATTTCTCCGTTTAAACATAGTTCTGGTTCTCAAGATACTTAAGTTCCTGCCCATTAAATATCTGACACATAATTATTAGTATGTTTATCGGGTTATAACATGGGGATTTAAATTTGGATATATTTGGCATTTCTAAAATTAACTAACTAAACTGCCCAAAAACGGTCCACTAAAACTATTATAATTTAGTTATTTATTTATAATAATAATAATGTTATTTTTAAATATATAAAAAAAAATTATATTACTTGAAATATATATATAATATATTTAGGTTTTGAATGATTAATTTGTGTTTTCAATAACAAATAAAACTTAATCTATATATATATATATATATTTGACGAGGCAGCGAAAATGTAGAAGGGAGGAGGTTTTTGGAGCTGCGAAAATGTGGAAGGAAGGAGGTTTTTGAAGCTGCGAAAATGGTGAAACACTGGTTAGGGTTCATAGTTTTCTATGTGGGCCCTTGGATTGTTTTTTTTTGAAGGGCAACTAGAGGGGAGGGCATCGACACTTGGTTCTATTCCACTTACACTTAGTTTCCATTTCACTTACATTTGTTACTCCGTATGGCATTTTTCTTTGAAAGCAATTTTGTTATTTGGTTTTATGTTTATAATTGGTGTCATTCGATTTTTTTGTTAAACAATTTCTCTAGTTATTTGTGTGTTATAATTTGTGCCATTCCATTCCTTTTTTTATCGTTACTCTTTGATTTAATTTTTTTTTTTTTTTTAATCGTTACTCTTTGATTTAAATTGTGAGAGTTGCCATGCTCTTTCTAACGGTTCTTCATTACTCTTCATTACTCTCTGTAAGTGTCAATTATATTTTTTTACACAAAAGAGAGTTTTCTGGTTCCCATGGTTCCAGTCTGCGGAGGTTTCGAGTTACCACGATCATTGATCTTCGTTCTCGCACATCGGACGGTTGCAATTTTTGAGTAATCACCCAGTTTTGTGATCGCTCCAGAAGATCATTCGGAGGTTTATTGCTCTGCTTTGACGCCGATAACGGGGTTTTTGCCTGTATCCGCGTCAGACTTGTCTCTTCCCGTTAGGTAACTGTTATAGAGTAACCACATAATACATATAATTTCATATATATATAAAAGTTTATATAAGTTTCTATTAGTGCGAAAGCTTTTAGCTTCCAATGCATGTAATAAGTTGGTCATGGTGGTCCACTGGGATGGGAATTTACTCCAACTCGATTAGGTTCAGAGTCTCCGGTTCTTTGTTTTTTCAGAGCGACTCCGGTTCTTTGTTCGAGACATCGGAAAGATTTTACGTTGCATTTAATCGATTGGGCATGTGGGTTTAGTTTGAATTTACTATTTATATTCATTATAAATTAAATTAAAGTAAAGTAAATCAGACTAAAAATAACTAAATTTTAATAAATTTAATAATTTTAGACTTTAAATAATATTGGTGATAGTTTTTTTTAGTTAATTTTAATCAAAATTTAAAAAATATTTTTAAAAACTTAAGTTTAAATAAATTAATTTATATAAGCCCTTTATATAAAAATTAATTAAACTAAAATAAAAAATGTTAAAAATTTTAGAAAAAAAAAAATATTACAAACTATTTATCATCTTAACTTACAATAGATATATTTACTCTCAAAATCTCACATCAATGACCTTAACCTCTCTTGACCTATTATTCCTTGAAATCAAAATCCAAATTGAATGTACTCATGTTTAACTATTTTCAAATAATAATATATATGTGCGGACCCTCTACTATGTTTTTATTTTATTAATATATTATGTAAAATATCAAAATAATTTTTTTTACATTTTTTTATTTTTCCTTAAATTTCAAATGTAAAATTGAGTTAAGATAATAACTAAATGGTTTTTTTTTAAATCAAAAGGACTTCACTAAGACATAAGTAATTTAGTTGAGTAAACATTACCATTTGGTAAATAAATAAGGAGAAGTGGATGAATTAAATTGCTATGGTGTTCAAATTCAAGTGCATGTTAATGAGTTGGTAGGGGATGATAAAACAATATTCAGTATTATAAAGAGAGGTTTATGAAGGAGGTTAGTCCAAAATTTGTGTGAGGTGTAAGGGATTCGTTAAGATGATGTGGATGTATAGTGGTTGAGATGATTCTGCATTAAAATAGAAAAATAATGTGGATAAAAAAATTTAAAAGTTAATTTAAAAATGCAAAGAGTAAAAGAGAGATAAAAAAAATATTTAGAAATAAAAAGTTAAAAGGAAAAGGGCTGGGGTTTGGATTTGGATGATGCCATTTATGTCCATGGAATTTGGGATATTCTACAAATAATAATAAAAGGGGAGAAATATTAATTAGCATAAAGATGAACCACAAAGCATTGATATTCACTAAGCCAATATCAAAGAAAAAGGATATGGAGACTACATCTGTCTTAAATACTACACACTACAATTGTCTTGAATACTACACATAAGTTTGTTGAATAAGTTATAAAAAAAATTGTGAAATTGTATAAGAGCATTATGGTCATAGACATTGAAGAAGTCACCCCATTAATGAATGCAAGAATAAATAGGATTAAACGATACATGGATAAGTTTGAAAAAATGAGCAGTGCATCGTCGTCTTCATAATCAGTTATCAACTTTCAATCAAAGGAAGAATAAATAAATATATTTTAATGCAAGAATAAATGGGAGTAATGGATACAAAGATAGTTTGAAAAAATGGGCATAGAATAAATAAATGTATTTTAACGCAAGAATAAATAGGAGTAATGGATTTTCTTATTAAATCTATGTTCAATTAATCATTCAATCAATTTCTGATGTATCAAGGAAGGCTTTAATCATGTCATCCTTATTTTTATATTATAGAATGATAAGGAAGGCTATTGTACCAAGCCTTAGCATCATCTTCAAGGATTATAACAAACAATTTGATAGAAATTACCTCATGTTTGTTAGCCCTGTTATTATTATTGTTGAGATAAGAGTCTCAAAGTTGCATTTTCTATTCCATTAAGCAATCGTTAACAGGGTTCAAGTATTCATATTCCTAGAAATCATGTGACATTTATTTAATGCTTCCATGGAATATGTCTACTTGGTAAGGTGAAAATTTGTATGGTTAAGCTCCACAAAAAACAGAATATCGTTCTCAAATTTCAAGTGGTTTAAGTTTTTATTATATGTCTGAAAAGACAGGACCCAACAATTTCTTAGGTGATTTTTGCTATAATGGTTTTGTTAAACGTTGCATGGTAAACACACAAGGAAATAAAGATAAGAGTGACTTATCAATTTATTAACCATATATGTATATTTATATTACATTGTCGTGACTCTTGGATTCCACATTCCAAGGTCACTTGGACTCCTCTTTGATTCGCCTTACACACCTACCCATAGAGGATTAGGTGTCCAACATTCCCCCCCTTAATCCGAAGGGGTATGTGTGAGTCCAAGAAGAGAGCTATAATACAAAAATGGCAAAGTATGCATGCCAACACTCACTTAGGCTAAATAAACTCTCTGAAATGTTGGCATAATGAGGTGGTTTAAGGATGACCACCAACACTGAAACACTTAGTGCAACTCCCAGAACTCTTCCAAATCTTGCAAGAAGCTGAGGCCTTCTCCTAGAGGAATTGATCCTCATTTTGAAGAGGGAGACCTTCAGCCTAGAAGAAGGGAGGTCTACAACCTGTGATGGTTTAAGGATGACCACCAACTCTAGAATGCTTGATGCATTTCCTGGAACTCTACCAAAACTGGCAAGAAGCTGAAGTCTTATGCTAGAGGAAGTGTCTTGAATTCTCTGAAGAGGAAGAATATCAACCTCGCATAGATGGTTTAAGGCTGATCACCAACAAAAGGCATGCTCATGGGCATCTGTGTCTCTGGCTACAACTCTGAATCTGGAATGACGGGTTGTGGCTTAGGCTCGCTTGAACTGTTATGTCTCTAGCTACAACTCTGAATTTGAAATGAGGGATTGTGGCTCAAGCTCACTTGATGTGGCTTCGAAAATTTTAGATGACCACCATTTTTCCCCCTGTCAGGTACAAGGTGAGATGATGTCGAAAAATCAACTGCAAGATTGTTCAATATTCTAAATCAAGTTCTGACATATGAATTAAACATATTCTTGGTTGTTGATTCCTATTGCCAAGAAGCGATCCATCCAAAATTAATCTTTGTTCTTGCAGGAGGTTTGTTTCTGAAGCATCTGTCTGAATAATGGGTGTGTCGACCACAGTGCTTGCATGGGTGAATATCGAAACAATGAACTTTCATATGGCCAACTTGATCACAGTGTTGGCATTTTACAATATGTTGTTGCTGCTATGGAAGAGGAGCAGAATCTAGAATAGTTGTAGGTGAGCTACCATGAAGAAATTCAACACTATGAAAATTGATGGGCTTGGAGTAGTCTGAAAAATGAAAGGACAATTCCTTGTCATATCCAAGACCTATTATGTGCTTGTTGTGTACGAACTCTTCCCAAGGTCTGATGATGGGATTGGGAGGTGAAGCATGAGCTTCTGCATCTACATACAAATCTTCTCTTGTATTGGGCTCAATGATCTAACCAATATCTTGTTGTTGATCGAATTTTTTATCAGTGTTCTGAACAAAAACAAGTTCAGAAAGATGGCTATGCTTATGTAACTCCTCTTGTTGTAGCTGAGATTCAAGATGCAAAAAATCAATCTATTCTTGTGCATTTTTCAGAGAGGTTTTAATGTTCAAAAGAGAGCCTTTGCTAATTTTCACTATGCCTTCAACAATACATTGTATCAGGGTTTTGAGTAACTCTAATACTTCACTAATTAGAGTCATTTTTCAGTAAATCAAGAATAAATGAGTATTGAGCTAGCTGAGAAGACCAAAAACCTCAAATTAAGATACTTGGAAACTAAGTTTCGAAATATGTATCAACAATGATTATTGACAACAAGAGAGTACTTGTCAAATTAATGTGAACTTTTCTTGAGGTTGATGAAGGTTATGTAAGATGAAATTAGCTTGATATTCGCACCTCCTGTAACCAAATCAAAACAATGTTTCTTAAATACTACCCTTCCACTACATTCTGTCTATAGGCTCTCTTCCTAGCATCAAAGTGCTAAATATATCCTTGCATAAAATAAAGACACTATATATATCAAGCTACAAACCCTACTGCACTAGCAACAACATCAAAAATGGGTTTGGTGACATATCCCTTGATAGAATCATCGATGCTCTGATGGTTTGGCCACATAAACTACGCATGCAATCAATGGTCCAACCAACGCAGAACCATTTAACTCACTACATTGTATGCATGAAGTTCGGGCTGCAAGACTTCAACACCACACAAGCTTCAACTTATTGAAACAAATGTATAACGATGAGCTAATAAAAGAAAGATGTGGTAAAGGAAACCAGAGGTCAACGCAACCCCTATACACAATGTCGAAAACCTGGAGTATAAACTATCGTATGGTATTACCACTGGGAATACGAGCCCACAAATGGCAGTGTAATACCACACTTCTGCTACAACTATGGTATATAATGGTGGTGATACTTCTATGACTGAGTGTGCAGGAAACTGAGAGGCCAGAGATAATCCTGAACTGTTTCCACTTGTATTTTCCCTTAGTGTCTATGTACAGTTTGTATACTTTTACATGTCTATTACATGTCGACAGTGTGGAAAAACCCCACGGAATGTATTTCAGCCATTAAAGAGGACCTGCACATGGTTTTTACAACAAATCATGACCTATCTGTATGTACCGACCATTGAAATTTGTGTGGGGTTGAAGATTATCCTGAATCTTTGACCTCCAATGCATAATAAATAGTGCCCTGCAAACACAGTATTCCCCACAATTGTATCAATTGGTCGAATACATACCCGCTTCAAAAAAAATTCTTCTGTTAGCTTTTGCGTCATTGGGAACTCGTTTTGCTAGTGCCTTGAAAGTAAACCAGAGCTTTTGATTAGGGTTTCCTGAGTGAATTTGTATTGTAATCATGAATCCCCATGAATGGGTTTGGGAAATGCAAGAAGCTCTGACATGTCTGAGAGTGTGGAAAATAGTCAGAGATTGGCGGACTCTGGTTAGCGCCCGTAAGGTTGTGCAGGTCGTGCTTTGAAATGTGCTTTCCACCGAGAGGTTGAGTATATGGAGGCTCAACATAGATGGGAGGAGCTGATCTAGGTGGATATTGGTGGCCACCCGCCTATTCCACTTGGGGCCCCACCATTGTCTCTTTCAGTTTTTTTCACAACTTCCTATTTTTAGCAGTTTTTCAGGTCCTAAACTTCCGAAGTTGTTTTGAAGCCCCAAATGGAGATAGTATGCTGAAGTTACGTCCCCGGGAATTTGAAACACCAATTTACCCAAACGAGGCCCATAGTTTTGGCTCTTCATCTCCTAGGGTTAGGTTTTTGGACGTTTAGAGTTCTCCATTGTTTCTTCATAATAAATAGGCCCTCGAGCCTCATTGTAACATAGTTCAGAGGTCTGTAGCCACCACATCTCTTCTCAGAGATTCGTTACCAGCACCCTAGCTATTTTATTTCCATCATGTTTGTAAGCATATTTCTGTGATTTGATATTAATGAAATGAAGCCTTATTTCCATTGTATTTCTATGTTTATGATTATTTCTGTATTCTATTGTTTTCCTACATAAATCCGGATTAGGAACACTGTGTATGGACGGTCGAACAGTGGGAGCGAGAGCATATAAGGGAATGCGAGGAGGCCGAGCACTGATGGCACACAGGGGTTATCATTGGGGTGCGAGGTTTGAGTGTGAAAGGAGCGTTATGTAGTAATGATTGTTACAGACTGACAAGCTCAAAGAATACAACTAGAGTTTAGCTTATTGGAGCAGGGCCAGTAATCACCCGCTCTTTTACCATGTTAAAAATTGCATGGTAAACACACAAGAAATAAATATAAGTATGAGTTATCATTTTATTAACCATAGATGTGTATTTATATTACATTGGCATGACACTTGGATTCCACATTCCAAGGTCACTTGGACTCCTCTTTTATTGTTCGCCTTCCACAGCTACCCATAGAGGATTAGGTGTCCAATAGGTTTGTTACCTGAGGCTTTTGGATGTTGTGAGGATTATAAAATTTCAGTTGGGTCACAAGGACCTCCAAGAGTTTCTCCTTCGCTGAATGAATTATCACTTCAGATATATGCCACTGAAAATGGACACTTTCAAGGATTTAATGACTGACATGAAATTGCTACTTATGATTTAAGACAACTAAATAAAAAAAAAAAATTACTAATTTTTATCTTCATTGATTTTTTGTATGTCACAATGCTTCAAGAATTTTTGCCTTACGGCTTTCCTTTGCAACATATGGTGAAATTGCTAGTTAAGTTTTATTAACATATTTGTTGGACGATGTGCTAACTTGTGCTTGGTGTTCGGGTAGTTGGGTTCACGTTTCAAACCTCTCTCATTTATTCCGTTGAGTTCCGGTGGGTGGGCTAGTATTATTTTCGATGCAGAATAATCAGGTTGTAGTTCTAGTTGGGGTTGTAATGGTCGAGGAGTTGGATTTTGCGGGTGGCAGGGGAGTAAAACATTACAACTAATTCTACTGTTATTTCTCGGTGTTCACTATGGTGTTTACGAGTTCCTCCGGTGGGTTAGATGGTCAAACCGTGTGAATGTGTGGATTTGGAGTTAGATATTGTCGACATAGTAATGGTGTGGGGAATGGAGCCAACTCAACATAATTTGACCAAGGTAGCCCTTCCTCCACATTCTCCTACTAACATGTGAAAGGAGGAAATATTGTCATGGGACTCGGTGGAGGGTTTTGGTAGCATGGCCGCTGCTAACTCAGGGATTAACAAAACAGACACTAGCGGCCCTGACAGTCATTCGCAATAAGGGTGGGATACTCCAGTTTTTGTGGGAGATGGTTTAGCAGAGAGTTCAACAGAGAAGGAAAGTGTCTTTCAAAACTCTGTCTCGGCATTTCATTCACGAGAGCTAGAATATATAGTCTTTGGTAGTGACTTGGTTCCTATTATGGGGTTGAAAGCTTGCTTGATTGACTCTGGTGAATGGAATGGTTTCCCAGGGAAAAATAGTGTCAAGGTTTTGAAACTTGGGGGTTTGGAAAATACATAGTTAGAGGCGGGCTTTGAGATTGAACAGACTTTTGTCTGGCATGAAGGTTATGGCCATGACACTCCGGAGGGTAGGCAGTCGCTACAGGAGGAGGTGTACGATGTCTTACACAAAGGGGCGATGGGGATGTTGCGGGGTTTCAGAAGGGCGTATACAAGTCCATAAAGGAGGTTTCAGTTGTGGTTTCCAGGAAGGAAGGGGGGTCTCTAGAACAAGGTTTGGTTGGAAAGTAGTAGGAGGCTGAGTGGGTTCCAGGGGAGGACCTACTTGGTGCAAATTTGGGGGATGGAGCTAAGGGGCTCCCTGAAAGGGATGGGGAGGAATATGAAGGGTTTATACTCTTCCTTGAATGCGGTGGAAAAGTGGGAGTAAAAATAAAGAAAGGGAAAGTAACTAAAAATATTTCGGAGTGTCCGAATCTAGTTTTAGGAGTGGACATCCTAGTGAAGAGGGAAATGGAAACCTTGCAGTCTATTTTGGTGGGCAAAGCTCGTGGAAAACTTTTCTATGCACAGTTCATCTCTGAGTGGATTGAGAATTCATGGGGAGGGGCTCCAGACAAGGAAGTGGAGGTGTTTACCCTATTGAAGGGTTGCTTCATGATTAAGTTTGCAAACTCAGTAACCCTAGATTGGTTTCTTGCTTAGAATTGGGAGTTTGGCATTGCACCATTTCTTTTTAAAATTTGGTCTCTGATTTTTTATGCTAGGAGGGAAACGTTGGATGAGATATCGGTTTGGGTTCAATTGTCGGCGTTGCCTCCACATTTAAGGACTCTGGATGTCTTTAAGGAAATCCGAAATAGTCTGGATATTTTCTTGGAAGTGGATGTGTCTTTCATGGAGACAAAGGCACTGAATTTGGCTCATTTGTTGGTTCGCTTGGTACCTCATGATGGTTTATTAGAGAAAATTCATTTTCACTTTGAAGGAAATTAATTCTATCAGATTATTGACTATAGGCATCTTCCCTTATAGTGCCATAGATGCCATAAGTACATGCATTTAGCCAGAGATTTCCCTCTGGGCATTAGTCAAAGGAGGCGGCATCAAGGGACTAATAGGTCTCTTTTTGGGACTCAGGAAGTCCATCCGGATGCTAAACTTATGGCCTAGACAGAGGAGGTGGGGAAGGTTCAGGACAAGGGGTCAAGCCCAATGTAAGGGCTGGAAGACTAGGAAGCACGAGTGGAAATCCCTCATGTTGATGCTTTGATCCAGGCTCTGGAGAAACAGACTATGGTTGATACTGCTACGGATTCGGCAGGTATTTTCACTCACTCATCTCCCTTTGTTATCGATACTCTTGATAATTTATTGAATAGCATTAAATTTTATGGTCCTTCCAGACCTCAATAAATAAAGCCTCAATGTATCAATAACCCTTCTATGGTCATGGAAAATATCATTACTACTATTCTGAAGCTATAATTAACACCTATCCTTATAACCTGAGATCGAGGAAAAAAATTATTTCCTGTGAAGATGTTTGGGGGGCTGGGAGGTTCACCTATGATTGTAAAACACATGAAACCTAAGGGTCAAAAAACTAAGATTTCAAAAGCTGAGCTGAAAACTATGTTTGATATTGTTGATGGGAAATAATTGTCTATTATTGGGGCACTTAGAGCAACACAGGCCTCATCACAGGTTTCAAAATTATCTTACTATCCTTTAATTATAGAGGGTTTTCTATCACCCATAAGAAACTAGCCTTAAAATCCCTTTTTCCTAACTATAAACCTGATGTGTTTATGCTTCAGGAGACGTTGGGTCAAGGGAATTTGGTTTTGGCTTCTCTTTCAAAATTTCTCTCGGGTTGATATTTTATTGTCTTGGATGCCAAAGGAAGATATGGTGGCTTAGAATTGGGGTTTATGGACTGCTCCATCAAGCTGATCAATTCCTGGGGCTTGGATCAAGTTACTAGAGCAGAGGTTTTCTCCTCCGAATTGGCCATGGATCTCACAATTGTTAATTTTTATGGTCCCTGCCTCGAGAGGGTAGGATTTTGGAACAAACTTATGTCGAATTATTTTATGCATGCCAAGCATTTGATTGTGGGTGGTGACCTTAATTTGTCCCTCGGGTTGGCAAAAACTTAAGGTCCTTTGTCCCAACCTGACATGCTCGATGAGTTATTCCTTAACTAAATTAGATAAGGGAGATTAATTGATCCAAATTTAATCAAATTTTCTCCCACTTGGAGGAATCAAAGAGCGGGGGATGCTTGGGTGGCCAAAAGGCTGGACAGATTCCTCTTGCATGAATATTATGCTAGTCTGTTGTTAGGGTTTAGACAATAGGTTGGGTTGGGTGGGGATTCAGACCATATTCCTATCCTGATGGAGTTGGCTGGTCCATATATAAAAATTGGTGCACCTTTCAAGTTTAATGTAGGCTGGATGAAAGATCCTACTTATATAAGTATAGTAAATGAAACCTAGGGCTCTATGGAGAGACTTGATTATGGATCATTTTCTCAATAATTTATGAGAAACCTGAATCAATTAAAGAGGGTGACCGTAATGTGGGATAGAGAAATATCCAAAAGGGATGAGCGTACTCTGATCGAGGTTGGGGAAAAAATGGGGAGAATGGAGAGTCTTGACACTGATGGTTATGAAAATGAGGCAAAGAAGGAGACAATAAAGGTACTTGAGTCCAAGAGAAGAAATATTTTAGCCGATAAAGAAGAACAGTGAAGGCTAAAAAGTTAGGCAATATGGCTTTCTATTAAGGACGAAAATACCAAATTCTTTCAAAACTATACAAACGGAAGGAAAAAACTCTAACACTATTTGGGAGTTGGACAAACCAAGAGGTGGCAAGATAAAATCTTTCAATGATCTAGCATTCATGGGGAAATCAAATTTTAAATCTCTCTTTAGGGCACCTGAGGGTGCCACTATTGCTGAAGTAATTAGGGTTGCCTAGCAGTTTCCAAGATATGTCGATGAAGAAGATAACTGGGAACTAATGGCTCCTATGTTGAGGTTGGAAGTGGAAAATATTCTTAAGTCCATGCAAAAAGATAAGAGTCCTGGGCCTAATGGTTGAACTCTAGAATTTTTTCAACGTTTATTTAAGTTGTTTGGGGATGAGTTGGTGGGAGTGGTGGAGGAGTCAATAATTAAGGGCTATGTTTATGATCTTTTTAACTTGACATTTATAGCACTTATTCATAAATCAGATTCTTTATCCTCCTTTCATGAATTCTGACATATCTCCTTGTGAAATTATATATATATATAAAATCATTGCAAAAGTTATTTATCTGAGGTTAAAACCTATCCTATCTCGCAATATCTCTAAAGAACAGTTTTGATTTTTGAATGGCGGGAAGATCCATGAAGCAATTGGGGTGGCCCAATAAACAGTGCATAGCATAAAATAGGCAAGGAAAAAAGGGTTGATTGTTAAAATTGACCTATCAAAATCCTATGATAAGTTCAAATGGGTTTATCTGAGATTATTGTTAACTCATTTGGGTTTTGGTATTGACTTTATTAACTGGATAATGGGTTGTATTTCAAATGTGCCTTTTGATGTCCTTATCAATGGGGCTACTTCATCGTTTTTTCATAGTCAGATATGGCTCAGACAAGGGTGCTCATTATCTCCTATATTATTTCTACTAACAACTGAAGGACTTAGTCAACTCCTTATTTCAGCTAAGAGAAGAGGATATCTGAAATGCATTGAGGTTGGCACAAACATGTTTATCACACACTTACTTTTTGTGGATGACATGCTCCTTTCTAGTAATGGGTGAAGAAAATTTAACCACAATATTAAATTATTTATGGAGATTTACCGAGAGGAATAATAAAACATAACCAGAATAAAAAAAATAAAAATAAAAATAAAAAAAACATAAACACAATATTTAACTAGGAAAAACCAAAAACTTTGGGGAAAACTCATCCTAATGAAATTTCATTAGCCTTGGCCAAAACCCTAGCCAATCCAGCTAAGTGTGCCTTCATCGCTCACATCCAGGCCTATCTTACAATGAAGTTTTCCTAGCCTTTTATAGGCTCCATTACACGCAATACCATGAGTCGAAAACCATGGGTGAACAATACCATGTGCCCCAAAACTACCCGATTGTTTAACCTAGTCAACCTTGACTCTAACCCCGAGTCAATATACCTAACATTCCCCCCTTAAAATTGACTTGGGGTTCCTCTACTAAATCCACCCAAGCTTGCCAAGTGAGTGAGCCCCACTCACTTTGGCCCTTACCCTTCTCAAAGTTTTATACCCAAGGTAGTTGTTAACTTGGCATCCCCCCTATCACCTAGGTCTAACCCAAACTTTACCAGTGATTACAAGGGGTACACATGCCATACCACGTCTTACAGCAGCATGCCCATTTACATGTAAAAATTAACTCCATTATAATAATAGTAGTTTTCTTTTTTCATTTGACTTTTATTTGTATGACCATTATCTCATTTTGAAATACTTAGTGCCTGATGCTCTCCTAGCGCAGCGAAATTTGATGGCTTCTCTTATCCAAATCTGGTGACTTCATCATCTCTGTGCTTACGCAATATCCAAGCCAGACAACCACATGGAGGGCCATCTCCAAACTGAACACATCAACATCGTTGTGTTGCTCTTCCATTATTAATTAATATTCTTCCATGGTCAGCTACCTCCCGTTATGTTGCACCAAATATAACAACTTTGTCGTATTCATCTTCCTCATCCTCGTGTTCAAGGATTGAGTCCATTTCCACCGTGGACATCATCACCACTCCACGGCCTCCCCGCCCTCCTAGGTGCAATCTCTTGAGTTCCCTTTATTGCGATGGTCTCTCCATGATGAGCTACCAATTCATTGATGCTCACCAGATTCCCCTCTCATGGGCTACGCCCTTGATCAAGCCTGATCCTTTCACAAACATGTGCGCTTCCCACATCTGCTCCTATGCAACTCACATTTGATCCCATTCGCATGCTTCCGTGCCAAACAATAATCTCTTGCGCTTGTTTTCCATGATTCTTGGCAAAAAACACTCATAGATATGGATCTGAAGAAATGGTGCAACAGATTTTCAGTTCCGCCTTCTCGTGCTCCCACACCAACTCAAAACTCAACATTGATATCTCCATCACACCAGGGTTTCTTCCAAAGTTCCTCGATGTCTAAGCACTGAAATTTCCCTACAAAAATCACCTTACACCTCAACCTACACATCATTCTCATTTGGTGTATCCTGCATTGATGACCACACAATTTCCTTTTACATAAGTTCCCATGCCTCTTCCTCGATCGCTGTTGCACATTCTAGAAGCCATGTTCTCGATGCTCATTGCCTTGCAAAGCTTCAGGGAGTTGTCAAATGGTTGTTGAGCTTCATCATAAACGACATGAACCTCTTTTCGAAAATAATATTCGCATCTCTCATATTAATCCACCTACCATCAGGCTTCAACGCCTCTCTCTAGCTCATCCATGGAAACTTCGTCACAGCTTTAAAATTATGCACAAGTTTGTAAACCTTGTAAGACACAATCAATTTCCATGATCTTCGCAGGATCGACAAAGGCAGTTTATCCAAGTACTCGGATCCACATATAAAATTGATCACAACATCCATCGATCACACCATGGTCCTCCACAGTCTCTTTTAACATCCAATAACAACATGCATCCATGAATTCACACCCTGACTTCTTACATCGCTTGGATCTCTCTATCAACATAAACCACAATCACTTCTTTTTCTAGTTTTAGGTGGCTTGGCCACTCAATACTAAGCAAGCTTATTGCTCTTGCAGAACCCCTAGCCACAAATTTCTCCTTGAACTATCAGGCCATAAACCCTGAGCAACAGAAGCGTCTCTTTGAAGCCAAAATGGCTTTGATACCAAATGAAGAAAATTTAACCATAATATTAAATTTTTTATAGAGATTTACTGAGAGGAATAATAAAACATAACCAACAAAAAAAATGAAACATAAACACAATATTTAACTGGGAAAAACCCCAAACTCCAGGGAAACCCATCCCAATGAAATTTCATTAGCCTTGTCCAAAACCCTGGCCAAGTGAGCCCTCACCGCTCACATCAAGGCCTATATTACAATGAATTCTTCCCAACCTTTTATAGGCTCCATTACATGCAATACCATGAGCCGAAAACCATGGCTGGACAATACCATGTGCCCCAAAACTACCTGATTGTTTAACCTAGTCAACCTTAACTCTAACCCCGAGTCAATTTACCTAAAAGTGGGAAGAGAGAGGATGTAGGCTAGTTAAAAGCCTCTTTGGATATTTTTTTGAAAGCCACTAGTATGATTATAAATGTAAAAAAATGTTATTTAGTATATGTTGTTGGTTTAAGGTCAGAGCTGGAAAGGATCAAAGTTTTTTTCCCCTTTGATTGTCAACCTATGGGGGCTTATCTCAAGTACTTTGGGTTTTATTTGAAGCCGAACACTTATAGAAAGTAGGATTGGTTATGGTTGGTGTCAAAAATAGAGAAAAGGTTAAATCTTTGGAGTTATAAGTGGCTCTCTAGAGCTGGAAGATTGGTGCTCATTAAGTCTATATTAATGGACATTCTAGTGTATTGGATTTCATTGTCCTGGGTTTTGAAAGGCATCCTTCTCAAGATAAGGAAGATTTGCAGTTGATTTTTATGGGCTAGAAAAAAGGAGGAATATGTCATTCCATGGGTGGCTTGGGAAAAAATTTCTAGACCAAAGGAATGGGGAGGCTGGGATATTAAGGGTCTTCAATTGTTTGTTTCCTCCCTTGCAACAAAATTGGGTTGGAGGCTCTTGACTAAAGACAACCTTTGGAATGTTGTTGTCAAATGGAAATATATTGACCCAACCTCTTTGAATGACTAGATTAGGATTCAAAGGAAAAATTATATAAATGCTTCATTCATTTGGAAGAATACCATCACCTAATTAAATATTGTGGAAGAAGGTTTGGCTTGACAGGTTGGAAATGGGGAAAAGTGTAGAATTGGCATATATCCATGGGTGGGGTGCAATGAGAACTATTCTCTCTAAAGGGAATTAGTTGAGGACTTAAACTAAAAAGGATTCTATTATCTATCTCAGATTGAAAATATGGAGGCTACTACCATCTGGCAACAAGGGTGGAAATAGGGTGGGGAGATTCAGATTGTTCAACAATGGTGGCATGAATGGAAAACCTATATACAAGAGCTTCTTCATTCAAATTTTAGGTGAAAGGAATTCTCGGATATGCTCCGATGGATTCATGCTCGGCCTGACTCATACTCTCCAAAGGATGGTTATCAATTTTTGATGAAGATTCAGGGTTAGGATGAACACGGTTTGTAGTATAAACCAATCTGGAAGCTGAGTTGTGTGGCCAAAACAAGAATTTTCTTTTGGTGCATCTTTAAAAATAAAGTTCCTACCTGGGATTTTCTACAAAAGAAGAATATTCAAGGGCCAGGTTGGTGTACTCTCTGCAAGGATGCTGAAGAAACTATTGAGCACTTGCTCTTAAATTGAAGATTCTCACAAAAAATATGGGATCATACATTATCTTTGCTAGGCATTCATTCTAGATGGAATGGTAATAACTGTGCGGATGCTTGGAATGGATGGTGGCATTCTCTCTCTAATGAAAATGTCAGGAATATCCCTTTAATTATTTCTTGGGGAGTTTGGCTAGCTAGAAACAAAGGTATTTTTAATGATTCACTTATCTCTCCCCCAGTGGTGGCTGTTGAATGTGCTTTGATATTCTCTTTGATCCCTAAAGTTGATCATGTCATTCATCCTCGAAACATCAACACAGAATATATTAACCATGACATTCACTGGGCATATTTTGATGGTGCCTCAGAGGATCAAAACAGATGTGGTGTAAGAATGGTTGTCCACCTAAATCACAATTGGCAAACTAAAGCTTTTGTGGGTATTGGCACTGGCACAAATAAATTTGCAGAACTTGTCACTCTAAAACTTCTTCTATGCTAGCTCATCCATTTGAGTATTGGTTCTATTCATATTTTTGGAGACTCTACATGAATGTTATTAATTGATTCAACAATTCTCAGAGATGTCACAATTATATTTTGGTTCTGATACTTGAATATATACATGTTTTAAAGTTGTCTTTTTATTTTATTACTATATGTCACATTTACAGGGAACACAAATCCTCGACTAACATGATTTCTAAAGATGGCACTCAACAGGTTATGGACATGTGGAGTATAACAAAGAAGTTGGATGGATTAGTGTGCATGCCAGACACTCGGCCTTACTAAACAAAGGCCTTTGTTTTTATGTATTTTGTTTGTTTTTCCTTTCTGTACATAGAGGTTGTATATATAAAACTACAATGGTTCCACTGGACAACACTTTTTTGAGACTGGTTCTATATTTTTTGTGGCTATTATGGGTTGTTTTCACCTATGGGGAGACCATTATTTTGGTTTTGTTTCCAATTACTATTTATAGTGCTGCTTGTTTGGACTGTTCACAGTCTTATGGTCAGTTTGGTCTACTACATTAAATGGTGATCAACTTTTCTTTTCTTTTTTTAAATTTTGGTAGTACCTTTCAATTTTTCACTTTTTTTTTACACTCCATTTTCATAACATGTCCAGATACATCGCCCGATGGGGGAAGGGAATTGAACCTCCGTTTAACCAAGACCCCACAGACAATAGTGATCAATCTTTCATATGGAATGCTTAAGTGCATATACTATGTAAATTTTTATTATTAATGGAAAGTTGGATTTTTTCCTTGAAAAAAAAATAAGAATAAAAATAAAAAAAATTGTTTTTAAATAATTTAATAATATTGATTTTTGTACATTTTATTTTTTCCATCAATAAGTGTCTATTTTTTAATACTTTTTTCAAGATTTTAATTTAGTTATCAATAATTATAAAATAGATGGTAAGGATTTAATCTCTACTCAAATATTCTAAAATAATATTACTAGTAATAGTCACTAATAAAAAAAATTATATTTATATCAAAATTAGTGGTATCTTTTTGTTTTTTTAATTAATTTGGTTTTAAAAAAAACACATAAATTCGTATTATATAAACTTGAGTTATTATATGATATTAGTAAGTCATAATGTTAACCCATAATATTATAACAAAAACTATTTACAAATTACTAATTTTTATGATAAAATAAAAATAAATCTCAATCATTACAAATTTGTTATATATATATATATATATATATATATATATATATATATATATATATATATTTTATAATTAATAAAAATAATAATTTAAAATTAAATTAAATTTTAATAATTTTTTAATTTTAATAACCTAAAATTTATTATTTATTTTTATACTAATCAATATTTACCAACTATTTCATTTTTATTTTTTTAATGAAAAATTATAGATTATAGATTAAAATGACATATATAATCAGCTACTTGGAACAACCCACTCCTTTTTTCTGTTCATTTGATTACGATAATGCATGTCCCTTTGTTTTTTAACAGATTTGATCAAAAGCTACACTAATTGAAATCTTCTATTTATGAGTGTATGCCATAAGTATTATGGAGTGAAATTTTAAAAAGCTTTATATGTTTTTAAGTTTTAATTTACGAGGAAACGTGGTAATATTTATTGTGGTTTACATATATATAAAATATAAATTTGAGTACGGAATTTAACAATGTAAAATATTTTGTACGTTGACTTTATTTATTATTATTGAATTGTGTATATATTTTTTAGACTTTATTTATTATTATTGAATTGTGTATATTTTTTTTTAAGAAATATATAGATAATTTTGTAAACTTTTTTAAATATGAATGAGTGATAGTGGGTAAATTGTTTAATACTTTTTGAAATTATATATATTTCATTAAGTGGGTGAAATTTCTAGATATAGAGTTAGTGGTCTATAATGTCATGTCTTGTCTTGAATTTTAGGTTGAAAGTATTATTTATAATGTTAATATAATAAAGTATTATTTTTTATTTATTTTTGGTGTATTTATGTTATATATATGTAATAGTTGGCTTAAATGCTAACTGATGATTAAGTTTATTGTTAAAACTTTAAGACATTTTACTCTTATTTTTTTGAAATAGTATATTATGGAAAAAGATTAAATTTGATTAAATAAAAATTAGTTGTGGAATTGGTTTCATAAGTGAAAGACTGATGGTAAAATTATTTTATTCCAACTGAGAAGTAGTTGAAAGGAAACAGTTTAGTTAGTTACTCTTCCTCTATGGATAAAGGCAAGATCCCTGTGAGGAAGAGGGGTTCTGACTTATGTGCTGTGAAGTGAAGGAAGGGAGAGAGCATAAGTTCCCGAGCTGGTAGAAACCAGTGGAAATACTCTCAGCTATCCTATATCTTCTGGAAGGTGGATTGGACCAGAGCCTTGAGATCCCTTCTGAGCATTGTTTTCTTCTTACTTGGCTCAGGGTTAGAGCACGCGGGGGTGAGGACGCAATTTCCTCATCCACGGAAGGGTGGACAACCACAATCAATCACAGATAAGTAGAATGATGCTGTTATTTTTTTTTTTCAGGAAAGTAGACTCTGATTAAATGTTTGTTTTAGAAAGAAGAATTATAAGAAAAATCTACAGTTAGGAGAAAAAAGGGTTATTGCATAAAGTATTAGATTTCTTTTAATTGTTATGTACATGGTAAAGATTTACTATGTGGTAGAAGGCACAGATTTGTATGTTGTAGAATGTTCTGTTTTTAAAAAAACATAGTCTGAATTTCCTGGTCATTTATTAAATTAACTGCATAGTAGGTAATATATAGCAGACAGAAAACTGAAAAAATACAAATCGTAGGGAACTTGGCCAAATTCCAGAATTCTGGGGTTCTGGAATTGCAATATGCTTGTTCCAATTCCATAAAATGTACACAGATTAAGGATCATTCAGTCTGGTCGACTCCTAAAATCATATATAGTTTAGCATAGAAAAACTGTAAATGGAAATTTAGCTAATAAACGTTGTGAGTTATAAATTACAAACAAAGATCAAGAATATGTATAGTAAACATTGTGTAATACTGAGAAAGATCATTTCTGCTAACAGTGTAAGCATTAAGACTGACATTAAATACTCTTCAAGGAAAAATAGATATATTTTGCATGTCTATATTCTGAAAGAGTAAAGAAAATAGAATATGTCAGGAATCATTTAGCTTACTATGGATAAATTGTGCGTCAGCCATTTAAATAAACCCAGTAAATGGAGAAGAGCAAGTGAGAAAAAAAAGAAGGAAAATTAGCTTGTTAAACAGGAAATTAAGACAGAATCTCTATAAATATTATAGGAATAATTCGGAGGATAAATTCATTGTTATTGAGAATTACAAAACTTATATCAATACCACTGCAATGGTAACGGTCTACACAGTTTAACTTAAAACAAGAATCTAAGTCTAAATATAAAGACTTGTGAACCTTCAAGAGCTACAAAAATTCCATATTGAAGTTCTTTCAAAGAGTCGAAATATTAAACAGATCAACTTGTAACAATATTGGTGGACAATATATGAAAATCAAAAAACATTGTTGCTCAGGTCTACCGCGACAGTGATCCTGCTACCCGTGAAGACCCCGCGCGATTGGAGCAAGGGCTCCCTACTGCAGCCATGGAGGATCTGGGTTCGCCCCAGGCTCCTCCGCCCCCTCCTCCACCATTCGCCGATGAAGCCTTCAAATTTCTACGGGCTTCACTTCCGAAAAAGAAGAAATTCGAAGCTGCCAAGTTCGTGAAGAAGCTTGATGAAATTCCAGAGATATCCCTGCCTCCTGAGGGACCGATCCAAGTGGCCTTGTCTCTGGCATATCGTGCCCTTATGGGTCATTTTATGGGTCTTTGGCCCTCTCATAAAACAACTAAGACCTAGGTCATCAGAAATTGGGTACCTTTAATCAAGAATAGTGTAACTTCCTACTTCTTGGGTAGGGGCTACTTTCTGTTCAAATTAAATTCAAAAGAGGATAAAGATATAATCTTTAGGAATGGCCCCTACTTCATGGGCCCTCAGGGCCTGTACCTCAATAAGTGGACATCAGACTTCGACCCAGCAGTGGATGTCCCGATGGCTATTCCAGTCTGGGTAAGGTTGCTAAACCTGCCTGTGCACTGCTAGAACTGGGATTCGTTGAAACAAATAGGCAACGCTCTGGGAAAATTTATTGACCGAGAAAATAACAAGGATCAATATGATTGTGCCCAAATCTATGTCGAGGTTGATCTAGAGGTGGGTCTGCTGGAGGAAATAAAAATCAATGTCGGCAGTTGGTCCCATGTGCAAAAGCTTGACTATGAGCAGCTTCCCTTCAAATGCCGAAAATGTCACGAATGCGGGCACTTTTCTAGGGGCTACCCGAGAAATGGAGAGGTGAAGAAAGGAAAAGAGGAGGGTTGGAACCAGGTTAAGTGATCAAAGACTTCTCACAAAAACCTAAAAGTTGATGGAGCTTCCAAAGGCAAAGGTTCTCAGCCGACTTCTAATCAGCAAAACCCTATCCCTAAAGAGAAAGAAAATAAATTTGGGCCTCTCAGTTCAACTTCAGTAGAGGTCCAGGAGGTCGAGATGCAAAATAAAGAGACCTCGAGCAAAGGGACACCTTAGGCTCGAAGCAGGGTGAAAGCGCTTTAGAAAGATCTAAGGAAAAATAAGAAGAAGCTGAAGATGAGGAACAAGATTCAGAGGAATCTGAGGAGGAAGGAGAAATATGGGAATCACAAATCTCGGTTAGAAGATCGACAAGAGGTCGAATGCCTGCCTAGGAAAAGAGAGAATAAGAAACATACAAAGATAAACTTCAAGGAAATCAACCAACCCTTGAGAAATTATTGGTAAAAATGCCCAAGATGACAAGAAACCAGACGCAGGGCTCCAAGGGAGCTCACCACACCCAAAAAATTAAGTGATGAAGGTTGTCTCTTGGAACTACAGAGGTTTGGGAAGAAAAGTTAAAGAAGAATCCATGAGAAGCATGCTTCAGATAAAAACCCCAGATATTATTCTAATCTAGGAGGCAAAAATGGAGGACAAATTTTTCCTCCAAATAAGTAAGAAATTTTGCAATAAAGGTGGAGGATAGGTCATCTCTGCTCGAGGAGCTTCGGGCGGACTAGGCACTCTATGGAATATTATCAAATACTTGATGGTCACTGAGATCCTAAATACTCACTGGCTGTATTTGAAACTCCAACATCTTGAAACAAAGGAGGTCTTTAGCCTCTTCAATGTGTATGTCCTAGTTAACGCAGGAGAGAAGAAGTCTTGTTGGGACTCTATCAGAAATCTGGTAGAAATAGAGAACCCGGAAAACATCATCATAGCTGGTGACCTTAATCTCACCTTGCTTATGGTTGAGAAGAGAGGAGGTATCATCGTGAGAGACCCAACAAGGGAATGGGTGGAGGACCTCATGCAAGATTGGGATATACTCGACATCAAACCCTTAAACAATAAGTTCACTTGGTCAAACAAAAGAGTCGGTCCAGGTCATATTGCTGTTAGAATAGACATATTTCTTGTTTAAAGCTCTTTTCTTCTTCTAGGACTAGAGACTAGAATTCGAATTACTCATTACAGTGTCTCAAATCACAAGCCAATCAAGCTTGAGCTATTGGCCTAAAAGGATCTGGGCCCTATTCCATTTAGATTTAGTCCTCTATGGATTAAAAACTCAGACTTCATGGAAAGATTCAAGGAAAGTTGGAACTGTACTGTAAATGGACCGCCTTTATTTGTTTGGGAGGAAAAGCTCAGAAGATTGAAAGCAGCGTTAAAAAGCTGGGTCAAAACCCTCCCTAATCTAGCAGCAGAAAGGAAACTTTCTCAAGCCATTCTTGAGACCCATCATCTTCAAATGGAAGATGCAGCCATTACTAAAGAAGATCTTGACAGGGAGGCAGATTTACAACATAAGTTTCATAAGGCTTGTTTGGCAGAGGAAGATTTTTGGATACAAAAGTCTCGTAGTCTTTGGCTGAAGGCGGGAGATAGAAATACTTCCTTATTTCACAAGAAATCCCAAGTGAGAAGAAGCTTCAATCCCATTTAAAAAATCAAGGAGGAGTCCACTATTCACAAGGATTTCATGAGCATTAAAAGGGCAACTTTCTCCCATTTTAAAAACCTGTACAGTGAAGAAGGTGTGGGGAATCAAAACTCTAAATTTCTAGATGTGGTTCCCACAGAGATTACATCCATGATGAATCCGTCCCTGGAGGAAAAGGTCACTAGAGAAGAAATAAAGGTTTCTCTCTTTGCTATGGAGCCCAACAAATCCCCCGGACCAGATGGATTCACAACAAGATTTCTTCAATCATGTTGGCATATAGTGGAAAATGATCTGCACAAAATGGTATTGAAATCCCAAGCCTGCCAGAAAATTGGGGGCAGCACAAATTCTTCCTTTCTCACCCTCATCCCGAAGGAAAAGGGAGCCAGTGCTTTTAACAGATTTAGACCTATTTCATTATGCAACATTGGATATAAATTAATAACCAAGGTGATAGCCAACAGATTGAAAGGTATCCTTCCTAATATTATTCCGGAGAACCAATGTGGTTTTGTGCATGGGAGGCAGATTTTTGATAATTTCATTCTTGTGCAAGAGGTGATCAATTCAAGCATGCAACGAAAAGAAAAAGGAATGGTTGTAAAACTTGATTTAGCTCATTCTTTTGATCGAGTTAGGCACAACTTCCTTCTTGGCGTTTTGCACAAGTTTAGGTTTGGGACTGAATTCATTAACTGGATTTGTGCTTGTATCTATGAGCCTTGGATAACCCCTTTGGTGAATGGGAAAGTTGTGGGCTTCTTCAAAGCTACAAGAGGTCTTTGGCAGGGATGCCCTCTTTCTACCCTCCATTTTTTTCTCCAAGCATCATTTTTAAGTTTCTATTTGAACAAGAAGCTGCTTGATCAAGAGATTTTGGGCCTCAATATAGCTAGAGGTGTTAAAAATATTAATCATGCGTTCTTTGTTGATGATTCTCTGTTGCTAGGCACAGCTTCTCTACTTTCTAACTCCAAATTCAAAGAAGAACTAGATGACTATTGTGATGACACAAGTAGCAAATTAAATAAAGGGAAGTGTTATATCTATTACTAGAACATTTCAATATGTATTCTTAGTGCTATTTCTAGATGTCTGGGTTTTTTAGGCTCTGCTAATTGGACTTCATTCAAGTACTTGGGCCTTCCAATCTTTCAAAAATCCGCCTTCAGCAGAGATTGGATCCCTCTTATTGATAAATTCAAACTTAGGATCCAAGCATGGGGTTTCTCTTGGCTAAACGTTGTCGGTAAGACAATGTTGATCAAATTTGTCCTCAGCAGTCTTCATATCTTCCAATTTTCAATTTTGTTGGCTCCTATCTACATCCTCAAGAAGATGTAGGAGCTCCTTCATAGATTTTTATGGAAAAGAGGAAAATAAAATGAAAATAGAATCCTTCTTGTCAGCTGGGATAAAGTTACAAAACCTCTTATGGAAGGTGGTCTGAATTTTAAAACTCTTCGCTCTCAAAATATTGCGATGGAAGCCAAAATAGTTTGGAGGATCAGGGCTCCCAAGCCAGGTTGGGCACAGAAAGAAATTTGGAAAAAATATTTCAGTGGTCAGAGGAAATGCTGCCTTAACAGCCCCCTTGCTAATTCAGGGTCGCACTTGATTAAACTCTATGCGCTAGCTATCCCTCTGATCCAATCCCATGCATATTGGATCCAAAGTAATGGAAAACTCATTGACATTTGGAAGGACAGCATCATGTACAAGCCTCCTTTAGCCGACGATCTCTCGCTGCGTTCGCTGCGTATTTGGATGACAAACACAAGTTTAATTACATTGTGGGACATCTCCTATTGGGAATACAGTCACCGATGAGGTTGGAAACAAATACAAGTATCTGTGGAGTTAAAGACAGACTACGATACCTTGCTCATCCTTCTTCATGGTATGGCATCGATGCATGAAAGGAAGCTGGATATCCATGGATGGGGCCAATCTGACACCTATTATGTCGCTATGGGCTATGAAAAACAGTTGGAGATGCCTCACATTCCTCCAAACTGAGCGATTTGGAAGGGGCTATGGAGCCACAAATCCATGCCTAAAATTGACTTTTTTTGCTGGATTATGTGCGACGACAGGAATTTGACCGATGAAAGATTAAAAAAAGGAGGATTTCAAGGACCTTCAAGATGTCGGATGTGTTGTGAAAATGAAGAGAATGTATGCCATCTTATGCTGGAATGTAAATTTGCTGCAGAGGTTTGGCATGAGGCTCTGGCTCCTTGAGGACACTACTTCACACTCCCGACTTCCATATCTGACCTGTTTGCTAACTAGATTCACAAATATCTAGTGGGGCTCCCTAAGAATGATAGCTTCAAAGCATTTTGGCTCTCTCTTCCAAAGATAATTTGTTGGCAAATTTGGCTTGAAAGGAATAAAATAATTTTCAGAGACAAAGAGCAGAATGCAAAAACAATCATAGTCAAGATCAAAAGCCAATTGAAAGAAATTTTGGGAGGTCAACTTGAAGCGAAAAATTTAAGCCAGTAGGATTTGGAATGGGGTGACATGATGGACCTTAAATTATCTGTGGAAACAAGGCAAAATAAGATAAGTAAAGATTGGCAAATCAAACTCAATGAGAAATACTTTTCATAATGGATTATTAAGCAAGCTAGTCACTCCTTATTCTTTGACGGGGCTGCCAAAGGCAACCCTGGGAAAGCAGGAGCAGGTGGTGTTATTAAGAATCTAGAGGGCAGAATTGAGCACTGCTTTGCCTGGGGCTTGGGTCATTCCACTAGCATTCAAGCTGAAGCGCTTGCTCTTCTCCAAGGCCTCAAGCAAGTCAAAAAATTTGGCATCAAAGAGGTAATTTTTATAGGCGACTCTCAATCCATCATAGAAACTATTGTGGATAATTTTGTACCTAAAGATCTCAGATTTGCAAGATTGGTGAAGAGAATTAAATCAATGTCAAAAACACTTCAAAGGGTGATCTTCTTCCATGTATTGCAGGAGAATAATAAGGATGCAAATATAGAAGCCAACAAAGTTTTTCTTCTTTCCGCTGGCACTCTTTCAAGTGACAAGGAAGATGAATGGGTTCCTATTCCTTAATCTCCAGTCTCATGTTTTACTGCATATTATTGCAGCAGTTCGTTTGTATCCACAAGTTAGGGAAAATTTCGGAGACTGAAGTGATATCTAGTTGTAAGAAACTACAACACATGAGTACTCGGGCCATAGATATCATGATAGGTGATGAAAATTAGGAACTGCCCCCAAATTTTGTAATATGTTTCGAGGCATTCATGCTAAAGATCTAATACAAATCCATAACCGTTCTTGTTAAAAAAAAACAATATAGGTGGACAAACCACGCCATAAATAAAATATGTTGACCAGTAATAGTTCAACAGTACTACTAAACGAAGGAAAAGCTTGCATTCTTTAGCAAGTTGTGAGCTAATACAGTTCTACAATTCCAGGACAATGGAATTTCTGCCAAGAACTAAGACCCGAGAGAATTCGGACACCCGAATCAAATGCAAAGAAGGGTACCTGTGTCAAAGCGAGAAGAATGTATTTTAGAGGATTCTGAATGACGCTACTCAGAGTGATTATTCTCTCCAATAGTATTTCCAGACCCATTACCTGTGTAAAATGAGAAGCCAGTCAATACATTGTTTATATTAACCATGAATATTGGAAAGAAGAACCATAGATCAATTGGAAAACAATCTCATAACTTACCTAATTATTCCTTGCCGAGATGGTTGAGAATGCCAATTCTGCAATGGCACCAATATGGGTTTATGGGTAAGTAGATGTGAGAAGGGTTGAAGACGAATAAACTCAAACCCTAACATGTGTATAAAAATAAATGCAAATTACCTTATTTTTCTCTTTGTGCCAGTTGTTTAAGCGGCGTTGAGTTACAAAACTTGATTCCAAGAAGGTCAAGAACGCTACACAGAAGCTCTACACAATAAACGAAAAAATTCAAAAGGTTTGGGTATTATATTCAAGAATAAAAAGGGCACAGGGTACAAAAAAAACTGGAGAAATAATAGTAAGGAGAACCATTAAATTCAACTGTAAACTAGATTCATTAAAAAGAAAAAATCTCGGTGCCAGAAAGCTACATACCATTAGGAAGGCGGAAAACCCATCAAGAGCTAGAAGAATAATTCAACAGAGTTTATTGCCACTACAATCGAATCCTTCTATGGAAAGGTGAGACGGAGAGGCTAATGGCTACCACTCCTGCAGAGAGTCGAAGCGGAGGCCAGAAGTGCATGCACCAGAGATCTTAGGAGAAATGCTGAAATGACAAAAGAAAACAGTTATCGGGGTATGGTCAATAGCACCAAACCCTAAACGTTAGCCACCGTTGGATCGAGGCTAAACAAATCTACCTCGGTAGATCATACAAGTGTAATTTATAAATGAAATCCTTTATGTAGGTAGATATTCCGTAAATCCTGACAGATGCCGTAAACCAAACAGTGCCACCGTTCTACGTGATTTAATTGTTAACTCAGAAAAGTTGATACGTTTTAAATGCGAGTACAACCATATTTAAATGATGGACAGATGTTCAATGCATCGGGTAGCAGAAAAATATAAAATGAATAACTTTAGTAATAGTTGTTGATTAATGTAATGAAAACCTGTAGGTTAGAGTATGGTTATACATTGCGAATAAAATGTTATTTAGTTGTGTAATGGACAAGTTAGAGTATGGTTATACATTGCGAATAAAATTTTATTTAGTTATGTAATGGACAAGTTTTACGATTTAACTTGTAATTTTTAAGTTAAAGTTTTTTGTAAGTAAATGTGTAGTTATTCAACGAAGGTGTGTAGATAAAAGTTAAAAAAAAAAAATTATGATTGTAACCTTGGATGTTACAAGTGGTATCAGAGTAGTGTTAGCACGCTAGGACCTTATGGGTCAAGTCACGATTCAAGTTGTGTGTGTTGATGCATAGAGAAAGAAAATAAGAATAACATGAGACAATATGAGGAGGGGGCAAATGCAATAGCCACCTTAGAACACCGGGGAACCACAAACCCAACTAGAAATGAATCTGGAGATGTGGGTGCAGTTGAGTGTGGATCAGCACCAGCAAACTAGTAGACTGTTGGAGGAGTAGCAGCACCAAACCAACATCCTCTTAAATACAGTACAAAATTTACAAGAGGAAATGGAGAGGGTACGAAGTGATAATGCATGTTTGATGCAAGAACAGGAGAGGATATTAAAAAGCCTCTCAGAAAAATAGAATCAAGGGATTGAACAGCCCAGTGCTAATAGGGATTTGCTGCAAGAAGGAAATGAGCAACAAGCAAGAGACCATGCCACTGACAGAATGGAGAGAAGTCAGTCTCAGCGGAGTAACAGAAATAAAAACTACAATGAAGCTTAGTCAGATAATGTATCAGATCATAAATAAGTTAAGGGACAGAAAGTGGAACTACAAGGTGAATTTCAAAAAATAAATCCTCCTATGTTTGATGGAGTAGAGGAGGAAGTGGCTGAGGCATGGCTGATAAACAAGAATAAGTATTTTCAAGTATGCGAATACAGCAGTAATCTTAAAGCCAGATTGGATATTTATTAGTTGAGGGAGAAGGCCAGACTTTGGTGGGAGGAAGTGAAAATTGTCCACAGTATAGATGATCAAGATGTGACTTGGGACTCATTCTAGCAGTATTTTAAAGATAAATACTTAACTGAACGCTTCTATGATGAAAAATCTAGAGAGTTCCATGACTTAAAGCTGAGACAAATGACGATGGATTAGTACATCACTAAGTTTACTTCCTTACCTCGTTACGTTCCTTATTTAAAGGATGAGAAGGAAAAAGTACAGCGGTTCCTGAGTAGTTTGTCGACTTATATGAAAGAATGAATTGAGTTTGTAAATCCTAAAAATATGGATGACGCAATCCAAAAGGAAAGAATGTGTTACCAGCAAGCGAAAGTAAAAGGAGAACAAGGTAAAAGTTGGTAGACGAGGAAGGAACATAAGCGCGATTTTGGATTCAAGAAAAACAGAACTAGTAATTTCAAGAGTGCCTCCAAAAGTTCAGTTAGCAAATAGTTTGGAAGGAATCATCAAAGAATAAGATGGCCTATAGAAGATAAACCCACGAAAGCCTCTAGCAAACCAGAACTAGCACAAACTCAGAAGCCACCTTTACAGTGTTGGGGGTGTGGTGAGGCACACTATTACAGAAACTGTCCATAGCAAAGAAGAAGTGAGGTGGTTACTAACTTACAGGAGGCCTCAACAGTGGGAGATGTAGCCAGAAATATACCCAGAATTAATGCAACTCTCGAAGATCGGCAGGAAGACTACCAACCGACAATGATAGAATTAGAAGGTAAATTGCTATCTCAACCTGTTTCTATTTTGGTAGACCCAGGTGCAATTTTAAGCTATGTAAGTCCCAAAGTAGTAGAAATTTATAAATTGCAGAGTCATAAATTCAGAAACCCATGGCTGGTACAGTTAGTCACGGGAGCAAAGAGGAAATTTAGTGCCAAAATTCTGGTGCACTAGAAATTAGTGAACAATAGCTAACTGTGGATCTGAATATATTACCTTTGGGTTCTTATGATGTGCTACTTCGTATGGATTGGTTGGAGAAGCATTGGACGTTGGTAGATTGTAAAGAAAAAGTTATATACTACAGAATTCAAGATGGAACCCGCCAAGAAATTCAAGGTATAAAGAAACCTCTGCAGCTACGTCCAGTTATAGCATATCAAATGGGTAAGTGTATGAGGAAAGGATGCCAATTGTATGCCATTCAAGTGGACTTTACTAATTCCAGAGAAAAGGCTCCAATGATAGAAAATGTTCCGATATTACAAGAGTTTATGGACGTATTTCCAGAGGAAATACCAGGTTTTCCACCTAGAAGGGACATTGATTTTACCATAGAGTTGATACCTGGAGCATCACCCATTTCAAGGACACCATAGCGAATGAGTGTATTGGAATTAACTGAATTGAAGATGCAGTTACAGGAATTATTGGATAAAGGGTACATCCGACCAAGTGTATCCCCTTGGGAAGCACCTATGCTATTTGTGAAGAAGAAAGACAAAACCATGAAAATGTACATGGATTACCGCTAGCTTAATAAATTGATGGTTAAAAATAGATATCCTCTATCATGAATTGATGATCTGTTTGATCAAGTGAAGGGAGCAACAGTATTTTCAAAGATAGATCTAAAGTCGGGATACCGTCAAATCCGGATAAAGGACGAAGACATACATAAAATTGCTTTTTGTACAAGGTATAGACATTACAATTTTGTAGTACTACCTTTTGGACTGACGAATGCACCAGAAACATTTATGAGGCTAATGCATGGTATATTTCACCCCTTTCTGGATAATTTTGTATTAATATTTATTGACGACATTTTAGTTTATTCCAAGAATGTAGAAGAACATAAAGAGCACTTACAGATAGTGATGGAAATGCTAAGGAAGCATTAGATGTATGCTAAGTTCAACAAGTGTGATTTCTTCAAGGAAGAAATACAGTACCTTGGTCAAGTAATTTCTGCTGAGGGTATTGCAGTTGACCCAAAGAAAATAAGAACGATTATGGAATGGAAAGTACCCCAAAACATGGAAGACATCCGATATTTTATGGGGCTGGCTAGTTATTATTGGCGTTTTATTGAAGGTTTTTCAAAAATTTCTTTCCCAATTACTTCCTTACAAAGAAAAGGAAAAATATTTATATGGACAAAGGAATGTCAGGACACTTTTGAAAAACTGAAGGAATAATTGACTACAACTCTGGTATTAAGGGTAGTTGATCCTAATAAAGAGTTTGAAGTCTGCAAAGATGCATGCAAAGAAGGAGTTGGGGTGATTCTTGTTGAGTCTCAAATCTGCATCTTTTCCATACACTTTTCTATACCTTTTTCATCCACCTGAACCTCCCAAGTTGTCAATATCATTGTATATTAATTGCAAAAGAGCATCTAACATGGTTTTTAATTATATTTTTGTGTTTTCTATTTGATTTAGATTTTGTTCATCTAGCTGCGGAATCTTGCCACTTTCCGCAGCTGCTGCAACTTTCCGCAGCTATTTTGTGAAACTCTATGTTACAGGTGTCTTCAGGGGAAACGAGCCACATGGGCAAGTCTGAAATGATGTGGACATGGTTTGTGTCCTATTGGCTCGAGCAAATCCGTCTAAAGAGGCCGCGGTCAAAGGTGTCCACATGGAAGTCAATCGTAGAGTCCCACGGTGACAGGACTCTGTTTCGTGTCACGTGAAGGTTCATATGGCCGTTTCTAAGTTGCGGAGGACAAATCAACATCTGTACATGGCTCCAGCTGAATTCAAACATCCACTCCTCATAGATTTACTTTTCAATACGGCCATGATCCTAGATCTGTGGACGTAATGGTCTACGTGTTCTCCACCAGCATAAACATTAGGAATCAGTTATATTTCCTCTGTTATAAATAACGCGTTTGTATACGCATATAGATTAGTCTCTATTAGTCTGTGTTAGTTTTTATTAGTCTGCTCTGTAATGTAATTACGCTGCACTTGTGCCGTAACATCACCTTTCTGTTATGACTGCATTTTAATATAAGGAGACTCTGTTTTCAACCGTAATTCGTATTTGAAGATCGTTGCCAAGGCTGGTGTAGAGGGCCCCTGCACTTGCCAAGGTTCTGTGCATTATTGTATAGTTCTTGTTTTATTTCCTTAAAGCTCATTGTGCCATAATCCACTCACATGTTTATACATTGCATCTTTCATAGTATATATGCTTCATTTCTGTTTATAATCTTTCATACTTTCCATTTTACTTCTGTCTTTCATGTTTTATGTTATTAATCACTGATCAGTGTTCTTGTTTCAGGTTATAGATAGGCAGCCCGGGCATTTGCATAACTTTTTAACTAATGACATGGAATTAACATTATTTTGCTGCTAATTTTCTTTTCTTAGTTTCTGTTTAATTTCAGTACTGCCTTGTTCATTTCAGTTTTGCTCATTTTCTTCAATAGTTAAATTTAGATATATTAAACTGCTCATAACATCTTCAGTTGCCTCCGAAAGCCACAGCTGGACTGATGGTGAGGGATTGTATTATGAAATGTGTAGTTTGGTATTAGTTTCCTTTCTGCAAATTTAGATATGTTAAACTGCTCATAACGTCTTCAGTTGCCTCCGAAAGCCACAGCTGGACTGATGGTGAGGGATTGTATTATGAAATGTGTAGTTTGGTATTAGTTTCCTTTCTGCAAATTTAGATATATTAAACTGCTCATAACATCTTTAGTTGCCTCCAAAAGCCACAGCTGGACTGATGGTGAGGGATTGTATTATGAAATGTGTAGTTTGGTATTAGTTTCCTTTCTGCAAGTTAGAAATATTAAATTGTGCATGACATCTTCAGTTACCTCCGAAAGCCACAGCTGGACCGATGGTGAGGGATTGAATTATGAATGTATGGTTTGATATTAGTTTACTTTCTGCAAATTAGATATCAGTTACTCAAGTTGTTTATGGTTACTTCCGAAAATCATAGCTGGACTAATGATGAGGGATCAAAAGACAAGTTGATGTAATCTGATTTAGATTTACTTTGTTGCAATTTTGGATTTCTTTAAGCATAGTTTCTTTTGTGTTTAGACAGCAGCAAGAATAGTTTGGTTTTCATGTTCAATAGTTCACTGTTTTGATTCATTAGACTAGCAACACATTTTCATTTCCTTTCAAGTTTTGTCATTGTAAGTTTCAAATTCCTTTTTAAGTTTCAAGTTGGTAAATCATTATAGAGGATATCATCTCCTTGAACAAACATAACCATACTTGCTTTTATTTTAGAATTTCCATCTCACCTTAGAAAACCAAAAATGACAAAAAGTTAAGAAATAGGTTATCTTGCACATATAGTGCGCCGCACTTCATCAGCTTACGAATCCCGGATTGACAAATTAAATGCAGCAATTTAGGACACACTAAATTGGCCAAACATTTTGGCGCCGTTTCCGGGGAAGTGTAAATAGGTAGCCAATTTCTTTAAAAAAAATTAATAAAAGAAGGGAAAACTTGATAACTTCTTGAAGTATGCTCTCCTCTTGCACCTAGTGTGATCTGGAGGATCAGAAAAGAGAGTTATTGGTTTAGTAATTTCTTAAGTATGCTCTCTTCTTGCACCTAGTGTGATCTGTAAGATCAGAAAGAGAATTATTAGCCCAACTTTAAAAAAAAAATGACATGCATAGAGCAAGAGATTCTAGGGGAAGGTTTATAGCTAAAGCCAAGAGTTTGATTTTCACAACTCCATCTTCTTCAAGGCATAGACAAGAATCACCACCATCTACCCCTAGCCTTAAGATTTTTGGAATTCAAGGAGCAGCTGAATTAGAGGATTCTCCTATACCACCTACTAAATCTCATTTAGAAAAGGAAGAGACTCTCTCTCATCCTCCCTTGATAGAAGAACTAGAGGACTTTAAGGACTCTAAAGAAACTATCATGGCAGAGGAAGTAATAGATGGAGGTAGAGGTAGAGGTAGAAGAGGAGGAAACAATGGAGACAACAATGGTGAAGGAAATACTGGTAGAAATAGGGAAGGAGACAACTTGTTTGGATTCCCTATAGTTGATGAGGAAACTCATGCAACGATGAAAAATATCTCACCATCTGTTCTCCCTAACTTTTATGGATTGCAAATTGAGGATCCTGAAACATTTATGTTTGAGTTTGAAGTTGTGTGCCGAACCTATGACTATATGGAAGACTCTCAAAAACTCAAACTGTTTCCTTCAACATTGAAGGGATCTGCTTTGAAATGGTTCATGGGATTAGCCACTCAATCTATTAGGACTTGGAATGATATGAAACAAATTTTTTTGGATAGATACTTGGACTATTGCATGCCCACCAATCACAAGGATGAGGTATTCAAAATGATGCAAAAAGAAGATGAAAATTTGGAAGACTTACTTGAAAGATTTCAATATAACTTGAAAAGAGCAAAGATGAGTAACTTAGATGATGAAACCTTGAAAGCCCTCATATTAAAAGCCATTAGAGATGAATGGATAGATATTTTAAACATGATGGGGAAAGGAGACATTTCTCAACTTCCACTTCGTGACATAACAAAACTATGTGTCCATCTCTCAAGAGGAAAATCTAAAACAGGAAAAGGGCCTAGGGATCCTTCTCTTATTAGGGCTAAAAAATCTGCAACTGGATCAGTAAGTAGGGTAGAGATTGGTAATATGCTTGATGAATTCAAAACTGATATCTTGGGGAGCCTTAGTGAACAACTAGACACCCTTAAAATCCAAAACAAGCAGAAAGCAGAAACAGATGCTTTAGCCATCTTTTGTCCGAAATGTAGGAAGAAACATGCTTTAAGGGAATGTCCCTTGGATGCAAAAGTTGTAGAAACATGTATGATTTGCTCGGAAAATCATGAGATCAAGGATTGTCCTTCAATCCCTGGACTCAAAGCTGTTTTTCAAGAAGATCCAAATTCAATAGAATCTCTCTGTTTTGTCGCAAGGAGACCTTGGCAGGGACAACAATCTCAAGGGTTTAATAACCCTATGAATCTTCAAACCCCACCAAATTGGACTCCTTGGCAACAACCTTGGCCCCAACAACAAAATTCATATCAGCCATGGGTACAAGGGATGCAAAATCCTTATGGGAGATTTGCTCAATTTTATCAATATCCTCCATCTTTTCAAAATCAACAAGCTCCACAACTTCCAAATCCAAATCCACAACTTTCATTACCATTTCCACAACAACAACCTTCTCAACAAAATACAAATCCTCAACTCATGCTCCCATACCAACAGAAGACAAATCAACTTCCAGCTCAGCCATTGCCAAATCCTAACAATAAGAATCCTCAAACTACTTATATAGTAGAAGGACAACAATTTCCTACCTATATGATTGTTCCTCTCAACGATGTACAACTCAGATCTGGTAGAGTTTTAGAAAAACCTTCTATAGATGTTCAAGAGCAAGATACCTCTGAGGAGGATTCTCTTCAAGTTAATAAGGGTTCTGAGGAAGAATCTCTTCAAAATTCAAACATTCAAAAAGAAAAAGAAAAGTTAACACCCACAACTCCTATAGTTGAGCAACCTACATCTTTATCTACACCTCCTTTTCCTGAAAGACTACAAATTGACAAGGGGGTGGAAAAACAAATCTTGTTGCCTAACTATGACTTTCTAGATGAATTGAAGAATGTTTGTATCAAGATTCCCTTGCTACAAGCCATTCGAGAAATTCCTATTCTAGCAAAAACCATAAAGGAGTTGAGTTTCAAAAGACCAGGAAGGAAACTAAAGGACACAAGAAGAATCCACCTGGTAGGAAAGATTGCAGACATTATGATGGGAAAAATTACCATGCAGAAGTATGTAGATCCAGGAAGTCCAATTGTCAAGACACATATAAATGGGATAGAAATTCTAAACACATTGATTGACTTAGGGGCTGCTATCAACATTATGAGTAGACAGACTATGGACCAGCTAAAACTTCCTAACCTTCTTTTTACACCTACTCTACTACAACTTGCAGATCGATCAATTATTAAACCAGATGGTGTATTAGAAGATATTTCAGTCTCCTTAGATTCTTGGGAATATCCAGTAGATTTTATGATTTTGACTTCCAAGAGTAATCTAGGAGGGCACCCACTTATCTTAGGAAGACCTTGGCTAGCCACAGCTGATGCTTTTATTAGTTGTAGATCTGGGGATATGTACATTTCTAATGGTAATTCGACAAAGAAATTCAATTTGTATCCTCCAGCAAAAGCAATCACAGAAGTAGGAGACAATGAATGGGTCGATGATGAGGACATTATACAACTTGTCTTTACCATTTCTGAAATTAGTGAGGATAGTCAAATTCTGAACACATTAGAAAATTTTGAGACATCTTCAGAATATGACCCCACACAATTTCAGTTGGAATCTGACATAGAATATTTACCATCAAGACAAATGTCTCTTTACTCTATGGAAGAGTTTGGTAGTTCTACCATTGAGATTTTTCCAGGAAAAACATTGAATATCAATAAACATTTGGAAAAGTCACAACAAGAAGAACTAACCAAAATCTTGCAAAAACATTCTACTGCATTTGCATGGGAGTATACTGACATGAAGGGTATTGATCCTAAGACTTGCATCCATCATATCTATATTGAGGAAAATAGTAGACCAATCAGACAACCTCAAAGAAGGATGAATCCAAATCTTAGGGAGATAGTGAAAGAAGAGCTCCAAAAACTTCTCAATGTAAACTTCATTTATCCAATTTCAGATAGCCGATGGGTTTCTACTTTGGTTATAGTACCTAAAAGAATGGTAAATGGAGAGTATGCATTGATTACAGGGAGTTGAACAAAGCAACTTTGAAGGATCACTTTCCTTTGCCTTTTATTGATCAGGTATTAGATACATTAGCAGGTAAAAAGTACTTTTCATTCTTGGATGGTTTTAGTGGCTACAATCAAATTCAGGTAGCACCTGAAGATCAAGATAAGACCACATTTACTTGTCCATGGGGAACTTTTGCCTACCGAGTGCTTCCTTTTGGGTTATGTAATGCACCAGCAACATTCCAAAGAGCAGTACTAGGAATTTTTTCTGATCTAATCCATGATTGTGTAGAGGTTTATATGGATGATTTTACAGTTTATAGTAATTCATTTGAAGAGGCATTAGAAAATTTGGAAAAAGTTCTTATAAGATGTAAAGAAACAAACCTTTCATTAAGCCATGAAAAATTCTTTATGATGTTTACTGAAGGGATTGTTTTGGGGCATCATATTTCGAGAGATGGGATTAAGGTTGATAGATCAAAAGTTGAAGTCATCTCCAAGTTACCTATTCCAAATTGTCAAAGAGATGTTAGAAGTTTTCTAGGATTTACTGGTTACTATAGAAGATTTATAGAAAACTTCACTAAAATAGCATCTCCACTCTTCAAATCGCTTACAAAAGACTGTGAATTTAAATGGGATCCTGATTGTCAATCAGCTTTTGAAACTTTGAAAACAAGAATATCTTAAGCACCTATCTTGAGAGGACCAAATTGGAAACTCCCTTTCCATATTTCTACGGATGCTTCAGATACAGCTCTAGGAGTTGTGTTGGGTCAAAAAGATTTAGTTCCTTATGCCATTTATTATACCATTAAAAATTTGACTCCCACAGAGTTGAACTATACTGTGACTGAAAAAGAGTTTTTAGCTGTTGTTCATGCAATTAATAAGTTTAGACATTACATAACAGGCTATGAAACTTTTATTCATACTGACCATTCTGCAATTAGATATTTAATGAACAAACATGTTACTAATGGCAGAGTGACAAGATGGCTCTTACTTTTACAAGAATTCAATATTACTGTGTTGGATAGACCAGGGAAACAAAATACAGTAGCTGATTTCTTGTCTAGGATTCAGAATACTAAAGAAGATTCTCCTGTAGAGGATAAGTTTCCTGATGAATACTTGTTTGCGGTAACTATTAAGACTCCTTGGTATGCAGATATTGCTAACTATTTGGTTACAGGGAAACTACCTTCACATTTATTTCCAAGTGAAAAACGAAAAATTATTCGGGAGAGTTCAAAATATTCATGGATTTCTAACGAATTGTTTAAAACAGGGCCAGATCTTGTGATCAGAAGATGTGTCAGGGAAGATGAAATGCCTGATATTCTTAAGGCATGTCATGATGAACCGTGCGGCGGACACTTTGCAGATAAAAGGACGGCCTATAAAATCCTCTCTTTGGGATATTATTGGCCTTCCCTCTTCAAAGATGCAAAACAATATGTCAAAAGGTGTGATAGCTGCCAAAGAGTAGGGAAACCTACCCTTTCAAATGAAATGCCATTGCAAACACAGGTACTCATTGAACCCTTTGAAAAATGGGCTTTAGATTTCATTGGACCTATTAATCCACCATCTAAGCAAAAGAAGTATATATTGGTTTGTACTAATTATGTTACTAAATGGGTAGAAGCCAAAGCATTAGTAACTGCTACTGAAAATTTAGTTGTTCATTTTCTTTATGAGGATATTTTTACTCGCTTTGGTGTTCCAAGAGAAATTGTGACAGATCAGGGGAGCCAATTTACATCTAACTTGGTGGAGAAGTTGATGGAAGAATACAAAATCAAGCACAGAAGATCTACTCCTTACCATCCGCAAGCAAATGGTCAAGTGGAGTCTACAAACAAAGTTCTTGAAAGCATCATCACCAAAACTGTTCATCTACATAGAAGAGATTGGGCAGAAAGGCTTCCTGAAGCCTTGTGGGCCTACAGAACTACATGGAGAAATACAACAGGACATTCTCCCTATGAACTTGTTTATGGGAAAGAAGTCTTGCTCCCCATTGAGTTCCCAGTCAAGACCTTCAAGATAGCAGTTCAGTTGGGGATGGACTTATCAGAAGCCCAAAAGCATAGAATGGAGCAGTTGAATGAGCTAGATGAGATCAGACAAGAAGCAATTCTAAGAACTGATCTAGTTCAATATCAAAGAGCTAAATGTCATGACAAATATATCAAAGAGAAGAAGTTTCAAGAAGGATATTGGGCATTGTTATTTGATTCCAAGTTTAAAGATTTTCAAGGAAAATTTCAGACTCATTGGCTTGGGCCATATGAGATTGACAAGATCTTTAACAATGGAGCGGTAAGAATCAAGACCATTGATGAGTTTCAAACTCCTCTTATTGTGAATGGCCATAGATTGAAATTTTATCATAATCCACTCTCAAAAGAGGATTTTGTCAAAATGTTTCAAGAAAGTTCTGCAATCGGGCTAGTACAGAAGAATTCTTCTTCTCCACCAGCCTAGCTTTTGTTCTCTTCAGAATTAAAAAAAAAAAAAAATATTGTATAAGCCTGAAAACCAATCACTGATTGGCAGTCTTATACAGAAAATATAGGGTGAAAATCAGGAACACCTGACACTCTATATTTTCCAAAAAAAATTTCTCTTTCATTTCACAAGTTTTGTGACCACCCACTCCATTCCATTCCACTTCATTCCATTTCATTTCACTTCATTTCACTCCATTCCACTTCATTTTATCCATTTCATCAATAAAATTCTTTTTCATGACCATTTCCATCTAGTCATTTGTCATCCGTTCATGTTCATTCATCCAAATAATAGTTGTGTCAGTTTCCGCAGCTGACATCTGTTTCCGCAGCTGACACCAGTTTCCGCAGCCAGAAGCAGATTCCGCAGCTACAACTCTGTTTTCAAAAGAATGTACAGCCAGATGTTATTTCCATAATCATGAAATTAAATGCAGGTGAGAGGACCAAAAATGAAGACATGGAGCATTCAAAATACCAATGAAGAGCAACTAATTGAAGATCAAGGAAAAAGGCAAAGATTCCAAAGGTATGAGTAAAATTTATTTCAAATAGCATTGAAAACACATTTTTATATAGTTATGAACCATGAGCTTTATCCATTATGTGCAATGATTATATTGATAATTCTGTAACCCTTTCACGATCTCCATATTATCCTCTCGCATTCATTCTCAAACGGTTTCATAATTAAACCCCTGATCTTCACTCATGCTACAATATTCCACCGGTGACAATGAGACGTAATTGATTTGACGACGGACTCTTACAACCGCATAAATCCATAGCCATTATTTAAACGTGCTCACATTTATTTCGCAGCCACCAAATTTCAAAACACTGCTGGATGTGTTATACTCTGTTAATCTCTCAGCCGTATCTCTGTTGTGCTCACGAAACCCCTTTCTGTTCTGTCTCACTCCATTTCATTCTCTATTACGCTATAGTCTGTACACCCACGGTCATTGTGCTCATTCCCACTCTCTGATATCTACCCACAGTCATTGTGCTCATCTCTGTGCATTCAGCCGTTCTATTTCCATTGAACCCTCACACAGGCAAATTTGTGAAGAGCAGAAAGAAGAATGGGTAAATTTCTAAGAGCAGAACCGGAAGGACCTAAGTTCATGGAGGGATATCCGCAAGTAAGGGAGATATTGAAGAAAGCAAAGTGGCTGCGGTTTATCCAAAAATTCAGAGGCTATCATAAAGAAGTGACAAAAGCATTCGCAAGGTCGTTTAATGGCTCGGAAGTAGAGATTGGAGACCTTAAGTTTGCGGTCAATGAAGCATCTATAGCATCTGCCACGGAACTTCTTCAAGAGGGTGAGCGTTGGTTTAAGAATAAAAGCATCAGTGATGAAGCCTGGAGAACAATCTTACGAAACCAAGGTATGGACATAACTATTTTTAAAAGAGGAATTCCTGTTCATGCATTGAAAGAGGAATGGGATACTTTGATGCTAGTTGTTCAGAAATTCATTACCTGTGAAGGTCGTTTTGGGTCCATGTATATGTACCACACCAGATTGCTGATGAATTTTCTAGATAATCAAACTCTCAATCTCCCATATTTTCTATTAAATAGTTTGAAGAAAATGTCTGTGACTGTTCAGAAGCATTTAGGAGATGTAGAACCACATCTATATCACCACGTTCTTGTAAAAATTTTGATTGAAAAAGAGTTAAAGGAGAAGAAAGACACATGGGAACAATTTCTGATTAGAAATTTCTTTGAGGAACCTCAGGAAATTCCTGAAGGTAGCACAACAAGAAGGAGTAGGAGAAAAAGAATAAATGATGAAACTCAAATTACTCCTACTCAAGAAATTCCTGAAGGTAGCACAGCAAGAAGAAGTAGGAGAAAAAGAACAATTGATGAAATTCAAAATACTCCTACTACTATAATTGAAAGAACTGATAGGGAAGAGAGACTGTCAAAGAAGAAGAAGAAAGAAATCAAGGGTAAGAAGTCAATAACACCAAAAGAGAGAAAAATTATTGAAGCTATACATCAAACCCCTTCTTCTGAAGAAGAAGATCATCAAGTGCTATCTGAAAGATTAGTTTATCTTCAAAAACAGTCATCTATGGCCAGGAAGACAGAGAAAGGAAAACAAAAACAAAAGGATAGTGTACCACAGCGTGTAAGAAGAAGCAGCAGACTTAAGGGGAAATTGAGGAAAACGCAAATGAAGGGTCCTCATTTCATTGATTTGGGAGAGGAAACATCTGAACAGTCCCCAGCTGACCATAGTCCATCTCAGTCAGTTAGTGAACCTGGTTCATTTCATTCTCAGTCAGACATTGAACATAGTCTATCCCATTCTCAGCAAGATGTTGATGTGAGCCCTTCTCAGCCATATTTTGAAGATAACTCTCCTTCACGGCATTTTGGGGACAACCCAATAAAAATGACACCTGAAATAGACCCCAAGCAACAAGAAGTATATGATTATATAGAATCTTTGGAAAAAGCAGCTACAGGTCCCAGTACTTCGTCCATTCAGCCTCACACAGTACAAGATGATCTAGTCCAATCACTAAAACAGGAAGTCTTTGAGCTAGAGCTTTTAAATAGACACATAAAAAATGAAAATGAGACATTGAAGGAACAAAGTAAATTGGACAAAATCATTCATGATAATACCATGCTACATCTGGGAATATGGCAGAAGAAGAACAAGAAATTGAAAAGGAAATGCCGGAAGTTAAGCAGAGCACTGGTTAATATCAAATTTAGATGCTTAATGAAAAAGCCCAGAATGTTGGCAGCACCAAGGAAGAAGAGGAGAGGATTGGATGTACTGGCTGAAGTGTCAAGGCATATGAACTGAAGAAGGATTATCAAAATTTTGGTTGCATGAGGACATGCAACACCTTCACAGTGGGGGTATGTTGAGTCTCAAATCTGCATCTTTTCCATACACTTTTCTATACCTTTTTCATCCACCTGAACCTCCCAAGTTGTCAATATCAGTGTATATTAATTGCAAAAGAGCATCTAACATGGTTTTTAACTATATTTTTGTGTCTGCTGTTTGATTTAGATTTTGTTCATCTAGCTGCGGAATCTTGCCACTTTCCGTAGCTGCTGCAACTTTCCGCAGCCATTTTGTGAAACTCTATGTTACAGGTGTCTTCAGGAGAAACGAGCCACATGGGCAAGTCTGAAATGATGTGGACATGGTTCGTGTCCTATTGGCTCGAGCAAATCCGTCTAAAGAGGCCGCGGTCAAAGGTGTCCACATGGAAGTCAACCGTAGAGTCCCACGGTGACAGGGCTCTGTTTCGTGTCACGTGAAGGTTCATACGGCCGTTTCTAAGTTGCGGAGGATAAATCAACATCTGTACATGGCTCCTTAGCCGAATTCAAACATCCACTCCTCATAGATTTACTTTTCAATACGGCCATGATCCTAGATCCATGGATGTAATGGTCTACGTGTTCTACAACCAGCATAAACATTAGGAATCAGTTATGTTTTCTCTGTTATAAATAATGCGTTTGTATACGCATATAGATTAGTCTCTATTAATCTGTGTTAGCCTTTATTAGTCTGCTCTGTGATGTAATTACGCTGCACTTGTGTCGTAACATCACCATTCTGTAATGACTGCATTTTAATATAAGAAGACTCTGTTTTCAACCGAAATTCGTATTTGAAGATCGTTGCCAAGGCTGGTGTAGAGGGCCCCTGCACTTGCCAAGGTTCTGTGCATTATTGTATAGTTCTTGTTTTATTTCCTTAAATCTCATTGTGCCATAATCCATTCACATGTTTATACATTGCATCTTTCATAGTATATATGCTTCATTTCTGTTTATAACCTTTCATACTTTCCATTTTACTTCTGTCTTTCATGTTTTATGTTATTAATCAATGATCAGTGTTCTTGTTTCAGGTTATAGATAGGCAGCCCGAGCATTTGCATAACTTTTTGACTAATGACATGGAATTAACATCATTCTGCTGCTAATTTGTTTTTCTTAGTTTCTGTTTAATTTTAGTATTGCTTTGTTCATTTCAGTTTTTGCTCATTTGCTTCAAGATAAATTAGATATATTAAACCGCTCATAACATCTTCGCTGTTTCAAAGCCACAAATTGACCGATGGTGAGGATTGTATTATGAAATGTGTAGTTTGGTATTAGTTTTCCTTTCGCAAATTCTAGATATCTTAAACTGCCATAACGTCTTCGCTGCTCTCCGCTAAAGCCACACTGACTGATGGTGAGGGATTGTATTATGAAATGTGTAGTTTGATATTAGTTTCCTTTCTGCAAGTTAGATATATTAAATTGCTCATAACATCTTCAGTTGCCTCCGAAAGCCACAGCTGGACTGATGGTGAGGGATTGAATTATGGATGTGTAGTTTGATATTAGTTTCCTTTGTGCAAGTTAGAAATATTAAATTGTGCATGACATCTTCAGTTACCTCCGAAAGCCACAGCTGGACTGATGGTGAGGGATTGAATTATGAATGTGTGGTTTGATATTAGTTTACTTTCTCCAAGTTAGATATCAGTTACTCAAGTTGTTTATGGTTACTTCCGAAAATCATAGCTGGACTAATGATGAGGGATCAGAAGACAAGTTGATGTAATCTGATTTAGATTTACTTTGTTGCAATTTTGGATTTCTTTAAGCATAGTTTCTTTTGTGTTTAGACAGCAGCAAGAATAGTTTGGTTTTCATGTTCAATAGTTCACTGTTTTGATTCATTAGACTAGCAGCACATTTTCATTTCCTTTCAGGTTTTGTCATTGTAAGTTTCAAATTCCTTTTTAAGTTTCAAGTTGGTAAATCATTATAGAGGATATCATCTCCTTGAACAAACATAACCATACTTGCTTTTATTTTAGAATTTCCATCTCACCTTAGAAAACCAAAAACGACAAAAAGTTAAGAAATAGGTTATCTTGCACATATAGTGCGCCGCACTTCATCAGCTTACGAATCCCGGATTGACAAATTAAATGCAGCAATTTAGGACACACTAAATTGACCAAACAATTCTATCACAAGAGGGTAAATTAGTTGCCTATGAATCATGAAAATTAAAGGAGCATGAGCAGCGGTACTCAGCTTATGATTTGGAGCTAGCAGTAGTAGTGCATGCACTCTGGGTATGGAGGCATTACTTGCTTGGAAAAATATTTGTACTCAAAACTAATCATAACAGCTTAACCAGCTATTTTACGCAAGCTAAACTCAATTCTCATCAGGCAAGGTGGAATTCCTTCCAGAGCGAGTTTGACATTGATATGCAGCATGTAAAAGGTAAAGAGAATAGAGTAGCTGATGTGTTAAGTATAAAATTGCATGGTGTTTATGAGTTGTACTATAATCAGGTTGAGTGCAGATTTTTGGAGCAAATAAAAGCAGAAGCTGAGAAATATCTTGAATATTAGTTTACCTGGCAGCAAACAGAGGAGTTAAAAAAACAAGGAAAATCTGATGATTACGAAATTAATAAAGATGGGTTGCTAATTTTTAAAGAAAGGATTATTGTTCAAAATCGAATGGAATTAAAGGAACTGATTCTAAATGAGTATCACCGAAGTAACTACTCTGGACATCTCGGGTATCAAAAAATTCTAACAACAATAAGGAATAACTACTTCTAGCCAGGTATGAGGAGAGATATTGCGAAATATCTAAACAAGTGTTTAGAATGCCAGCAAGTGAAAGTGGAGCACTAGCACCCAGCCGGGCTGATGCAGCCTATACCGGTACCTGAGTGGAAGTGGGAGGTGATATCTTTATACTTTATCATTGGATTACCAAGGTAAAAAAATCATAATGACTCTATAATGGTAGTGGTGGATCGATTAATAAAATCAACATACTTTATACCAGTGCAGTCAACTTATAAGACGGTGCAAATAGAAAACATATTTATGCAAGATATCTTTCTCTATGGAATTCCAAATACTGTCATATATGATAGAGATGTGAAGTTTACTTCAGCATTATGGAAAACGTTATTTACAGGATTGGGAACTCAAATTAATTTCAGCACCGCTTACCATCCACAGACGGACGAATAAACGAAGCGAGTGAATCAAATCCTGGAGGATATGCTACGTATGTATGTAATGCAGCAACCAAATAGGTGGGAAGAATATCTGCACCTAGTAGAGCTTCCATACAATAATGGATATCAAGAATATCTTAATATGAGTTTTTTCGAAGCTTTATACAGACGACAATGTAGAACTCCTATTAATTGGAGTAACTGAGAAACCAAGTTGATGCTTGGATCGGACATGCTAGTTGAAATGAAAGCAGAAGTAAAGAAAATCCGGAAAAATTTGAAGGCAGCTCAAGATAGGCAAAAAGTGTATGCACATAAGAAAAGAACTTATCGTGAGTTTGAGGTGGGGGACTATGTGTACGTAAGGATTAAACCCAAGAAAATCACTCTAAGATGGGCCTCATGTGCCAAGTTGGCTCCCAGGTTTTGTGGCCCTTTCCAAATATTGGAAAGGATAGGACCTGTGGCTTACCGATTGGCCTTTCCCAGTCACATCTGAGTGCACAACGTCTTTCACGTATTATTATTAAAATGATACATATACGATCCGAAACATATAATCCACTGGCAAAGTATTCAAGTAGGATATGAATACCAGACTTGATTAAAAATGTTAAAATTTATGAGTAAACTAATTCAAATCTCATTGTTTGCAGGTCAAACCAGAAGGTGAGTTTTTGGTCAAGCCTCAATGTATAATCCATCGAAGAGAAATCATGCTCCGGAAACGGGCCATCACCCAGGTTAAAGTGAGTGGAAGCACTTTGGCCCGAATGAAGCTACTTGGGAAGATGAAGGCTTTGTTTGGGAGGCATACCCTGAATTATTTACTGGATCAGAATGAGAACACCGAGGATGGTGTTCACTTCCAGGGGGAGAAGTTGTAACAGCTCGCTTAAATGCTAACTGATGATTAATTTTATTGTTAATACTTTAAGACAATTTACTGTTATTATTTTGAAATAGTATATTATGGAGGATTAAATTTGATTAAATAAAAATTAGTTATGGAATTGATTCCATAAGTGAAATACTGGTGGTAAAAATATTTTATTCCAACTGAGAAGTAGTTGAAAGGAACAGTTTAGTCAGTTACTCTTCCTCTATGGATAAAGGCAAGATATCTTTGAGGAAGAGGGGTTCTGACTTATGTGTTTTGAAGTGAAGGAAGGGAGAGAGCATGAATTTCCCGAGCTGATAGAAACCAGTGGAGATACTCTCAACTATCATGTATCTTCTAGAAGGTGGATTGGATCGGAGTTCTGAGATCCCTTCTGAGCATTGTTTTCTTCTTACTTGGCTCAAGGTTGGAGCACGGGGAGGGGGGGTGGGGTGAAGACATAATTTCCTCATCCACGGAAGGGTGGAAAACCACAGTCAATCACAGATAAGTAGAATGATGTTGTTAATTTTTTTCAGGAAAGTAGACTTTGATTAAATGTTTGTTTTAGAAAGAAGAATTATAAGAAAAATCTACAGTTAGGAGAAAAAAGGGTTACTGTATAAACTGTTAGATTTCTTTTAATTGTTATTTACATGGTAAAGATTTACTATGTGGTAGAAGGCACAGATTTGTATGTTGTAGAATGTTATGTTTTAAAAAAAACACAGTGTGAATTTCCTGGTCATTTATTAAATTAACTGCATGGTAGCTAATATATATCAAACCAAAAAATGAAAAAATATGAATTGTAGGGAACTTGGCTGAACTCCGGAACTCTAGGGCTCTGGAATTACAATATGCTTGTTCCAGTTCCATAAACTATACATGGACTAAGGATCAGTCAGTCCGGTCAACTCCTAAAATCATATATAGTTTAGCAGAGAAAAACTGTAAATGGAAATTTAGCTAATAAATGCTATGAGCTATAAACTTCAGACAAAGATCAAGAATATGCATAGTAAACATTATGTAATACTGAGAAAGATAATTTCTACTAACAGTGTAAGCATTAAGACTGACATTAAATATTCTTCAAGGAAAAATAAATATATTTTGCAGGTCTATATTCTAAAAGAGAAAAGGAAAATAGAAGATGTTGGGACCCATTAGATTACTATGGATAAACTATGTGTCAACCATTTAAATAAACCCAGTAAATGGAGAAGATCAAGTGAGAAAAAAAAATAAAGGAAAATTAGCTAGTTAAACAAGAAATTAAGACAGAATCTCTGTAAATATTATAGGAATAATTCGGAGGAAAAATTCACTGTTACTGAGAATTACAGAAATTATATCAATATCACTGCAATGGTAATGGTCTACACAGTTTAACTTAAAACAAGAATCCGAGTCTAAATATAAAGACTTGTGAACCTTCAAGAGCTACAAAAATTCCATATTGAAGTTCTTTCAAAAAGCCGAAATATTAAAAAGCTCAACTAGTAACAATATTGGTGGACAAGCTGCGCCATAAATAAAATATGTTGACCAGTAATAGTTCAACAGTACTACTAAACGAAGGAAAATCTTGCATTCCTTAGCAAGCTGTGAGCTAATACAATTCTATAGTTCTAGGACAACAGAAAGTTCTGCCAAGAACTATGACTCGAGAGAATTCAGACACCCGAATCAAACGCAGAGAAGGGTAACTGTGTCAAAGTGAGAAGATATTTTAGAGGATTCCAAATGATGCTACTCAGAGTGCTCATTCTCTCCAATATTATTTCCAGGCCCATTACCTATGTAAAATGAGAATCCAATCAATACATTGTTTATATTAATCATGAATATTAGAAAGAAGAACCATAGATCAATTGGAAAACAATCTCATAACTGACCTAATTAGTCCTTACCGAGATGGTTGAGCACGCCAATTCTACAATGGCACCAATATGGGTTTATGGGTAAGTAGATGTGAGAAGGGCTGAAGACGAATAAACTCAAAACCCTAACCAGTGTATAAAAAGAAATACAAATTACCTTATTTTTCTCTTCGTGCCAGTTGTTGAAGCGACGTAGAGTTACAGAACTTGATTCCAAGAAGGTCAAGAATGCTACACAGAAGCTCTACACAATAAACGAAAAAGCCAAAATGTTTGGGTATTATATTCAAGAATAACAAGGGCGCAGGGTACAAAAAAACCCAGAGAAAGAACAGTTAGGAGAAACATTGAATTCAACTGTAAACCATATTCATTAAAAAGAAAAAACTCAGTGTTGGAAAGCTAAATACCATTAGGAAGGCAGAAAACCCGTCAAGAGCTGGAAGAATAATTCAATATATTTTATTGCCGTTGCAATTGACTCTTTCTATAGAAAGGTGAGATGGAGAGCCAATGGCTACCTCTCCTGCATAGAGCCAAAGCGAAGTCTGGAAGCGCATGCACCGGAGAGCTTAGGAGAAATGTCGAAATGACAAAAGAAAATAGTTATCAGGGTATGGTCAATAGCACCAAACCGTAAACCTCAACCACCGTTGGATCAAGGCTAGACAGATCTACGGTGGTAGATCATACAAGTGTAATTCATAAATGAAATCCTTTATGCGGGCAGATATTCCGTAAACCCTGACAGATGTCGTAAACCAAATAGTGCCACCGTGTTATGTAATTTAATTATTAATTCAGAAAAGTTGATATGTTTTAAATGCAAGTACAGCCATATTTAAATGACAGACAAATGTTCAATGCATCGGGTAGCGGAAAAATCTAAAATGAATAACTTTAGTAATAGTTGTTAATTAATGTAATGAAAACCTGTAAGTTAGAGTATGGTTATACATTGCGAATAAAATGTTATTTAGTTTTGTAATGGGAAAGTTAGAGTATGGTTATACATTGCGAATAAAATTTTATTTAGTTGTGTAATGAACAAGTTTTACGATTTAAGTTGTAATTTTTATATTAAAGATTTTTGTAAATAAATATGCAGCTATTCAACAAAGGTGTGTAGATAAAAGTTTAAAAAAAAAATTATGCCTATAACCTTGGATGTTACAATATAGATGATTTATAAGTGTTTACTCTATTTTTTTTGGTGTATTCATGTTATATATAGATGATCTATAAGTGTTTGTATTGGATCTAATTGGTGTGAATATTATTAATTTGATATAATGTAATTAAATTATAACTAAAGGAATACAACCAAAAAAATATTGTTAAAATATTTAACATTATGCACCTTAATCACATGGCAACTATCATACACTCCTTTAGTAAGACACGTTTCCCCTTGGAACGTTGAATAGGCTAACATATTACACTACATTAGGCTTGTGTTGGACCCATTCCAAATACCCTAGGTTTGTGATAGAGCCAATAATATGGTTTCCCTATAGTTACAAGAAGGATTCATGACCCTAGGTTTGTGATAGAGCCAATAATATGGTTTCCTTATTGTTACCAGAAGGATTCGTGAATTTTCTTGTTAGAAAAGTGCATAAAGGGGGAGGATATTGTTGAATACAAATAGAAGTTTTTATTTCAAAGTTCACATTAGATTTTTTAGGTTAAATTTATAATGAATTTGCATGAATAGTTGTAAAGTTGTGAAGAAGTCGTACTAACATCAAGGGAAATTTTTTAAGGGTTAAATTTTGTTCATGGACTAGCTTTCTATGTTTTTTTTTTTTGAATGTATTTTCTAATTCTTATATTTTGTTGTAATGATCCACTTAAATTTTATAAGATAAATTATTTTATTCAAAAAAAATATTTAAAATTTTTTAAAATCTATATACAATTTTTAAAAATTTGAATATTTTTGAAAAAATAAAGGCAAACATTTTATGGTTGGCATTTTAAGAATTATTAAGATTCATCAAGGCTAAATACTTTAAAATAAGTATGGGTCCTTAAAATTTTCCCTAGATAGCACTCATTATGCAGAGTTGAGTGGGAGACTAAAAATTCAATAAAGGTTCAATGATATGACCACAAATTCCCTCCAACAATCAATTTGTAGTGCAAAGCTACCATAGAAGGTTATTTTATAGATTTTGTGGGAGAATGTCATTAGTCTTTGACCATAACACTAAAATTATTTAATAAATGACAATATAAAAAGGTTGATAAAAGAAATAGTGATATTGATAAAGACAATGATGGTGGAATACGGTATGTTTCTTAGAAACACTAAGATGGAAGCATAATCCTTTCATGAGGAGGTAGAATATATTGAAAGAAGAATAGATTGAAAAATCTTTCTAGTTTTCTTGTTTTAGGTGTCTAGGGTAAAATATCTATGTTAGTGTGTGTATTTTCCATTACATCTTTTCTATTTTACTAAGAATATATTTCCATCAATTAATTGTACAAGGTTAAAGCCTATTTAACTAAAGCTTATATCAATGAAACAATAAATTCAAGCCACATTGTGAATTCCAAAACTTTTCATGGTGCCAACATCCATTATTGCAACTATGATACATGCAAATAGGTTAACAATAAACCAATGAACCATTATATATAACTACGATACATGTAAATAGGTTAACATGAAACCAATGAACCATTTTATATATATATCCCACAACATCCATAATTTCCAATCATTTTACCCTAAGTTAAAATATAATTATAGTTCACAAAACCATGGGATAAACAACCATATGCCACAAAACCTAAAAGAAGAAAAAAATGTGTCGATAACTTCCAAAAGCACATGCAAAAAAAAAAAATTTGCCCAAAAAAATTTGGGGACGTTTTCTCGAACCCCCATGAAAGGGAGCTTCAACCCTTTGCACACATCCCCCCCCCCCGGTGCATGTTGCACTAATTCCAACACAAAATGCATGAAGGTAGTTGTGCAAAAAATATAACACATTCAAATCATTCGCCCACTTGTTGTTTTATTTGCAAATAAGGGGTCACAAGAGTACATGATCAACAATCCAAGACAATAATTCCCATTGTTTCTCTACACCAAGAGAATTTCTTAGTGCTCACAAAAATTGTTAAAGAATATGCAACATTCTTTAAAGTCTCCACCTTCACCAATATCACCTTATTTTCTTCAATCATATCTCTCACAAAGTGATATTGGACATCAGTATGCTTTGCCTTAAAATGATATGTTAGGTCTTTGCTAAGAAAATTATGCTCTGATTATCAGAATCTATACACATGACTCATTGTACCAAAACAATACCTTAATACAATCTCTGGAACCATATTTTTTCCTTGCTTGCATGAATGGCTTCCATGTATTCAACTATGGTAGTTGAGAGTGTCATTATAGGTGGTCTCTTGCTCATCAAACTAATTACTCCTCCAAATAGGTTAAACACGGACCCACTTTTTGATCTTATGCAATCTAGAACCCCATCCCAATATACGTCGATAAATACATACATGTTCAACACTCTATCCAATATTAGACTTCCTAGTAGCATAATAATAGCTAGTAGTGCCACACAAGTACCTGAAAAACCTCTTTACTATTGTCCAATGCTCCTTCCTTGGTTCTGACATATACCTGCTCAATACTCTCATTCCATGTGTAATGTCTAATCTAATACATATCATTGAAAACATCAAAATTCCAAATACACTAGCATATGAAACATGAGACATGTCATCTTCCTCTTCCACTATCTTGGGACATTGATCTCCATATAACTTTACACTTATAGGAAAAGGAACCTTTACATTTTTATATTCTTGCATATTAAATCTCTGCAATATTGTCTTGACATACTTCCTTATTTATAACTAGAGTTTCATATTCTCCCAATCTCTTCTAATTTCCATGCCCAAAATGAAATTTGTAGCGTTGAGATCCTTCATGTCAAATTTAGAGGACAATTGAATTTTCACTTCCTAGATGATTTCCCCATTATTTCCAATCAAAAATATGCCATCCACATACAATACAAAATCAATAAGATGATCATTGACTAATTTGGAATATAAACAATGATTCACTTTGCTCCTTGTGAATCCATGACCCAATATACAAGTATTAAATTTTTAATACCAAATCCTTGGTAATTTATGTAGCCCATATTATGGCTTTCTCATATTACGCAACAACTCTTTATTTCATTTAAACACAAAGCCTTCTAGTTACTTCATGTAGATTTCTTCTTCCAGATCCCCATGTAGGAATGTTTTCATTACATCCATCTATTTTATCTCAACATTAGAAATAACATACACATATATAAGAAATATAATAGAAGTAAACTTGGAAAGAAGAGGAAAGATTTCACCAAAGTTTATTCCCTCTAACTAATAGTAACCTTTTGCTACAAACTGGGCTTTGTAATTGCCCACTCTACCTTCTACATTCAACTTCTTCTTAAACACCATTTTTTTGCTAATGGGATTTCTTCCTATAGTCAACTACACTATATGCCAAGTCTTATTCTTGTCCAAGGATGTCATTTCTTCAACCATCGCATTTTTCCAAAAATTTTCCTCCTCTAAATACATTGCCTCCCTAATACCTCTAGGGTCACCATTGGTAATTAACAAAAATTTGAATTTAAATTAGGTGAAGTATACCTTTTTAGATGTCTTCATTCATAAACTTTTCTCCTCAATACTAGAGTATGTGGTTCTTCCTCTTATAAGTATTATTCTTTTGTACAATTTAATTCATCAATCTTCAATTCAAATTTTGTCTCCTCTAGTTCTTTCCCCCTTTATAGGACTTCCTATTTGACAACATCTTTGATTTCTCTAAATACCACATCTTTATTATACACAAAATTCTTAGTTTATAGGTTTTAAATGTTATAACCTTTCATACCATCTTTATATCCAATAAAGATACACTTTTCAACTTTATTATTAAACTTACTCCTATTTTAATTTTGAGCATGTACATCATAGTTTACTACCCTAAGATTTTTAAGAGAGGGTTTATTACTAGTCCATACCTTATGTGTTGTCATATAACACTAATAAGGGTAACCTTTTTACCTGGTAACACACACTATCCACGACATCTGCCAAATTTTTTTTCCTAACCTAACACCATTGAGCATGCTCCTTTATTTATCCATCAAAATCATGTTCATCCTTTATGGAAATACATTCCGCTAAGTTGTGTATGGAGTGGTATTTTTCCTTTCGATATCACACTTTTTACATAATTATTCAAATTCATTCCCGTAGAATTCTCCAACATTATCTGTCTTGGACACCTTAATTTTATTCTCTGTTTAATTTTCCACAAGAGCCTTAAACTCTTTAAATTTACCAAATACATTAGATTTATTTTTGAGGAAAAAAATCCATGTATTCCTTGAGAATTCATCTATAAATGATACATAGTACATATATTTACCCAATGATGTAACCGACACAAGTACAAACAAATTATTGTGCACAAATTATAATACTCCCTTTGAATGTAACACCCTCCTCCCACATTTACCCAAGTTCACCGGTCTACCAGAGTAAACATGTGATGAAGAGTTACTATGATATGACTTGACCTCCTAGATACAATTAAGAAAGTGGGGCCGACAACTAGAAACTTACTGACCTTCCTCAAGAGCTATAGGACCCCCAGGAGCTAAATAACCACTCCAAGTGCCCTAACCCTGAGCTAGAATGATTTTTCATTGACCTGGACTCCCAGTAGCATGCACAATATTGTATCCATGCAACTGTAGGCCTCTAGTTGCATGCATAATTCTGCAAGGTAGCAACTGCAATCCCAATTTCTTATTTCTTATCGTACAACCGTGAAATCTCTACCACCTTTTAAGGGCTAGTCTCTATATCACTTCTCAAAACTTCATGAAACTTTCAAAAACAATTAATGAAACAAAGAAAAATCCTCTAACACAAAACTTTATCAATTACTTGACCTAACCAAGCCTAACCATGAAAACCACTTCATCAAACATATGGTAGACATGTAATTTATAGGTCATGAATTCATATCTGAACATAGGGGTTTGAAAATTATCTGATATTTAGCAAAGAAGGCCTAATACCCTCTCATAATAGTTTCAATTAAATTATTTTAGCTCATATATCCATTGACCAATCAATAGATAAACAACTCATAACAAGAGCCATAGAGTATACACATCATATAAATATCATATAATCAGAAATTAACCAACATGTAAACCATGGAAACTCAACCATAATATCACCAACATATTTCCAACATATATACATGAATCATAATAGAATAATAACTCCTATTAAAATATGAAATTTCCAACCAAGTTATGTAATTACATGTACCACCCGACCATAGATTGGGATGAACCATATCTCTCTTTTAGCCAGTCACCCCCATTCCATATTCCAAGCATGAATGTGGGCTCTCATGGAATAAATCGTCCAAAAAAAAACTAGGACTTCCAGAGGCCAAACCATCTCAAACCTCAATCAATGATTCCACCTCACGGTCATACATCACTAACTATCACCAGATCGATCTCCACACAAGTTGTCCAGGACTCCATAGAATTTGTTCCAACCTGGCTCTAGGACTAGTAACTCAACCCACAGTTGTCGCAGGGCTCTAGAGAATTTCTCCAATGAAGGCTCAAGGACTAGTAACTCAACCCAACAAGGGATCCAAAGCATTTTTCCAACCAAGGCTCTAGGACTAGTAACTCAACCCAAGCCATTTTAGGCCTTAGAGAGTGTTTGTCCAACTAAGGCTCCAAGAACTAGTAACTCAACCCATGACCACAAGGAACATGAGAACCGATCAGAATACAATTGGGAAAACCCACAACACCATAGCTATCTAGGAAATTGCAAGGCTAGGAAAAACCACTGTCAATCTAGGAAATCCTCCATGCCAATGACAACTCATAACCAAGAAACCACATGCATATTCAATGCATGCAAAAACTAGCAAGGAAATCGTACATGCAACTTGATATCGGTACAAAAATCCAGTTGTAGTTGTTAATCCACCTATTCCCCTATGCTCTCCTGCTTTCCTTTTCCTTCTTCCTCTAAATCCAAGTGAGACTAAAATGGTCCAAACATGCTCCAAGAATTCTCTAAGTGTGAGAGAATGAGAGAATAGAGAAAGAGATCCAAAATTAATCTAAGAAAAGTATCACACCCCGACCAAAATCTAACACTGACTAAAACCATGAACTAATCCTCAGAAGCATTTTTATCATTGAGGCCAGTAATTTCTTCATTTTCCTTCATTTTCCTTCAATTTCCTTCTCATACAAATATGTGACCTTTCCCCTTCCTTTTCTCCTATTTTCCATTATTTTCATAAATAAAATGTCAATTAATAAACTGAAGTGACACCTACTAGGATGTTTTTCACATCATTGTGCTTGGAATACGTGTCTCATGACTTATTTATATATATATATATATATATATATATATATATATATATATATATATATATATATATATATATATATATATATATATTCAGATGGAAATTAAACCAAGGGTTGCTACAGAGCCTTCCCCTTGGGGGAACACGTCCTCAGTGTTCTATGACACCTATGACCAGCAAACCACTGAAAAAAATATTTCGCATGGATATTTATAACACAGTTCGTTGCAGTATTTATAGTGGCATCCTACTGAAACATGACAATCATACCATTTGCTAGAGATTTATAACACAACTCATTACGATATTTACAATAACCACTACATATACACTCATGCATATTTTCTTCAACCAACAAATAACCATAATGTATATGGAGCTTTGTAACATAGCGCGATAAATTATTTACAATAAAATACACATATATCCATATGCACATTTACTCTAACCAGCAAATAAAAGGATACAGTGCCCATATCAACAACAAGGTAATCCAAAGGCTCACACCTCTACCCTCAAAATTAGTACCAAGATTCACCTCCTTCCCAGGAAATCCAGTATCCATTGTCAGAGTCAAACATGCATCTAATGTCCAGTACTAAAATCCTATGCCACTTGTACTATCAGTGAATAGTTACTATCTCATTGTTCCAGGGCACACTCCCAATGTGCTTTTGATTCCATCTGGAAATGCTAATGACCAAAATCAATGTATTCCCAGACATTCCCTTCTCTGCTACACATTCCCTTGGGAAAGCTAGTCACCCCCTTCCATGCAGTCACACACCTTCCAAGTTTCACAGGCATCCCCTTCTCTGTTACATAGCTCCTAAGGCGACCCCTCCCTTGGAAAGGTTTCCTTGCATCGAAAGGTCTAAACAAAAGGTATATCCCTTCCTCAAAATCGTCATATTGGTCATAGCATGTTAATGGTAATCAATGGACACTATTCGGTATCAATGTTCCACAATGGCCCTGCTCCTGGAGTGCTTTACCAACATATTGTTACATGTTCCAATTCCTTTAAATGTTACTGCTAACATTCTTGCAATTAGTTCCAACCACCCAAACGAACATTTTCCATGCTTTCCTGTACCAAGCATCTAATTATCATTAGATTAAAAATGAATTGAAATAAATTCAAGTCACGCCTCATTGGTGGCTCGTTAATAAGGTACACTTGCAATTATGTTCACTCCCTGTCACAACAAGTCAAACTAGTTGTTTGATCAAATCATCATGTATAATCATATCACATCCCGTTAGCTCAAAACACAACCATCATAAATCACATGTAACCATCATAAATCAGAGTCATAGATCATATTCATAAGAAAACTGAAATAAAATATTGATACTTATCCTTCAGTTGGTCCTTTTTTTCTACCTTTTTCCTTGTCCTTTTTGTACACACATCAGATCGGTTACCACACCTGAAAAGCACCCAATACCTCTCTTCTCTTCAATCACATACACATACATAGAATGTACATCACACGCATACACCCACACGTGATTTACAACACCACACAATACATACACCTACACCTGGCGTACAACACAATACATGCACCCACACACAATGTACAAAACCACACAATACATACACCTACACCTGGTGTACAACACAACACATACACTTACATCTATTGTAACCCACCATACATATACTTACACAAAGTACAACACAACGAATGCACATGTCACTATATAATGACTACACAATACACATAACATAGTACCACATTTATACAACACAATGTGAATGATATGTACACAATATCACATGTACGCAACACTTCTTGCACAACTTTTACACAGCACCACCTACACAACATGTACACAACACCGCCTAAACAACGTGTACACAACACCACGTGTACAACATGTACACAACACCACATGTACAAAACACCACCTACACAACATGTACACAACACCACATGCATGTAACATTGCATGTACCACATGTACATAGCACCACATGCACACAACACCACATGTACAACACGCACATCACACCATATGTACACAAAACCACATATGAAACATGCACACAACACTATATGTACATAGTACCACATATGTAACATGAACACAACACTATATGTACACACTACCGCACATACAACATGCACACATCACCATATGTACACAGTACCACATATGCAACATGCACATAACACTATAGGTACACATGTACAAAAAATACACAATAATCGTATTGCACATCCAGAGACCACACATTGACTTTACTAAGCAACCTTTCTCCTAGTGTCTTTCCACTATTCATGTTTGTTCCAACATGTCGTAGATCGCACTGCTTTCATTCCATTGATGTATCCCTCAACATTACTTGTTCATAAAATAAACATAGGCATAGTATACGCACATAATATCAAATCATATCCACGTGATGCTAAACTCATAAATATGCCAGGGCTACTCTCCCACTTGATTCCTCATAAGACCAAGAACCTCTTCATGCCATTCATCTACATGAATATTCATTCCTCCACAAGCATTATCCCTGCAGACCCTATCATACAACAACATACATAGATAGATATATGCATATAAACATTATCATAAAAAAATCATGATACCTGACGGCCCTGTAATATAACGACACACACACACACATATAAACATGAACTTTAGCATGATCATGATCATAGTACAATTACCAAATATCATAAGGTTAGGGCTAAGAGAAATTCCTTTCTATGTGCACAACATTGAGAACAAAAGTCCCCAACATAGCCTAGGCATATGATACCTCAGATCCATTCATTTTACCTTTCCTCTTACCTTTCTCATGACTATCTTGCCATCATCCATTTACCCCAATGGACCCAACCAATCCAACTGGTTGTCATACTCTTGCCTTCAGCTTCTCTCATACATACTTCGAGCTTCATCCAAGACATACATTACCTATTAGGTTTCGTTCACATCTCCCTGAGCTCTATTAACTTTCCTCTTTCCCAACCAACTCTCAATAACCTTAAAAATAAAAGGCAATAACAAAAGGCAAACAAGAAGATAAACCATGAAAATCCAATAACAATACGACACCAAAAAAAGTGGCATGGCGATGTTTCAGACATAAGAAAAACTAAAAATCAAGCGCAAAAAAATCACAAAGCACCAAAAGAACAAAAAATTTAACATACACCATGATTCAATCTGTATGGGTTCCCAATGCTTCCAAGGGAAAGCTCAACCTATGTCTTCTTCAATATTTCATGGCAACCTCTTTTTCCATGCAAATCCCTTGCATCATACTACCATAAACACATAACTTCCAATGCCTAAATAAACATAAAAATATATTGGTTACCTTACCTTGTTGTGTCAAGCACACTGCCTTGTAACTGAACACGTACATATACTGTCTCTCAAGAGACTCCAATTCCTTGACAAATCCAACCATAACTAGAAACCAATTGTTATACCTGTCAAATACATGTTCATGAATATAACACATATCCACATAATGTTAGAAATAATTAAGGTTAAGAAGACTTCTTGTATGCAAAGCATTCATTTGTTTGGAATTGCGTTTTCCAAACATAGCCAAAGGAATTCTCACCCAATTCCTTTCTTTTACATTTTTACCTTGCTACAATTGAGTCTTATGATGCACTATCACATCACTCAATTTTTAACTATGTAGACAAATCAATTGTTATATTGTCATGTTAATACCAAGCATGTTTCCTTGCAATTTTTCACACATGTAAGTCACATGTTCCAAAGATCAAGACATCATGTATATTAATTTCAAATTAGCCTTTACCAAGACTAAAAACCATGTCATAATCAACTCATAGTCATTGGTCATAATACTACAACTAGCACCCACTTGCACTCAAGTACATATTAGTGGTCTCGGAACATATTGTGTTAGTAAAACCGTCTTAAAACATGATCATTCCTTCGTAAAATCTCATTGAAACATACTCATATCATGAAATTAATCAAACATTCAAACAACATGTAAGCATACCATGTTAGATAAGCCAAATAGATGACATGATCAAACTCATACCTCAATGTATCTCAGGGGAGGATATCACATATGCACAAGAAAATCCAAATTAGTACGACATAATATCACAATTATATCGGCTTATACCTGAATATCATAACCATGAACATCTGCACAAGCCAATCCAAATTAACATGATACATATAACATCAAAATCTTAAATTCAATGACCATAATCATCATGTGTATGACAACAATGCATATAACAACAAGTTACTATCATTCATGACTATCTGTCGCATATGCATATGATCGCACTCATAAAATAACATCTATCATCCATGTAACCATAACAAAAATAGAATGACAGGAATATACATAACCATATTTCTCATAACAACCATTAATCAGCATATCTGCATGCCTAACATACAAACTTGTATGATGATTTGCTATTACCCTTAGGTCCAATGTTGCAGTCTTGCTTTAATAATTTGCTTCTCTTGCTCTATATCAACCAACACATTAGCATCATAACATACCAACAACGTCATCATGATGACACAAAATGCAACATTGATTATCCTAATTCATGCATAACAATCACATAGACAACTAACTTGCATGCATGACAAACACATTATGCCCATCTAGTCCAAGTGTTGAACCTGGGAGCTCTGATACCACTCTATAGTATCATATATCAACCAAAGAGAACGAAAACCACTCTGATACCACTCTATAGCACCCTCCTCCCACATTTACCTAAGTTCATTGGTCTACCAGGGTAAACATGTGACGAATATTTACTATGATATGGCCCAACCTCTTAGAAACAATTAAGAAAGTGGGGTTGTGTAACAACCCCAGGTTAAAATTTCATGTAATAAAGTTAATAAAGGAAAAATAAGACCAAGGTCATGGGACATGTATTCCAAGCTAAATGTTGGGAAAAACATACTAGTGGGAGTTCATTTGGTTTATTATGGCTAAGGAAATTGGCAAAGGCAAAGAGGCATTAATTGACATTTATTTATTAAAATGAAGGAAAATAGGAGAAAATGAAGGTGAAAGGTCACAATTTTTCATGAGGGGGGAATTGAAGGAAAAATAGAGGAAATAAATAAAAAAATAGAGACCTCAATAATAAAAAGTCTTATGAGGATTAGTTCATGGATTTTATCAGTTGAGACTTTTGTCGGTTCAATTTTGGAGCTCTCTCTATTCTCTCATACTCTTGCACACTTAGAGCATTCTTGGAGCACTCTAGAATTGGATAAAGAAGGAAAAGGAAGGACAAATAAAGCAAATGATAAGCGAGGAAAAGTTGGATCAATCAGCTTCATCAAGAATACTTGTAGGTAATAGGTTGCATGTATGATTTCTTGGCTGGTTTATGGATGCATGGTACATGCTTGTATGTATTTGGTTCTCTTGTTGTCATTTTCATGGGTTTTTCCAAGTGTGATAGTGGTTTCATCTTTGCCTTTCCATTTCCGGATAGCCATGGTGTGATGGGGTTATTTTACTTGGTTGAGATTTGGATTGTTGGAGGGTTTTGGAACTGAGTGAGGTATTCTCAGAAAAATTCCCAAGGGCCTAGGAATTCCTTGATCAGTTTTGGTGGGATTGTAGTAAGGCCTGAGGGTGGAGATGGGAAAATTCCTCAAGGTATTGATGAAGAAATCCAGAGGCATCGAAGCTTTTTTAGGGCCTAGTGATCCTTTGACCAGTTTTGGTGGGATTGCAATAAATCCTAGTACTGTATGTTTTTTGTTTGTTCCAAGGAATCCCTTGAATGATAATGGAGGGATTGTGGTAAAGCATGGTTGTGTAGGTTCTTGTTTTGGGACTAGGAGTCCCTTGGCTGATTTTGGTGGGATTGTGGTAAAGCCCGAGCAAGCCCTAGTGGTTTTGTTGTGAGTCCCACATTCATGCTTGGAATATGGCATGAGGGTGATTAGCTAAATGAATGATTTGGTTCAATTCAATATATAGTCAAGTCGTATGTGGAAGTCTCTGACTTGGTTGGGTTTTGCATATGTTAATAAGAGTTCTTTTCCCTCTTGTATTCATGAGTACTTGTGCTTGTTACTATGTGGCTTTAATAGTTGTTCTATCATGGTTATTATTCTGGTTATATGTTGGTTATAAGCATGGTTTCATAATAGGTTCTAACTATGGCTGTCTACATGTTTGATTTGTTGATGAATTGTTAATGAATGCATGACTTAATAGATGTTATTGGAGCTATTATGAGATGGAACTAGACCTTATTAATGAATCTCAAATAAGCATCATACCCTTATGCTTATATATGCATTCATGACCTATAGATTACATGTTCTCAATGTGTCTAACGACATGTATATCATGGTTGGGCTTGGTTAGGTCATTTCCTTAATCAAGTTTTGTGTTAGAGGATTTATCTTTGTGTCATTCATTTTTTTGGAAACTCTCATCAAGTTTTGGGCACTGATATGGAAATCCTTGAAAAGGTGGAACTAAGAAATTGGGATTGAAATCACATGAATGCAGTGTTATTCCTACGAATAGAGGCCTACAGTTGCATGTATGGAATTTTACGCCTACAATTGGTAGTCTAGCTCAGTGAAAAGGTAGTATAGCTCAGGGTTTGGGCACCTGGAATAGTTTTTTTATCTCCTAGAGGTCCTATAGCTCTTGAGGAAGGCCAGTAAATTTCTATTTGTCAGCCCCGCTTTCTTAATTTTATCTATTAGGTCGATCATATCATATTAACTCTTTGTCACATGTTTTCCCTGATAGACTAGTGAACTTGGGTAAATGTGGGAGGGATGGTTACAGATTGGTATCAATGCTTCCAGGTTCAAGCACTTGGATTAGATGGGATAGATGCATGTTGTTATGCATGCATTTTCATGGCTAAGGTTGTAATGCATAAGGTTATTGCATTTACTTTATGCCATCATGATGCAATTAGTATGATATGATGCTGATATGTTGTTGAGATAGAGTAGGAGAAGCATATTATTAGAGTGAGGTTGCAACACTAGACCTCGAGGAAAGAGTAGATTTTCATACAAGTATTATATGTTTGGCATACAAGTATGTGGTTAATAGTTTTTATATGCATTATCGGAATATACATTTCTATCATTATATTATTGTTATCGTTACATGCATGATAAATGTTAGTTAATCAATGCAGTCATATGCACATGCGTTAGATAGTCATGGATGGTAGTTAACTTCTTGTTATATGCATTGTGTTCATATGCATCATGATTATGGTCATTGCATTTAGGATGTGAATGTTACTATGTATCATGCTAATTTGTATTGGCATGTGCAGATGGTTATGGTTATGGTATTCAAGTATGAATCAATATGCTTCTGATATTGTGTCATACTAATCTAGACTGACTTGTGCATTTGATAGCCTCCCCTGAGATACATTGAGGTATGAGTTGAATATGTTGTATATTTGGTTTATCTAACATGGTATGTTTATAGGTTGATTGAATGTTTGAATGTGTCTCTAATATTACATGAAGGAATGATATTTTTTTAAGACGGTTGTACTATGTTGAGACAGTTAATATGCACTTAAGTGTAAGTGGGTGCTAGTTGTAGTATTATGATAAATTATTGTGAGTTGATTATGACATGGTTATTAGTCTTGGTAAAGGTTGATTCCAAATTAATATACACGATGTGTTGATCTTTGGAACGTGTGACTGACATGTGTGAAAAATTGCAGGGAAAGATGCTTAGTATTAGCGTGAAAAGGTAATAATTAATTTGTTTATATAACTAACAACTTGGTGATGTGATAATACCTAATAAGACTCAATTGTGGCAAGGTAAAATTTACTATAAAAATCAAAATTTAAAATTAATTATTATAATATAAAATAATAATTTCCAAGGAGGGTTCCTGAGAATGGCATTCCTCTCGTCTTTATATGATGCCAGTTCACATGAAAGGGGGTTGCAACTCCCACTATATTTGTGCATTGCATACATTCCTGCCACTTCATCTATCTTGGCATGAAGTCGACATGAGGTTAAACACCATTTGAACATTGCAAGAAACATAGGGAGGTACATGAGGGCTCAAAAAGAGAATTCTACCAAATTAGCAGGGTTGGAGGAAAAAATGAGAGTATAGACCACAAGTTAACCATTTTATCTAGGAGATTAACCAACATCTCCTTCTCCTCAGATGAGGATATGTTGAAAATCAACAAGAAAATGTGTCTAATTCATTTTTCCCTTAAATAAATTGTAATCTTATCTCATAACAACTTGTATTAGTTAACTAAATTAGAAAGACTGAGTTAGCTCAAGAATTTCGAGTTGAGGGTCAAAGGTGAGGCATGTAGAGTGATTCTATTATTTTTGGGGTCCAGTTGAAGTTAATGCACTAGTGTGGTGTGAGTGTTATTAGTTAACTCAAATTAATTGAGTTAAAATCAGTTTAACTAGTTCTAACTGAGTGATGAGATAGTGAGGGGTCCAATGAATTAAATCAGATTTATTCACAAGTAGTGATCAATTAGATAGCTAATGATTCATTATTAATAGTTGCATGCATGTCAATTTTGATGAAGACCCAGTTGAGATGAAGGTTAAAGGGAAGATAACTATCAGTTGTATTATTAGAAAATTTCTCAGGTGAAATTATAAAGACATAGGATTCACATGAAGGATTACATAGTCAAGGAAGGTTGGAATTCCTATTTAATAGGGATTTATTTGCCTAGGAATTGTGTGAGCAAGGTAGGTTGAAGGAAGGCAGGAAATTGGCTATGTGTTTGTCCAATTTTTCCTAGATCATTGTGAGACGATTGGTAGAGTGCAACAGATTCTTGTGAGCAAGAATGCATTGTATTGTTTCATGATTCCTTGGCTTATTATACAATAGAGATAGAGGGGTTTTGAGCAGTTGCTTTCTCCAAGAATATCTTGTGTTGTGCGATTGATTTACTTCTTTCTCTTACTGGCATGTGATTGAGTGATCGTTTTTTATATTTCACAAATATAGTAGAAGAATTCAGTATCTTGTTTTAGTACATTACATGATTGGATTGAATCCATTGGTATAATTTCTACATGGTATCAGAGCATTAGGAATCACAATAGAAGAGAAGAAATTGATTTTTTGTTGAACAATATTCAAATTTGCAGATTCATTCTTTGGAGTTAGCAGCTGACTAGGATATATTTCACTGGCTTGAGACTCGAATACGCACTCAAGGGAAATTAGAACTATATTGCATGGAAGGACAGGATGGAGGAAGTATTAGAGGATAATGGGCTAAAGGAGTTCATTGGCACTCATATTCCTAAACCCAATCAAGTAGATGTTGTGAAACATGAAGCATGGAGGAAGAATGTTGCAAAGGCAATGAGGATATTATTTTTTTTGGTAAGTTGAGCTAATCTATTAATTTCAAAAACATAAAGTTACATATGCTACAGGCTGAGTCGGTAAGCTGCGCTTAGCCGATCCTAGCCTTTGAAACGTTATTTCAGGGCTACCTCAGGGGAGGAAACCAGCCCAAAAAAACTTCAAAATGTGCAGTACACTATGTGCATTAGCGCTCACATATCTAAAAAGCACGAAGAAAATGATTACAAAAAAGCCTTGAGGGAAAACTTGACAAAAACCAGTGGAAAACAGAGCGACTGCGCAGACATTAATCATCATCTTCATTATTGATGTAGGGGCTCTCCTCCTCGATAGAACATGTAGGGGCCTGCACAACAGCAGCTTCCCTATCAACCACCGTATGCTTGGGAGTGCTCACCGGGGCACAAAGTATGGGGTAGTCTTGGTCTATGCCATCTGGAACCCATGTCCATATGCCATCGGAGTCCATGACCCAGATGTCCAGGTCTTCATGATCCTTCTCCAGAGCCTTCAGAGGGACAAGATTACAATGCAAAGAGTGCTCCTGAGGGGAGGAGGTGGACCTCCTTGTGCCGCGACTACCTCCCTGCGTAGCTTGCCTGGAGGATTCTATGCACTGCTCGGGAGCTGGACATTGGCTAGAAAAAGTGTTGGAGGAGGAGCCATCAATCGATTTGAGATGATTTTCCTCTCCACATTGATAACGACCTGGGAAGGCACTCTTTTCCCACCACAGATAGTGCACTGACGAACTCTGGGAGCCATTGCGGATCAGGGAAGGGGTGAGCAGGTCAGGAGGAACAGGGTCTCCCAGGGTTGTTCGGAGGAGCCAAGAATCAAGAGATAAATGGGGGTCAGATTTGCAGGATGGAGATTGCGTATCTCCTCACTGTGGTAGTGGCTTCGCAGCCAATTGAGGTCGGTAGCCAACCAGAGTGGAGATAGGGGGCGAAATGCAAGGGAAACATGCTGAGTGAGGCAAGGGGCAAAAAGTTAAACATTATAAAGGTGCAGGGATGACTTCTATGAAGAAGGTCATGAGAGTCCTTCACGTGATTATGCATGCAATACTTGAGAGCCTCTACAAGCTCGGGGAAGAATTTTGGCTGCAAGATTGGCTAATCATGATGGACAAGAGACGTAGTGATTGTGAAGTGATCTTCAAGGCAAGGTGATGTAGGACTTGTCCTTTCTTCCCTATTTTTGGTGCTGGGAGGTGCGTTCGAGAGGTTATCGGTAATTGGATCCGCTGCAGGTGAAGCTATGCATTGGGGATCTCCATAGTCCTAGAAGGGTGAGATTTCATTAACACTCATGTCTGATTTGTCACCCGCATCAGGGGGTTGTTGATCCTTCTGAATGAGAGTGAGATAATTCTATTTGAAAGCAGCCTCTTCAACGTGTATGAGAGTGGAGTGATGCAGAGCACCGTTTCAATCCACCCCTTTATTAGCCAGAATATCCACAACAAAGTTGGTTTTCTGCGCACATGGCCAAAAGTGATGGCTCTGTGGTTGTGAAGTAGTAATTCCACAATCTTAAGCTTGTAGGCAAGTTGCCAACTGTTGGAAACTTTTGAGGAGATTGTGCCTTGAAGGATTCTGGTAGCAGCCATCGTAATGATTTGAGAGTCTCCCTCCATTTCTAGAGGGAAGTAGTGTTGAACCCTTAGTTAAACTGAGAGGGGGGGGGTGAATCAGTTTAACACATACATGGACTTTTAAAACTTTTCTTTTAAATCTTATTTACACCTTCATTTCATGGTCAACTTAATATGTGAGCAACAAGTATTACTATCAAACAGATTTGTTAATGTAATAGCAGATTGAATATGAGAGCAGCAAGTATTAAGCAGATGAGATAAATCACATCAACTCATAAACATCATGCACAGAGACACCAAATATAAGTGGAAACCCATAAAGGGAGAAAACCACATCTTATTAATGTTGTGATGCAAAGGCAAGCTCCAACTCCCTCTCACCACTGTTTTCTGTAGGCACCAACCTACAGGAGGCTCTATCCTCAATTCTGCAAGCTAAAACTTGCAAGAAAGCTTCAACTCCCATCAATTTTCTGCAGGCACCAACCTACAGGAGGCTCCAACCTCAGTCAGCTACAACTAACATTTTATCAAGCTACAACTTGATGTGGAAGCACCAACTCCCATCTATTTTCTGCAGGCACCAACCTACAGGAGGCTCCAACCTCAGTCAGCTACAACTAACATATATCAAGCTACAACTTGATAGGGAAGCTCCAACTTCCTTACTCTTTCAAAGAAAACACTTGCTGATTTACCTTGGATATCAGCTCTCGGCTATTATTCTCTCTCTGGCTCATCAACTCTTATATCGGACCTCCCGCATCATCTCTTCTTTCTGACCCCTTCTTCTTCTTTGCTCAGCTCCTCCTAATTCACATTCTTCTTGCAGCTTGCTTATTCTCTTCAACTCTCTTTAATTCTGCTGCATACTCTCTTCTTCTCTCACTCCTTTTTCGTCAACAATCTCCCCTTGGATATTACCCTGTTTTATACAAAAATAGCTTCATGGTTGTTTGTATTCCACTGGGAATTCGAAATGGACAGCCATGTCTCTTTGCCTTCTGCCTTCTCATCTCTTTTCAGCTCACTCAGAAAAATGTAACTGTAGGTGCTTATTTTAATATTATAGTGGGATTTTGTTTTCTTCCGGAGACTTGCCAATGCATCACAACAATATAAATCAATTAAAATATTACATTTAATTACAATGAGAGCTCCAGCTCAACTCATACAGCCTTTTGGATCGCTGCGCATTTGTCTTTTCTTTGACTGTGTCTGTCTTTTCTGTGACTGTGCTTTATCTCTTTTTAGCTCTGTTTGTTCTTCTGTCCTTTGCTGTGGTGTAACTGTTGCATACGTGTAACTGTGCCTTTTATATCAGTGTATTTTATATAAATATGTAACCACTGGCAATAAGTCTGGGCAAATTCCAGCTCTTTACACACAGCAAGTGTCTTGTTGATGTGGCTAGTTCCGCAGGCCGGAACATACATATATTACAATTGTATTACATTAATAATCGCCCTCCCATTAAGCTGAGGCCCGTGGGTTTACAGACCACGCGGCATGTTTTAATACAACCGCAACCATGTTTTATATATCTCACAGCAATTATTTTATATAAACAATTGCCCTCCACCTTAAGCCTTTGGTCTAATCAATTCTCGGCCTGTACATATATAAACCCGCGTTCACATATTCCTTTATTACAGCGTCCTTCAATTATTAACGAAATCCTACAGCAATCGGCATTCCTTTATTAACTCGTAATCCTTAGTCAAGCAGTCCCGATCAATTAAATTAGAACTTTGGCTTAGGACCCACATCGCCTACAACTCATATGCTGGCAAGGGAGTCAACACTACGACCATTCGTGTCATGTATCATATATATATATATATATATATATATATATATATATATCAAATCACAACCCCATAATATACGTTGAACCATACAACATGTTAATTAGAGCGGTAAAGATTAGTAGGGGTAATTAACTTTCGAAAGCGAGATAAGGAAGGGCCCCCTCCGGAATAAATGGCGTCATCCTCGGTACGGAGCCCATGCTTTGTAATCCATTATATATCTCTATAACATTTCACTGTCTTTGATGATATATATATATATGTTCGCCTCAGTCTGGCTCAAATTGGCGATTGCAAATCGCAATGTTTGAATGCCAAACCGGTTAATTGTTCCACAGTCCGATCCGATTCAATCGGATATCGCCAATCGCCTGAATTGATATCACTCAACTATTGCAGCTCCAATGTGCTCCGATTTCGATTCAATCGGAAATCGCCAATCGCCTGAATTGATATCACTCAACTATTGTAGCTCCAATGTGCTCCGATTGCGATTCAATCGGAAATCGCCAATCGGTAATTGCAATGCGCTTCCACCTTTGGACTCTTCACATTTCCGATCCGATTGGGGAGGGGTCCCACCTTATAAAACTTTGTTTTATGCGCTCCATAATATATATGCCTTAGACCTTTGGTTCTTTTGTTTTCGGGATTAATAATATGAAACTTATAATAAAGCGCTCCTTTTGTATATATTTATGCTTTGACCTTTGTTTATATGATGCGCTGCACATATATGTAAGGTGATGGATATATATATATATGTATCCTCCATCGGGGTAGGCGATTCCCGGAATTTATGTGCCTTTCCGCTTGGGGTTAAGTGATTCCCGGAATACGGTTCTGTGCAATTCCCAAAATATTTGTGTTATGTATAATGCTGATTGGAGTGTGCGATTCCCGGAATATTTGTGTTATGTTAAATGTATAACGCCGGTTGGAGTGTGCGATTCCTGGAATATGGTTCTGCATTATATGCGTAACGCCCGACTTGGGGTATGATTCTCGGTATTTTATAACTGATCTGCCTCTGCCTCTGCTGCTTCTGTCGTTCTGCCTCTGCCTTTGTCTTTGTGATAACGGCTCTGCCTCTGTTATATTCGCTTCGTCTGCCTTCATTTGCTTCTTTGCTACCTCCATTGTATTTGCTGCTTCCTTTGCCTGTTTCTGCTTCAGCGCTGCCTCCTTTGCCTGTTTCTGCTTCAGCGCTGCCTCCTTTGTTTCCTTCATGTGCTTCTTTGTTGTCTTTATTGCCATGATAACAGCTCTGTCTCTGTAGCTATTTGTCTTACGCTCTCTCTTTTAATTCATCTGCTCCTTGACTGATGCTACTCCTTAATTCTCCTTTTGCTGCCTTTGCTTCTTTAAATGAACTTGTCTCTACTGCTCGACTCTCTCTACATCTTGCTGCTATGCTGCTCTCTTTGCCTTGTTGCTGCCTCAGATGTTCCTCCTTTTCCATCTCCGTTACCATCAATGACAACATTTCCAACAGTCTCCCCCTTTGGCATTGATGGCAACACATCCAGCAATAATCCAATGCTTTCTCCAAGTTTTTCTCTGCCTGGCTTCTTTTAGAAGATCCTATCTTCTGCTACTTGCTTTTCCTCCCCCTTTGACATCAATGGCAAAGGGTTGCACATTTATCAGTGTAGATTCTGTCTTTGCATTTCTTCTCTCTGATATGTGTTTAGGCCTTCTTCTTCTGACTGTGTATCTTGCTGCTCCAAACTGGTGTATAAGGTTTGTTGAGAGAACACTTTTGAGATTATTTGAACTTGTATATACACATTAAGTTGATATCATTTCAAAGCATAGACTTCTTGCACTTGTATAGAGAGTAGGTGATGACAGCCATATATAATCAGACTTGTATAATGCGAACTGCATTATTGGATCAAGACTTAAGGATTGTGAATGCTCCATGTGACATAAATCTTGCTTCAGCTATATTATAATATTCATTTGAAATCCATATCTGTTGAGGAAATTGTAGTTGGAGTATGTCTTCTACTGCAATACTCATCTGCAGTACAGTATTTGTTCATTTGTGATGAAGCTAATATGTCTTTTATAGCTGCGGTTCACTTTCCTTGCCTGTTGGTGATGATTTGAGCTAGGATGCTGATAATAATCTTGCATTAAATAGTTGCAGATCCTTGTTACTGATATGAATCAACCAAAATTTGATCCAAGAAATCAACTCCCTTTACTGCTTCCATAATGTACTTTCACAACAAAACCTTGAGGCTAGATACATTCAATTTATTGTTTAGACTTACTTATCAACCAAGCACTTTTCTTTATGACATAAGGGGTTATGTATGTCAGTGTTCAATCTATTTTCAATGGTGAGATGTTAGCAAATCCTTTCTGCTGAAGTATGTTCGTGATAAATCAATAACGGATTTTTGAGCTTCAGCTGTCACAACTCATCCTTCATACTTTCGATACTTTAATTGTTCCATCATGATGATCTTTCACACGTATATATTCAAGTTGTTTACTTGAGATTTTAGCCAACAGGCTTCACCCAGTTTGTGAACAATCTTCAAAAAGAGGTCTTGAAGATATATGTACTAACTTCAGGAGGGCATGCAATTATATATATAGAGACACATGCTGCTTCAATGCATAATATATTTCTTCAAATGTAAGCCTAACACTCATCCTTTAGTACTGCTGCTGACCTTTTCATGCTGAATGCAGATAATACTGGGAATATTACCTTGAGGTTCTTTTGCCATAGTTCTTTGATCCTGTGGACCTGTATCATACTGCTGCTCTACTGATAATGCTTGGTAATATGTTGATAAGAATGCTGCTTGTACTTAACCATCAATAGATATTATTTTGATAAACCATGCTGAGATTTCACTTTTACCTTGCACATTTATCCTTAACTAAGACATCCTTCATAAATTCTACTGTAGAGCTTTCCAGTGTTCACACCAACAGTTATCGATATCCTGAAATTTATCTTGACATTTTTAACCATTTGCTTATTCTGCCATTCTGTTCAAAGGAATGCCACTGCATTTTGTTTTCTAGGAATGCTCCAGAATCATTGCTGCTTTTCATACAATTCAATTGTTTTAACATAATGAACTTCAAGAAGACATCTTCAATTTCTTTGCTTGGAATCTTCATGGGCAGATCACTCAGAGGTTTTTCACTCACTTAACTGCATTTCGTCAAGGGGACTTTTCATAGATGAAAGATGTAATGATATAATAATGATAGGCTCTTCTCTTATTCCTCCTTCTTAAAGTGGTTCACTTGTTCATTCTAGCTGTATGATGCACACTGTGATCATCACTTATGTGCTGGTGTCTCCTTAGCTTACATGCTCATGGCTGATGTTCTCTCTACCACCAAGGCTTCTTGTTGTCTTCTCTTCTTCCATCAATATGTTAGCTATTTAATATTTCAGATGATCTTCTTTCTCTTTAGTTCTCTGTTAGAGAAATTGTCCTGTGCATTCCTGATCTTATAGCTATCCTCATTCCAAGGAGCTCTTCTTAGACTACTTTCATGGGGACTTTTTATGAACTGCACTCCCCCTGGGATGTTGCTTCATATTTGTCACTGATTAGATATTTTCTTTTCTTCCTAGAGCAGCTCCCCCTGAGACTATGATGTTTTACATTATGTTATTGAGATGATAGGCTCCCCCTTTCTCTTTACTTTCCATACTTTATTGGGGTTCTTCATAATGTCTGCACTCCTTTCCGATTCATAGTTTTGTTTGATTGGATTGGATTTCATCATCTGTCTGGAGTTCTTTAATATATGGGGCAGTTTACAGTCCTTTGCTTTGTGGCCAAGCTTGAGGCATATATAACATCTTATTTTATCAAAGTATATTTGAGCTAATGCATAATATTTCATTCCCCTTTTTGAACATAATTTACAATCAACTTATTTATGTCCAAATTCATTGCATGCATAACAGTAGCCATGGAAATGATTTGTGTACCTGGCGGAAGATTGTCCTTGCCATTTGCTTGCTTGAGGTAGTCTTCTCATTTGCTGCATCTTTTGCTGGTAATCATTGATTCTCTTTGTCTTGCAATGTGCTGCATCATGTCTTGGTTTGTGGCAAGAGAAACAAGTGATATTTTTCATAGGAGGAAAGAACCTCCTTTGACATCTTCCGAATTTGTTCAATTCATCCCTAGGAGCATATGAGCCTTTAGTAGCTGATTGTTTCATCCTCTCATTCTTTGCTCTTTCATGTTGCTGCTTGATTATGTTTGTTTCTTTACAACTCATGTTCCTGCTAGTTTCTGCTTCTGTAGGAGTTTGCTGAGTTGTTTCACAGTTCTTTACAGCTTTTACAAAAATGATTTTCTTGTTATCTTCAACCTTGGACTTGCTGGTTTCCCCTTCATATCCTATCCCAGCCTTTATGTGAGGTGGTCTTTGAGCATTGATAATTTGGTCTAACTGTCTAGAGCTTTTCATTAGAGGTGTATTCATTAGTAGTTCTCTTTGGGCTTTTTCTAAGTTCTTTCTTAGGCTCATCACTTCTTCTTCCAATCTTTCACATTCCTGACTTTTCTTTCTCATTTGTTGCAGCAGAGTGTCTTCTATCTTCCTTGCTTCTTCAAGGTGTGTCTTCAGGCCAACAATTTCTTTCTTATCTTCAAATTCTCTCTCATCACATATTTTCATCACTGTCTTAAGGTCTTTGTTTTCATTCTTCAATCTTTCTATTTTAGTCAAAGCAGTGTCAAGTTTGGCCCTTTCTTCAGCTGCAATTTCTTCATGGTTCTTACTACCATTCACACTACCAGGTACTTCATTTGATTGAGAATATTCTTTTTGACATGAATTTCTCTTTTTCTTAGTTCTCTTATCCTTCTTGTCAGTGCATTCCTTAGTGTCTACTCCATGTATGAAGTGCAGTCTATCCCAGATTTCTTTTGCAGAGGTTAAATCCATTATCAACTCAAGGTCCTTGTTATGAATATTGTCATATATCACACATTTTTCCTTAGCATTCCTCTGTTGTTCTTTCACTGTGGGTGAGTCTGTGCAGTAACCATCACAAACAAGCTTCCATACCTCTGGATCATCAGCCATAAATCATGTCTTAACCTTATCTCTCCATTCAGGAAAGTTAGTTGTATTTAACACAGGTACGTTTTGATAGTCCATGACTCAACCAGATCTCCTTCAAGCTATTAAGATTACACCAAAGGAACTGGATTTGATACCAATTGTTGAACCCTTAGTTAAACTGAGAGGGGGGGGGGGGTGAATCAGTTTAACACATACATGGACTTTTAAAACTTTTCTTTTAAATCTTATTTACACCTTCATTTCATGGTCAACTTAGTATGTGAGCAACAAGTATTACTATCAAACAGATTTGTTAATGTAATAGCAGATTGAATATGAGAGCAGCAAGTATTAAGCAGATGAGATAAATCACATCAACACATAAACATCATGCACAGAGACACCAGATATAAGTGGAAACCCATAAAAGGAGAAAACCACATCTTATTATTGTTGTGATGCAAAGGCAAGCTCCAACTCCCTCTCACCACTGTTTTCTGCAGGCACCAACCTACAGGAGGCTCTATCCTCAATTCTGCAAGCTACAACTTGCAAGGAAGCACCAACTCCCTTCAATTTCTGCAGGCACCAACCTACAGGAGGCTCCAACCTCAGTCAGCTACAACTGACATTTTATCAAGCTACAACTTGATGTGGAAGCACCAACTCCCATCTATTTTCTGCAGGCACCAACCTACAGGAGGCTCCTACCTCAGTCAGCTACAATTGACATCTATCAAGCTACAACTTGATAGGGAAGCTCCAACTTCCTTACTCTTTCAAAAGAAAAACACTTGCTGATTTACCTTGGATATCAACTCTGTTTTGTACCTTCTTCTCTGTTGTTCATCAACTCTTATATCAGACCTGCATCATCTCTGCTCAGCCCCTTCTTCTTCTTTGCTCAGCTCCTCCTTATTCACATTCTTCTTGCAGCTTGCTTATTCTCTTCAACTCTCTTTAATTCTGTTGCATACTCTCTTCTTCTCTCACTCCTTTTTCGTCAACAATCTCCCCTTGGATATTACCTTGTTTTATACAAAAATAGCTTCATGGCTGTTTGTATTCCACTGGGAATTCGAAATGGACAGCCATGTCTCTTTGCCTTCTGCCTTCTCATCTCTTTTCAGCTCACTCAGAAAAATGTAACTGTAGGTGCTTATTTTAATATGAAAGTGGGATTTTTTTTTCTTCCGGAGACTTGCCAATGCATCACAATAATATAAATCAATTAAAATATTAGATTTAATTACAATGAGAGCTCCAGCTCAACTCATACAGCCTTTTGGATCGCTGCGCATTTGTCTTTTCTTTGACTGTGTCTGTCTTTTCTGTGACTGTGTTTTATCTCTTTTCAGCTCTGTTTGCTCGACTCTTAAATCACTAGCATTGGATAAGCTGTTGCATAAAATTATTATGTGCCTTTTATATCGATTAATTTTATATAAATATATAGCTTATTTGTATCTGATGCAGGCAAATTCCAGCTCTTTTCACACAGCAAGTGTCTTGTTGATGTGGCGAGTTCCGCAGGCCGGAACATACATATATTACAATTGTATTACATTAATAATCGCCCTCCCGTTAAGCTGAGGCCCGTGGGTCTACAGACCACGCGACATGTTTTAATACAACCGCAACCATGTTTTATATATCTCACAGCAATTATTTTATATAAAAAATCGCCCTCCACCTTAAGCCTTTGGTCTAATCAATTCTCGGCATGTACATATATAAACCCGCGTTCACATATTCCTTTATTACAACGTCCTTCAATTATTAAAGAAATCCTATAGCAATCATCATTCCTTTATTAACTCGTAATCCTTAGTCAAACAGTCCCGATCAATTAGAACTTTGGCTTGGGACCCACACGTACAACTCATATGCCAACGTGGAGTCAACACTCAACCATTCGTATGCGCCTTATCATATATATATATATATATATATATATATATATATATATATATATATATATATATATATATATCTTTCTCTGTATATATATATATATATATATATATATATATATATCAATCAAATCTCGCCCCGTAATATACATTGAACAAGCCAACATATTAATTGTTTGATGGGTCGTGGAGGTAATGAATAAGCGAGAGAAGGGAAGGAGACCCCCTCGGAATACATGACGTCATCCTCAGCTGGGCCCATGCTTTACATACTCCATTATATATATATCTATAACATTTCATCGTATTTCAATGATATATATATATATATATATATATATATATATATATATATATATATATATATATATATATTCGCCTCGAGAGAGGTGAAAATCGGCAAATGCATAAATACGCAATGTTTGAATGCAAGACAGGTTAATTGTTCCACGACACACCCCCAACGATCCGATTCAATTGGAAATTGCTATTCGCATGAATTGATATCACTCAAATATTGCAGCTCCAATGTGATCCGATTGCGATTCAATTGGAAATCGCCAATTGCCTGAATTGATATCACTCAACTATTGTAGCTCCAATGTGCTCCGATTGCGATTCAATTGGAAATCGCCAATTGGTAATTGCAATGCGCTTCCACCTTTGGACTCTTCACATTTCCGATCCGATTGAGGAGGGGTCCCACCTTATAAAACTTTGTTTTATGTGCTCCATAATATATATGCCTTGGACCTTTGGTTCTTTTGTTTTCGGGATTAATAATATGAAACTTATAATAAAGCGCTCCTTTTGTATATATTTATGCTTTGACCTTTGTTTATATGATGCGCTGCACATATATGTAAGGTGATGGATATATATATATATATATATGTATCCTCCATCGGGGTAGGCGATTCCAGGAATTTATGTGCCTTGCTGCTTGGGGTTAAGAGATTCCCAGAATACGGTTCTGTGCAATTCCCAGAATATTTGTGTTATGTATGAAGATATAGATTCGTGTGCATTCCCGGAATATTTGTGTTATGTTAAGTGATCAAGCCGGTTGGAGTGTGCGGTCACGGAATATGGTTAAACCATACTCTGCATGCTGTGACTTTGGGGTATGATTCTCGGTATTTTATAACTGCTCTGCCTCTGCCTCTGCTGCTTCTGTCGTTCTGCCTCTGCCTCTGTCTCTGTGATAACGGCTCTACCTCTGTTATCTTCGCTTCCTCTGCCTTCATTTGCTTCTTTGCTGCCTCCATTGTATTCGCTACTTCCTTTGCCTGTTTTTGCTTCAGCGCTGCCTCTTTTGCTTGTTTCTGCTTCAGCGCTGCCTCCTTTGTTTCCTTCATGTGCTTTTTTGCTGTCTTTATTGCCATGATAACAACTCTGTCTCTGTAGCTATTTGTCTTATGCTCTCTCTTTTAATTCATCTGCTCCTTGACTGATGCTACTCCTTAATTCTCCTTTTGCTGCCTTTGCTTCTTTAAATGAACTTTTCTCTACTACTCGACTCTCTCTACATCTTGCTGCTATGCTGCTCTCTTTGCCTTGTTGCTGCCTCAGATGTTCCTCCTTTTCCATCTCCGTTTCCATCAATGACAACATTTCCAACATAGATGCCTTGCTATTCTGCATGTTGAACCTTTTTAGCACTTCATCAAGATATTTTTCTTGGGCAATGAAAATACCATTTTCATTTTTCTCTACTTCAATTCCAAGAAAATATCTTAAGAAACCCAAGTCAGTCATTTCAAATTCACTTTTCATGACTTCTTTAAAATCAACAATGAGAGAAGCATCATTGCCAGTAAAATTTAAGTCATCTACATATAAAACAACAATAAGTATCTTACGGTCATTCTCCTTTATGTAGAGTGTGGGTTCTCCATCACATTTCTCAAACCCATTTTCAATCAGTTAAGCATCTATCCTATTGTACCATGCTCTTCGAGCTTGCTTTAGCCCATAAAGAGATTTCTTTAGATTCCATACTTTATGCTCTTGGCCTTCAACTTCATAACCTGGAGGTTGTTCAACATATACCTCTTCTTTCAACACTCCATTTAGGAATGCGAATTTTACATCCATTTGATAAATCTTCCATTTGTGTTCTACTGCAATAGACAACATAGTTCTCATTATTTCCATCCTTTCCACTGGTGCAAAGGTTTCATCATAGTCTCTCCCTTGTTTCTACTTGTAGCCTTTAACAACAAGTCTGGCTTTGTGCCTTTCGATCTTGCCTTCATCATTGATTTTGGTCTTATAGACCCACTTAACTCCAATAACTTCTTTGCCTTTAGGGAGATCCACTAACTCCCATGTCTTACTCTTCTCAATTGCACCAATTTCTTCATTCATTGCTTCAATCCATTTATCTTCATTTACAACATCTTCAAAATGAATTAGGTCATTAACATGACAATACAAAGCGAATAAAGAATTTAGAATGGTATTGTTACTTAACTCTCCTTGTTCATAAATCTCATTCATATTTCTGAATCTTGGTCTTCTTGGTGTGCTTGGAGTTCCATTCGAACTTGACGGCGTTTTAGATCCCTACGGTGTGCTTGGAGAAGCACTTCCTTGACTTCTCAAGGTTGTTTGAATTCCAGCTTGTGGTGTGGTTCATTGTGCTTGTGGTGGTAGAGGAGGAGCCACCGAAGAAGGGTTATTAGCTGACGTTCCTTCTTCTTCTTCTTCATGAGACATAATTGTCTTCACGTTCACAGTATTTTCTAGACTTCCATCCCAAGCTTCTTCTTCACAGAACTGCACATCTCTGCTTACTATCAATTTCTTGGTGGATGGATTATAAAGTTTGTATGCTTTTGACTCATCACAGTAGCCAATAAAGACACACTTCTCCCCCTTACTATCAAGCTTCTTCCTTAGCTGATCGGGTACATGTGCATATGCTACACAGCTGAATACTCTCATGTGAGTGACAGTTTGCTTTTGTCCACTCCATGCTTCTTCTGGTATTTTGTTCATGACATCTTTAGTTGGGAATCTGTTCAAGATGTAAACTGCACAAGTGACAGCTTCAGCCCAATACTCATGCGGAAAATGTTTTTCCTTCAGCATACTTCTAACCATGTCCAAAATGGTCCTATTCTTCCTTTCTGCAACACCGTTTTGCTGAGTTGTATAACTCGTCGTGAATTGTTTTTGTATGCCATTCTCTCTGCAAAAACGCAGAAAGTCTTTGGAGATGTACTCTCCACCTCTGTCAGTTCTAAGAACTTTGATATAGTGCCCACACTACTTCTCAACAAGAGTTTTGAAGTGGTGGAATTTCTCAAACACTTCACTCTTATGTTTCAACACATACACCCATGTCTTTCTGGTGTAATCATCAATGAAAGTTAAAACATATTTATTTCCTGCAAATGATCGTATTTGCATTGGTCCACACACATCAGAGTGAACAATTTCCAAGGGTGCTTTTGCCCTTATACTCTTTCCTGCTGGAAAGCTTTCTCTGTGTTGTTTACCCAAGATGCAGCCTTCACAAAGGTTGTCCGGTTTTTCAATCAATGGTATTCCCTCTACCATTCCCTTTCTGTGCAACAAATTCAAGCCTCCGAAATTGAGATGTCAAAATCTCAAGTGCCACAACCAATTTTCATCTTTCACTTCCTCTTGAAAGACTTCTTGTGTTACAGCTGCAATATTTCTTCCTTCCTTCAAATCTGCTCTGAGTTTTAGAGGAAACATTCTATTGTTGGTCATATGCACCTCTGCAATGATCTTCTTACTTGGAGGTATGTCTCTGATTGTACATACATCATCTTTGAAGAACACATTGTAACATTTGTCAATGAGCTATCCAATGCTCAAAAGATTACATTTCAGACTAGGTACATAGTATACCTCTGGCACAATCATTTGTTCTCCATTTCTTGCTAGGATACTGACTCTTCCTTTACCCTTGACAAATATCTCACTATCAGTTCTTGTTGTTACCTCAGATTTCACATTTTCATCCAGATTGGAAAACATTGTAATGTTTCCAGTCATGTGATTACTACAACCCGAGTCTAAGAACCAAAAATATTCTTGTTTGTCTTGTGCAATGTTACATGTTAATAGCACAATCTTTGGGTTCTTATCTTCTTCATTTGAAAAATTAGCATTTTGTCTATTATTCATGTCATTTTGTTTTTTCCTACATTCATTGACATAGTGCCCATATTTCTTACAATAATGACATTGGACTTGGGATTTTTCATACCTTTGTTCATGAGCCTGTTTGCTTGAACCTTCATCCTGGTTCTGATTGTAGCTCCTTTCGCTTGTGCTAGCAGGATTATTTCTACCTTCATTTTGGTTTCTTCCATGACCTCTGTTATTTGCTCTGCCTCGACCTCTACCTTGGCCGAATGATATATGAGTCTTGAATGCTTGCTCTAATGAGGAATCTGTTCCTCTGCTCAGTCTGTGTTCATGAGACATAAGAGAAGCACTCAGTTCATCTACTGTGAACTGTGAGAGATCCTTTCTCTCTTCTATTGCTAACACAATAGCTTCAAACCTTGAGGGTAAACTTCTCAATATATTCTCTACAATCCTTCTCTCTTCAAGAGTTTCACCATGAGATCTTATTTGAGTTATTAACCCAATAACATGAGTGAAGAATGAATTTATTCTATCAGATTCCTTCATGCTGAGTGTTTCAAAGTCTCTCCTCAACATCTGCAACTTTGTAGTCTTCATCTTCTCCATACCTTGATAGGTAGTTTTCAGAATATCCCATGCCTCTTTGGACTTCGTTTCTGCTGCAATCCGTGGGAACACACTCTCATGTACTGATTCAAAGAGATAAAAGAGGGCTTTGGAGTCCTTCTTCCTGTCTCTCTTCAACAGGTCTCTTTCTGCAACTGTCAAAGGAGCCAGCATTGCTGCATCTGCAGGTTCACGATAGCCATTTTCAACTAGCTCCCATAATCCCCGAGAAGAATACAAAGCTCTCATAGTTATGGACCAATAACTATGATTCTTCCCATTAAACTGTGGAAGTTGGGAATTTTTCAAACCAGTTCCAGCATCTGCCATCTTAACTGTATAAGTAAATAAAAAAATACTGACTGTATAATAAAACAAGAAAAAACTTTCTCTACTGGATAAATATGCTCAAATAAGCTTCTTAAAGCTCCTGCAGTGAAAAAATAAACTTTGTTTTGTCTCACTCAGTGCCTAGACTAGCTCTGATACCATGTTGAAATTTTCTGAGTAATTCCTTAACATACAGAGGAAATAGAAATTCCTCTTTTACAACACAGAGCTTTAAATAAAATTAAAAACTCAAATTACAGACAGGCACAGAGATGAAATACAAATTCTATTTCATAAAAAAAATTCTGTTACAAAATAAAAACTCTTCAGAACTCTGGTGTTCTGGCTTCACAAAATAAATCACTTGGCTGTTACACACACAACGCTACCAAATCTGATTTTTGTCTCTCTGTTTCACTATTCTCAGCCTTCACGCAATAATAAAACATTACACGGCACTTATGTCTGTCTATTATAATGTAGAACTACTCTGCTTCAATGCTCATGGCATCCCCTTTTATATGAAACATTACATAATATATATATTATAAATATCATATATTTATAATATATATTAACCAAAGTAAAAACTTCAAACTTACTGCGGTAACAAAACATTTACCAAGCGTAAAAAGTTAAAACATCATACATTGTTGTGAATAAAACAATTTTAAATCAAAATACTTTTACATAAGGTTAAAACCTTATATCCACATGCTTTACGTTTATGTTTATGGGGGTCTCCACTTCTCCAGCCGCTTGGGCTCTTCTAACCCCCCAGAAAGGCTTGCCACCTCAACTCTGCTATATTAAATATGTTCGGTGGATTTTTAATGTGGTTGTTGCTGCAGATATGATGGAGCTCTTCTACCACCTTCAACTTCCTATCAGCAATTACTCTGTCATTCTTTGAACTCCCATCAGCCATTACTCTGCTGGGTTGTTGATTTATGAGAGTAGTTGGAATTAATTTCCAACAGAAATCCCTAAACATAAATAAAAAAAGAGGTTTTTATGAACTACTCCTCTACTTAAATATTAGTTAAGTGCGGCCAAAATCCAATTGGGAAACCACTAATTTTTTTTTATTTGTTTTGGGCTGGGTTTAGTTAAAAGCTGTTTGGTCAGAATTTGATTTTCATATTTTAAAAAATTATTTAGATTTTCAATAATTAAATTATTTTTTATATTAAAAAACAAAAATATTTAATCAGTTAAAAATGGTTTTATTTTATTTTTTCAAATTAAAAATATTTTTAATATTTATCAAGAAAATCAAAGTGGCTTTTTGATGAAGTATATTGCCAATGTTGTCTAATGTTTATGTATTTGAAAGATATTGTCAATTATGTTTAGTGTTTAAGTAATACAATGAAGAATGATTAACCTTCTAGGAACACAAGAGACCATGATTTTGTGCAATCAATGATGAGCAATGTTATTAGAATATGTCAAAAGAGATCAAATAATATGCAAACAAATCACAAAGTTAGGCCTCACTACACATGCACAATGTAGTGATGTTCCTATAAAATATAAGAAAAGTATTCACATCTCCACACATACATATAACAAAAGGAGATGAGAAAAATGAAGGAAAATATCAATCTAACTAGGATATAAAATATGTCTCTGGTATTTGGTAGAAGGATATCAATATCACACCTCACAAATATAATTGAAGCATTCTTTTGAGTTGATAATTTAAGGAGAGGATCAACACTTAGATATAATTGAAGAAACTATGATTCTCAACACTTAGATAAGTATGTGAGTGCAACATGTCAAAATATGCTTGAATAAAATACTTTTATTGCTTGGAGGCCTTGACAATAAAATTCAACTCATTGTTATAGGTTGGGCATCTATGAAAACCATCATAGAGTGTCTGGCTACGATAGACCATCAAATGTTTATGTCTTGTGGTAAATACATCAATGACATGAATGATTGTCTCATAGGGTCCATGTTCTGTAGTCATTGATTGAAAAAAAATACTTTCTTGATGGGATAGAAGTGAAAAATGATAGTTGCAAAGGTAGGAATAATAGTGTCAAAGGTAATATTGTTTCCATAAATAATAAAACCAAAATTAGGCTCATTAACACCATCCATATCTATTGTAGGTGATACAATGAAAGCAATAATGAATACAAATTTTTTGTTTAATATGATATGGATCATCAAGACATTGAACCATCCAATGTAAAGATGGCTTTCAGTGCTAGTGATCTAGTCACTTAAAAGACCTTATAAATTTTTGCTTGGGGATACCCCTAGGATTCAATAAGTAATCCAAAATGAGAGGATTTTTTGTTAAGGTGATTGGTTCCATATCAACATCCATTTTGTTTAGCTCAAACATTTTAATAAAGCTATAATGATATCCTTTTGCGTCCTTAAATTGTAGCACCCCAAGACATCTATTTTCCATCATGTATGAGAATTCAAGTAAAGACATATATATCATAATTCATGGCATAAAATATACTATTCTAATAATATCTACTAAAAAAAAAGTATCAGAACATGCCAAAAATGACCCAACATGTATCAAATTATCATCATGGAAGAGAAAAGTAATAGAAAAATATATTTCCAATGCAAGAAAGTGTTTGTAATACTTCAAACAAAACTAAGGTAGGAATGTTAACATACCAAGATTATAAGAGTTCCCAAACCATTTGCTCATTAGATTGGCTAGCTTTACATTAACAAAAACAACCCATCATTCTCTTGTTATATCCTTTTCAAGTAATTCTTTCCTAGTTCCAAAAGGGCCATACACCAAAACACCTTTTGGAGGAATGAGGAACAAAAGCCACAAGAAATTTGGAAACAGGCTGCATGAATCCATAGATCGTTGGGGATTCTTTGAGGATTCTAGAAAATGAACCTAAATAAACGAATGCATAAGATTAGTGCATTTCTACTATTCCTAGACTATTATTTTCACTTTCACCCTTGATTTATTTTATTCTTACTGCATGTTATTAATTAATTCATTGTTTGTATTGCTCTATTTTGTTTTTTCATGTTCGAGAGGAATGATTTAACCTCTTTTATGGTAGATTTTATGGAAACACGGAGGTAAAATGTATGCGTTTTGGTATTTAGCTCCTTGAGAATGTGTGTCCCCTAGCTCATTATCACAACCAATAAGCCATTAACCCATAACCACTACGTCTTAACCCCCCTTCTCATTCTCTAATGTGAGGAATATGAATATTAGCAAACCATGCTTGGACATCCCACTTCTACCCATCCATGCTACATGTGTGTTCCCTAGTCCTGTTCAATACACCAAAAAATACTCCTCCCAAATTTTGAACCATATCATTAAACTTCCCTAACGTTATGGGTGAATTTGGTGTTTATGTTGTAAAGTGAACAAAGAAAAAATATTACTTTTTTTTCTATTGAGAAGATGTAGAAATTGTTTGTCATGATTGGAATGTGCATGCATCAACCTAAAATGGCTTGTTTTAGGATCTTATACATGAATAATCATTTGGTCATACTCCACCCTATCGATAGAGTCTGATATCACAAAGGTATCGATGGGCAGTTTGAGATATTCTTTTGAAAGCTTGTGTGTTGTGGTATTTAGCTCCTTGAGAGTGTGGCTGAAAGATAGCTAGTTCAAAGAGTTGGGGGAATCTAAATCCCTCTTGAATATGTATGTTGAATCCAGCAAGGGTGAGCTTTGAAATCAGAGCCATATTGCAACAATTCAGGAGAGATTTAGTCACTCTGTTTTTTAGAATTCTTGTTTTTCTGGAGAATTCCAAATCAAACCTAGAGACATGAAAAGAAAACCTTGAAAACAACAAAACAACGAGAAATAAATGAAATTCATGCCAATAAAACATAATATTTAATGGAATGTATGTGTTTTTATCACCGAAACAGGGGAATTTCGAACATGTTTAGAGTTGCAAAGCATATAGAGGCGTGGACAAAAGAAGTATCCAAAATTTTAACAAAATATTTAATTGTAGATCCATAAATCTTATTAATAGACATGGAATTGAATACCTAAATTTCATAATGATAACTCTAGAGAAACAATTATCTATCCATCTCAGCACAATTATGTTTCTCATATTGAGAAAATTGGCTAACATGCAGATTTCCTTCAAATCAAAACTCTAGGAATGCATATGATTCTTCAAACATTTGATCATGCGAAAAAGGGAGTACTAAATTTATGAAATTAGTGTTCATATATTATTTTGTAAAGGAAAAGGATATGATGTAATATATATTCCCAGAAAACATCATATCATTTTCCATTAATCTCAGCCAGCTATTCTGAAAAAATGGATGCACAAGGGCACAAAGGTATGTTTCTCCCTAAAATTGGTCAATTGCAAAGGGGGGTAATTAACAATAAAAGACACTAAGATAAATAGGTGACTACTTCATTTCATTTACGGAATATTGCATTGATTTTTTTCTCCCTAAATAGTAAATATCGAAATCATGAGTTTATACGACATTCATTAAGATTCATTTTCGAAGATTAGCAAAGAGAAATCATTGAAATTTCATATACTGTAACAAATCGAATTACATTTTCATTGTGGAGGATTTAGAGAAAGTGTGTACATACATGGTAGAAATTTAAGGTAACAAGAGTTATGTCTTAGGATAGGCCAAAATTAAAAGAAATTGAGGAACCAAATCCATGGAAGAATAAAAAATCCCCCATAGAAGAAATTTTGAGCCCTCTTCACACAATCGTCTAGATGGGTGACTCTAAGAGTATCATTAATAGTGGGCCACCATATCATGACCATGTAATATGATTTCCAAGTGATTCATCATACATGTAATATATTTTTCTTGTCATTTGATGTCAGGATCGAGTTGAGCTTGTGACAGTTGGGTTAAGTTTGTGCAGAAAAAGATCTTAATATAATGAAGCTTGTTAAATGAACTTGTGCAAATGATATAATTAAGATCCAAAACCCGACAAGAAAGCAAGGTGATAAAATTGAAACAAAGTGGTTTACATAACTATTTTTATGGATAAAATAATTTATTTCCTACTGTCTGGAATCATAGGGCAGGACATCATGATTAAAATGAATGAATATTCTATGAAATTATATGGGATAAAATTTGACCAAGGGAAACAAGGGTATAATAAGATACGACATGTAGTAATTACTCAAACAACCATTTATATGTTCAAACTATGAATATGACACATTTTTATGAGTAAAATTATGAAACACCATGGAACAATTCAACATAGAATTTATGGCCAAAACATTTAAGAGTTAGAAATGAGTCTTCCAGTGAGAATAATAGAAATAATACACATTAGATATATGTACATGGATCATATATATCAAGCTAAAATTATCGCTCAAGAAACATCTTCCTACACCTAGTGTCCTAGATTGCCAAGGAAAGGTGCCATTAAACAAGCTATACAACCATTCGTATATCTTAGATGGAAAATTATTAATGTCACAAGAATCACAAGGGTTGATATGTGAACCAAAATTTTAAATTATCCACTAAAAACTCATATAGAAAGTGGGGTAACAGGTCCTATGACATCCAACCTGTGATTTGCAATGGGAAATCCTCAACAGTCTCTTTGGAGAAATAATGTCCCATTAAGGGGCTCAATAATATGTATGAGGCCCCAAAAATTTTATAGTTGAAGAATTTTGAATATTGGCTTGTCAAATTTTTCCCTAAGTAGGCAAGGCGACATGTAAGGAGGTGACCCCCTTGGAAACGTTCAAAAGGGGAAGGCCACATAAGGTCATATATAAAGATCTAAATCCAAGGACCTCACTCATAAAAATATTTAGACATGTATTGAAATAAAGTAGATAATTACCATCTAAATCTTGATAAAAGAAAATAGAACATCCCTTGAATCCCATAATAAATGGAGCATCTGCAGATGAGGTGATATTCTAACCCAATGTTGTGTATATGGTAAAGCTAGAAGATGTTATTGAGAAGATAAATATCATGATGTAATTAGTTTCAACTAAACATTAATGTAAACCCACTTTGCAACCACCAAGGGGATCTAAAGGGCAACATCTGGCGCTCTTGTGTGTATGTGGGTTAAAAAATAAGGCCTCCTCTTATTTGCATGAAGTGTTCATAGTAAAAATACTTCTTAGAGTCAAGGCCATGAAAAAATGAAGTCCAAGTACTAAATTTATTGTTTGTAAATAATCTCTTTAACAAATTGACACAAACATATAATGATTTCATTTACATTGGAGGTATATGCCACTTGAATCATGTTACAACTTTAATCGCTCACCCACAAAAAGGTGTCATGCTCCCTTGTGATGATGTATCAACCCTAACGGAGAACAATATCGTGATGTAAAAGGAATTTAAACATGATGTAACTTTAATAGTGCCCTACATTCACCCCTTGACTCACCACTCATGGCAAATGTGAGGCTATTTCAAGCATTGATGGGGATAAGATAATTTTATTTTATCTTATGTATAGCATTCTACATTGACAAAATTTCATTTTTTTAGGAAAAAAAATATTTGTATCAAGGGTTAGCTCCTTGTTCATTAGGCTTGAAGAGGTTGCGTCATTATGAGTGATCTATTCATTTCCAACTCCTTATGTGGGAGATCACTACAAGCTCCATGTCAACACGAAGTTTAGATATTGTGAGAAATTCTTATTGAGGGTTTGCAAATTATCTAGTTGTTCTACATTTGGTATACATGTTAATAAGTGCATTACCCACAAACAAGCACCCTCGAGACCAATACCTAGTTCTCTATAAATCAAATGGTACAAATATTATTAGTTGGAGGTGAAAGATTCTCCTAAGAGGTTATTTTGTTGGTTTGAGGTGTTTTTTTTTGCCTTGGGGACTAAGTGATTAAGGGCTTCAAGAGTTAAGATTTAAGGGCCAAGGGCTTGGGGGGGAATGGATTTCGAGGTTAAGGGCTTAATAATTAAGGGATTTAGGTGTTAGGGGTTAAGGGTTTAGGTTTTAAGGTGTTTAGGTGTTATGAATTAAGGTTTAAGGGTCACGAGTGAAGAGATTAAGGGTTCAGTTCTTAGGGGGTTCATGGATTCTAGGTTAGGAGTTAATGGCTTAAGATTTAATGCATCAAGAGGTTGATAGATTATGAGTAATGAGTGTAGGGGTTAAGGGATTATGGATTTGGGGTTAAGGTATAGGGAATTTAGTGTTTATGGATTAATGTCTTATTGGTTGTGATAATGGGTCCCCTAATCCCCTTATCACCACTATCGAGGGTTCCCCTTCAATTTCTCTTGTTACCTTCCCTCTAGGTGACCTAGCCCCTATGACATTAGTTCTTAACCCCCTTTCGCATTCTCTAATGCATGGATTATATATATTATTAAACCATGCTTGCAAATCCAACTTCTACCCATCAATGCTACATGTTTGTCCCCTAGTCCTGTTCAATACACCACAAAATACTCCTCCCACATTTTAGGCCATATCATTAAAATTATCTTAACATTATGGGTGAAATTGGTGTTTATGCTGTAAAGTGAACATAGAAAAAATATTACTTTTTTTTTCTATTAAGAAGATATAGAAATTGATTGTCATGATTGGAATGTGCCTCCATCAATCTACATTGGCTTCTTTTTCAAGCTTAGACATGAATAATCATTTGGTCATACTCCATCCTATCGATGGAGTCTGATATCACAATGGTATCAATGAGATGATTGAGAGATTCTTTTGAAAGCTTGTGTGTTGTGGTATTTAGCTCCTTCAAAATGTGTCTGAAATATAGCTAGTCCAAAGAGTTGGGGAATTTATGATATCCTATAGGATGGGATGTATGTATATGTTTTCTATCATGAATTATTGCCCAATCGATCATGATTTTTGAAATGTGGAATTATGTGTCTATGTAGCTTATTTAATGTATCGGCCATTGTTAAATGAATGAAATATATTAGAGATCATTTTTTCTCAATAATATTGCACCATTTGTATGAAGTATAAATGCTTGCAGGTCATTTATTGTTTTCCTCTAACATTGGACGAAGTTGACATTATATGCCTCCTTGATCAAGAAACTGAATTCTTTTAATTTATCATCCCTGACTCCATATCCCCAAGTGAAATAGGCACTAGTCCCTTAAAAAGGGTGATTATCCCCACCCCCCCTTTTTCACAATTTTCCATTTTTCCCTAGGTCTAGTGCCATTAGGTAACCTTGGGCATCAATTTTCCAGGAATCTAGCTAGAGGAAAATGTGGGAATTTACAAGGTAAGTTTCATAGATCAAAAACCAAAGGTCACCACTCACAAACATATCAAAAATTAATACACCAGTATTATCACGTGTTTAAAAGCCTCAAAGAGGGAAACAGTCCACGGCCTGAGCCAACGTGGCCACTTCAGGAAATTTGTTAATATAAAAAGAAAAGTTACATATGTTTCTCTCATAAAAGGTTACCGGAAAAATGACCCTCCATGCTATTTAAATAAAGATCATAGACCAATCAGGTGTTAAGCCACCGATCAAGTGTCATTAATACCGAGGAGAGAGTGAACTGTCAGATCACTACAAATCGTGACCGTCGGATTATAATTTACAAATTTACATAGTAAAGAAACACAATTTACCTAACTATACACTAGACTAAGTTATTATTAACTATTTCCTATGTGTCGGAATATCCTAACATCCCCCCTTAAGAAAAACTTGGCATAGGATTGAAGGATTTACAAAGGTGACACAAAAGGAGCCTATTCCTATGTGTCAAAATATCCTAACATCCCCCCTTAAGAAAAAATTGGTATGGGATTGAAGGATTTACGAAGGTGACACAATAAGATAAGGAAGGAGGCATTACAGCCTAAGGGATGTAGGAATTTATGGGGTAAGTTTCGTAGATCAAAAACCAAAGGTCATTGCTCACAAACAAATCTCAAATTAGAACACCAATATTATCACGTGGTTAAAATCCTCGAAGAGGGAAACAATGCACGGCCTGAGCCAACATGAAAATTTATTAATATAAAAAGAAAAGTTACATATGTTTCTCTCATAAACGGTTACCAGAAAAATGACCCTCCATGCTCTTTAAATAGAGATCATGGGCCAATTGGGTGTGATGCCACGAATCAAGTTTCGTTAATACCGAGGAGAAATTGAACCGTTGGATCACTATAAATCATAACCATCAGATTATAAGTTACAAATGTACATAGTAAAGAAACACACTTTACCTAACTCTACACTAGACTAAGTTATTCTTAACTATTTCCTATGTTTTGGAATATCCTAACATCCCCCCTTAAGAACAACTTGAGATAGGATTGAAGGATTTACAAAGGTGACACAAAAGGAGCCCAATTCCTCTGTGTCGAAATATCCTAACACCCCCCCTTAAGAAAAAATGGGATAGAATTCAAGGATTTAAAAAGGTGACACAATAGGAGAAGGAAGGAGGCATTAGAGCCTATCCCCCTTTAATTATAACTTTCCTAAACTCCAAGCATGGATTGAAGTTTGGAAAACTTTGCTTTGGTGAGAGCCTTTGTAAAGATGTCGACTACTTGATCATTAGTTGGACAATACTTCACTTCAAGAACACGATCATGAAAGAGATTTTTGATGAAGTGTATGTGGATTTCGATGTGTTTCATATGCTTATTCTGAACTGGATCTTTACATAGCTGAATGGAACTCTGATTATCACACCAAAGTGTAGTCGGATGCTACTGATGAAGACCAAATTCAGACGTGATCTAATGAAGCCACATGGCTTCCTTGTTGGCCTCAACTACACCATGATACTCTACTTCTGCTGAAGAAAGAGAGATGGACTTTGTTTCTTACAAGACCATGTAATAGATCCTAAACCAAGAGTGAATACATATCCTACAGTATACTTTTGATCATCATGGTCCACCAGCTTGAAAATGAGTTTCTTACTTTGGACCCCAATAATTTCTCCTCTATTGAAGATTTTCTGTCCAAATTCAAGACCCTTAGACTTCTTTTAGAAGGTTTTAAGGTCAAAAAGGATGATGTTAGCCTCATCTGTTCCATTCTTGCTAAACTTGGCCCTACGTACTCTGTATTTGTTTCCACCTTCCATTCCACTAGAGAAGCCATCATTTCTTCAGGCATCGCCTACAAGAACCCCTTTTTTGATGCCTTTTGCGATTCTTTGATAAGAGAACAAGAAAAAAATCTTACACCTTGGTCTTATCACTTCCAGAAATGCTTCTAAGAAAACCTTAGCAACCCAGCAACAACCATATCAAAATAATATCAAGAAGTTGTATCCTAAGAATTATGGTCTGAAACCAAACAAGGGTCCTAAGCAATTTCAGCCACAAACTGAAAAAACAACTCACCAAAATGATAAGGCAAGTAAAAACAAAGGGAAGAAGACATATAAAAATTTTAATTTTTGTAATTGTGATGGCCATATAGAGTCCAAATTTTTTAAGAAGATGGAAGCCTTAGAAGCAACAATGAAGAAGCAGGACATCAATTTGGAGCACTCTTCACCTTCATCCTCAGGAATGGCACTTTCTACTTGTGTTTTTCAAGCATCAAGATTTGGTTATGCATTAAATGTATCTTCTTCTTCTCATTATCTTGAGTGACTCATTGATTCTAGAGCTTCTTACCACATGGCCAAAAATAAAGCCATGTTTTCTTCATTAAATGATTGTAACACCAAACATATTTATGTTAGTGATGATTAATCTCTTAGTGTTGTAGGATATGGAACAATTCATCTAGATAATGGTCAGTTTAATGATGCACTATGTGTTCCTACCTTTTCATGCAACCTTCTATCTGTTTATCAGATAACTCATTCAGGTGAAGGGAAAATAGTAGAGTTCTCACCTCATGATGTTGCAATCAAGAACCTCAAATATCCTAGACATATTTTAGCTACTGGAATTGTTAATGATTCCAAAAGGTTGTATAAGTTTCACAAATTTGGGTCTTCATTTCTTCCCTTTGTTTTTGTTGCTCATAATGATGAAGTGAACAAAATTTGGCATGAGAGATTTGGTCACTTAAACTATCGCTCTCTTCAAACTCTATGTAAGGAAAATATTGTGACGGGTCTTCCTATGGTATCTTTTTGAGATGGTGTTTGCTCCGAATGTGTACTTGGAAAACATCATTGAGGTAGTTTTGAAAAAAGTGCCTCTTGGCACACTTTAGCCCCTTTGTAGCTTGTGCATAGTGAAATATGTGGTCAACTTCCTATTGTTTCTTTCTTTTTCTTTCAAGTACTTCTTAACTTTCGTTGATGATTTTTCCAGACGCACTTAGGTATACTTCTTAAAACTCAAGCGTGAATTTTTTAACATGTTCTTGGCCTTTAAGGTCTTTGTTCAGAAACAATATGGATATCCAATTCTTAAGTTAAGATCATACAATGGAGGAGAATATGTTAAAATTTTTTTTATCAAGTTTCTCACTGAGAATGGAATTCAATTGCAAGATTTTGTTCCATATACGCCACAAAAAAATGGTGTAGCTGAAAGGAAGAATCACACTTTAAAAGAAATGGCTAATTGTATGCTTCAATCTAAAGGCCTTGATCTCAATTTTTGGGCCGAAGCAATTAACTGTGAAAACTACATAGTAAATCACACACCTAGTAATGCTTTAAAGAATATAGCTCTAGAAGAAGAAGCTCGGAGCTCAATCAAACCAAATGTTAGTCACTTTCGTGTTTTTGGAATTTATGCTTAGGCCCGTATTCCAGATGTGAAACATAAATCCTTACAACCTAAGAGTAAAAAATACATTTTTGTTGGATATTCTGAAGATGTCAAAGGATATAGAATTCTTTAACCAAATTCACAAAATATAATCATTAGGAGAGATGTAAAATTTGATGAAAATATATCGGCATGCGAGCCTAGTTCGGTAGGTGTGCCACCTTTGGCCTGCGAGCCTTACTCGACATATGTGCCACCTCTCTCTACTCTTCTATTTTTGACAACATTCCTTCTAGTTCAAATGACGATAGCGAGGATGAAAATCCTCCTCCCCCTCTTGAAGATGTTCGTTCAGCTCCGCAACTTCCAAGATGTGTCCGCTCTACTCGGGATGCAGCAGGTTCTCTTGCAGCTGACCCTGCAGATCGATGATGTACACGTTCTCAATTCCAAAGAGCCTCTTCCTTATTGGCTCAAGTTCTAGAAAATCCTGATGCAGAAACCTTTGAAGAAGCTTCCGGTCATCTATATTGGGATGAAGCTATGAATGAATAATATCGTTCCTTATTGGCGAACGATACTTGGGACCTTGTTCCTCTTCCAAAAGGAAGAAAACTTGTTAGATGTAGATGGGTTTACAAAACAAAGTTTGGATTTTTAGTGTCCCATGATTTGGCAGATTGGTAATCCAAGTGACAGGGTAACATCAAACCAACTTTGGAGCCCTAGGACCTAGCCTTCCTGGACTCAGAGAGGGCTCTCTCTATTATGCAAAGGATGTAAACTTGTTTGCTTTTGTATGTTAGATTTTAGACTAGTTGTTAAGTATGTTTTGGTTTGTTTTAGGTTTTTTGAGGGAGAACTGATTAAAGGATAAATAGATAAAAATATTGTTAGATCAACTGGGCCATGGGGTCGAAAAGGTGGAGGCTGTCTCAAATGGTAGATAAGGTATATTGCAGGGTTGATTTGGTTGAGATAAATGGATTCTTTGGGTGTAAGTGAAATGAGATGGACACTAAGTTTGTGAGAGACAAAGGGGTTTTAATCATAAATATTTTTACAGCAAACATCCATGTGGTAGGGCTAATCATTAATCAATATAAATGAAACTCAAACTGATAGATGCATAAAATAAACATTCAGGTGATACATAGAAGTATAAGACCCTCTAACTTTGGGAAAATCACCTTCAGTCTTTTGGGAAAACAAATAATACAAACAAAAAACTCAACTTATGAAGAGGGAACTCCTAAACATCATATTTTGAGCTATTGGGAACTTTGAAATAAGACTGTAGATCATGGGCAAAGGGCAAGATCGAAACAAGACCTCTTTGGTTTAACTAGACAACCAATACTTCAAAGAGAGATTTCAGAGATGGAGTTTTGGTTAGCTATGAGTAAGCAGGGCATACTGTGAATCATACTAGATAGCATACATAATAACCATTAATGAAATTAATAACAAGTTCTTAGGGTATCAAAGAGTAGTTAAGAATTCTTTGACATAACCAAGAAAGAAGAAAAACATATAAGCTGCAATGAATCAGGAAACTTGAGGTGCCTCCATGGGCATGTCTCAAATCTATTCCTTACTGACCTATACCAAGGAAGAAGCATAAAAAAAAGTATGGTAAACTAAGTAAAAATAACAGATAAGGAACACAATACCATTCACAAAGCCATGGAATCCTACAAACAGTCCTCCTCCACCATCCAAGTCAAACAAGAAATCATCCACTTCATGAGACAAATTATTTCTTCAAAGCTTATAATACTATGTATTGCTCTATAACATCAAGTTTAACCTCTGGTTACAATGTATTCTCTTGGATTATATAGGCCAAAGAGAAAGAAACTATCCTAGAGAATCTAGAAGGCCATTGGCCTAATACAAATATCTGATTTTGTCCTTGAGGCTTTGCAAAGCCCAAGGCACAAGATATCTTCAAAAATATCTATTTAAGCCAAAAATAGCAAGAAAATTTACTTCTAATCTCTAACATAGTGTTAAAAATAGCTAAACGCACATTTGGATGGCCACCTTCAGAAAACTGCTTTTTAAGCCAAAATGCTATAGAAACATAGCAGTAGAAAGAAGCCTGTTTTGTAGAAAACTTCTGAGGGACCTCTCGATGTTGAAACGAGGCCTGTGATAGCTTGTTGGAAAGACATAGATGTCTAGTTTCTGGAACTACTTGATTTTTCGCAAACTGATCCTAGAATTATGTCAAAAGGTGGACTAAGTGAAAAAACCCAGGGGGGTCTCATCTGCTGATATGTGAGGCAGAAATGTGAATTTTGACTGATTTTTGCTTCTTTGGGGGACCAAAACACCTCCTTTGGATCTTAAAATTTGTGAGTAGCTGCCCCCAAATTTAATACATCCAAAAAAAAGACTTTCATGAGCTGAGAATTCTCCTAGCACCCATGGCAACGCCTAGAAAAATGTGCAATTAGGGCCAAAAAACACAAAAAACAAAATCTTGTCAAAATTTGCTCAATTTTGGTGAGAAAGCCCCTTATGGGTTCTTAGAAATATGCAAGGAAGATGAGGCCAATATTTCAAGCCTAGATATGCCTTTTTCCACTTTTTTCACCGAGCGCCTATTTCGGGAAGTTTTGAGCCTTTCTTGAGCAAGTTTGAGCTTTCTTCGGGCAAATTGGTTCAACTTCTTGTAGTGCCCGGTCATCTTCCTCTACAGATCCAAGTCTCTATTTTCTTTCTCTAATTTATCCTCCAAATTCCTATCGGCTATTTCAAGCCATGATTCTTTATCATTTTCTATGTCTTGGGCAAGAAATTGTGTGAGAGGATAAGATTGAACAAGTGTTGCTTCTTCTTCCTTCAGTTTCTCGAAAGCCTTCCTAAGACCAATATTCCTAGGCATTTTTCTTACTCGCTGCTCTTTTTCTTCAGTATCATCAAATTCTCCCATATACTCTTCAAGCTTGACTTGTGCTTTGTATGCTTCCCTTTGGTATTTTAATGCTAGGGCCTCATAAATTTCCATTTTCCCACTCATTTGTTTATTTTTTATTTTTAGAACATGTATGAGGTCCTTTGACCTTTCTAGATCACTTTCCAAGTCATGGATTTCAGCTTCTCTATTTTGCAAAAGAGCCTCAAGAATCCTAGCTTCATCATCTTTAGCATCACTGTCTATTTGTATGATGTCAAACTCCCTTTATTTTTCATGACTACTCTCCTGTTGTTCATATTTTTCTTTACCCTTGCCTTGGATAGACTTCTTTGCCCTTTTTGTCTTTGGAAATTCAATAATACTCTTCTTAGGAAATTTGCCTCTACTCCTTAGCGCTCTAGTGACATTGCTAGTCACTGCTGGAGTGATTTTCTTCTTTGTGGATTTGGAGGAAGAGTCATGGCCCCTTTCCTAGGAGAGGCAACTAGCACATGCTCTTGGCTGTGTTGAGGAGAAGAGAGAGGAGGTTTTATTACTTACACTTGTTCAACCTGATTTTTTACATCGCTGCCTTCATCATCATCTACTTTGCTACCTTGCTCACTATTTTGAGTTTGTTTGGGGCTGCCAGATTCACCTTTATCACTGTTTTGAACCTCTTGACATATGTTGCCTTCAACCTCATCAATGATTTTTAGAAAATGTTCTTTAGGGATGTTAGCTTCATCATCCTTTTCTCTTGTTTTACCATCTTCACTGTTTGCCTGTAGACTGCCTTGTTTACCCTCATCGCTGTCTTGATTTTGTTGAGGGCTACCTTTATTGTGACTTCCTTCTTTAGACTCTGTGTGTGGGCTACCAGCTATTTGGTCAATTTAGTGTGTCCTAAATTGTTGCATTTAATTTTTCAATCCGGGAATCGTAAGCTGATGAAGTGCGATGCACTATATGTGCAAGATAACCTATTTCTTAACTTTTTGTCGTTTTTGGTTTTCTAAGGTGAAATGGAAATTCCAAAATGAAAACAAGTATGGTTATGTTTGTTCAAGGAAATGATATCCCTTATAATGATTTACCAACTTGAAACTTTAAAAATAAATTTGAAATTTACAATGACAAGACTTAAAAGGAAATGAAAATGTGCTGCTGAAATGAAAAGGTGCTGCTAGTCTAATCAATCAAAACAGTGAACTGTTGAGCATGAAAACCAAACTATTCTTGCTGCTGACTAAACACAAAAGAAACTATGCTTAAGGAAATTCAAAATTGGTAACAAAATAAATCTAAATCGACATATCAATTTATCTTTCTATCCTTCATCATGAAGTCCAAATTTGGCGATTTTCAAGTAATCATAACAACTTGAGTAACTCATCTAACTTGGCAAAGTAAACTAATATCAAACCATACATTCATAATTCATCCTCACCATCAACAAATTGGCTTTGAGTATATTGCAAATCGAGGATGTCATACAACTTAATATATCTAAATTTGCAGAAAAGAAACTAATACTAAACTACACATTTCATAATACAATCCCTCACCATCAGTCCAGCTGTGGCTTTCGGAGGCAACTGAAGATGCTATGAGCAGCTTAATATATCTAAATTTGCGGAAAAGAAACTAATACTAAACTACACATTTCATAATACAATCCCTCACCATCAGTCCAGCTGTGGCTTTCGGAGGCAACTGAAGATGTTATGAGCAACTTAATATATCTAAATTTAACTACTGAAGAAAATAAGAAAAACTGAAATGATCAAAGCAATACTGAAATTAAACAGAAACTATGAAAAGAAAATTAGCAGCAGAACAATGTTAGTTCCATGTCATTAGTCAAAAAGCTATGAAAATGCCCGGGCTGCCTATCTATAACCTGAAACAAGAACACTGATCAGTGATTAACAACATAAAACATGAAAGACAGAAGTGAAATGGAAATTATGGAAGTTTATAAACAAAAATGAAGCAAATGCAATGTATAAACATATGAATGGATTATGGCACAATGAGCTTTAAAGAAACGAAATGAGAACTATACACTAATGCACAAAACCTTAGCTGAGCAGGGGCCCTCTACACCAGCCTTGGCAACGATCTTCAAATACGAATTTCAGTTGAAAATAGAGTCTTCTTATATTAAAAAGCAGTCATTACAGAAAGGTGATGTTATCGCACAAGTGCAACGTAATCACATTACAGAGTAGACTAATAAAAGATAACAGAGACTAACATCGACTAACTCTATATGTGTATGCAAACGCATTATATATAACAAAAGAAATATAACTGTCTCCTAAAGTTCATGCTAGTGGAGAACACGTAGACCATTACGTCCACGGATCTAGGATCATGGCCGTGTTGGAAAGTAAATCTACGAGGAGTGGATGCTTGAATTCGACTAAGGAGCCATGTACAGATGTCGATTTATCCTTCGCAACTTAGAAACGGCCGTATGAATCTTCATGTGACACGAAACAGAGTCCTGCCAACATGAGACTCTATGGTTGACTTCCATGTGGACGCCTTTGACCGCGGCTTCTTTAGATGAGTTTGCTCAAACCAATAGGACACGAACCATGTCCACATCATTCCTGACCTGCCCATGTGGCTCGTTTTCCTTGTAGACACCTGTAGCATAGAGTTTCACAAAATAGCTGCGGAAAGTTGCAGCAGTTGCGGAAAGTGGCAAGATTCCGCAGCTGAATGAACAAAATATAAATCAAATATCAAACACAAAAATATAATTAAAAACCATGTTAGATGCTCTTTTGCACATGATATTGACAACTTGGGAGGTTCAGGTGAGTGAAAAAGGTATAGAAACGTGTATGGAAAAGATGCAGATTTGAGACTCAACACCAGCATGGTCACTTTGTCTTTCATCACTGATTTGAACCTCTTTCCTTTGCTATCTATCACCAATACTCTACTGCGCTTTATCCTCACTATTTCCTTGCTCATTTTCACTGCATTGTTTCTCTTCATCATCAGTATTCCCTTGCTCATTTTCACTACTTTGTTTAGGGCTTCTTTGCTCTTCATCCTCACTAATTTGTTGAGTGCCACTAACATCCTTATCCCTTGGTGAGTTTTCTTCACCATCACTAGTTTGCTACTCATGCTCACTTCCCTATGATTTGTCACTTGGTTCAAGTTCACTAATTTTGTTAGTGTCTCTATGTTCCTCATCACCACTAACCTCATGCCTGCTTTCATAAGACTACTCTTTTTCACTATTAATCATGGGTGATGTTTTCCTTTGAGGATTATTTTGACTTGATGGAGGAGAGACATAGTGAGTGGAGGGTGAGGAGGATATGTGAGATGGGCCATGAGATGAAGAGGCAGTGGCAAAATCTGGATGAGAAATGAAAGTCTCCCAAGACACTCCTTTCTTTTAAAGTTGGTGAAGGATGATGATTTTGACGAGAGAATGATGGAAAAGACTGGATTTTTTCCGAGCAGGAGGTCTCTTTTGAGCAAGGAAGGACATCTTGTCTATGGTTTTGTAGGGGAAGAAAGGGAGATTTAGCAACTGAGTCCTTGTGAAATGCATGAGAAGCCTGATGTGATAGGAATAAATCTAGGAAAACCTCCCTTCACATGTGAAATACTTCATGATAACTCTTATGAGGGGGGCATAGCAGCTCAATAAGTGAGAAAAAGGAAATATAGCTTGGCAACCATCCTAATTGTCTGGTTTGAAGAAAGGTTTATAGTGATTTAGATCCAGGTATTCTTGTTTCAATCACTTTTCTCCTATATATGGGATCTTAGTTGCTTTGGAGACAGCCCTAGCAGTGAGTTTAAAGTCCAGACCTACTAGGTGGACATGTTTTCCTTATAGCCTCAGGGCGAAAAATTGTGTTAAGGGAGGGCAATTGGTGATCTTCTAGATTTTTTTGCAAAAATCAATGCAGCCCACCTCATGGAAGTTAAAAATAACCGAAGGGGAGCCATTAATCTCGCGCTTTGTAATAGGCTCAAACCTTTTGTAAAATCAACCCTTGCTTACTTTCTTTGGAGGCATAGCTTTGTTTAGGCTTTCCCTCATTCTCTTAGCAAAATAGGTGAACTAAAAATAGAACTCCTCTTTAAGCACTGTTTTTCTCTTTTTAACTAGAAACTAGGTTCTTTTAATGAAAATAGTTTTCCTTCCTAAGAACTGTGCCTTTTCTTCTTTGAAAATACTGAGTTCTCCCTTTTCAAAAACTATGCCTAGCTTCTTAAGCAAAATAGGGCTTTCAACTGATAATGATGCCTTTCTCAAAAACGAGGTTTTTTCTTCTTACTAAACAATAGGCCTTTTGCAACCAGACAATAGCCATTTTTCATCAATCATTGTTTTGTTTCCTCTTTGTAAACATGGTGGTTTTTAGCATAAACAATGTTTTTTCCTTCAATGGGACTGTGTCTTTTTCTTAATAAAATGACTCTTAACACCTCCCAAACTCTTAAAATTAGGCAAAGAAAATCAGTAAATACATCTTGAAAATGTAAGGTTGCTTTTGGAGATGAGTTCATGGGGAAAAAATCTACTATTAGGTGAATTGGAGGTTGTTTGAGCAGTGCTATGCTCCTGTGCACAGACGCGTAGCACTTGCACGTCGTCGTGTGTTGTAGGCTCGGGCCCTGAGCGCCCTCTAAACATCAAGCAGGTGAAAACCACAAGTGCGTCGCACAAATCTACATGCGCGTCGCGCCGTGTGTAAACTGCTATGTAAAGACACTACAGACGCATTGTGCAAACCTACAGGCGTGTCGCGTCTTCAAACTTCTTGCCAACTTCTTGTTCGAGGTTCGAAAAACATTTCTTTTGTCCCTTTGCAAAAATTAGAAAATTACCTTCTCCTTTGATAGATTTTATAGCTCTTTTAAAATGTTTTTGAATGCCTTTTTTCCTCCTTTTGGTGATTTCTCACTTTTTTCCTTTGTGTTTGTAAAAAAAAATGGTTTTTTCTATTTGTTGGTGGCCTGCTTTTTTACCAATTTCTTCATCCCTTTTTGAAAGGTGTCTCCTTTGAAGATTAAACTTCATGCCATGACTATGCTTCTTACTAAGAGATATACAACAAAAGTTACTATGTGTTTTTTATGATAGTTTCTTTGAAACAAGTGTTGTGTTTGCCATTTGTTCAAAACACTGTATCTCTCAAACTTGTCTATTAATGACACTTTTCTTCAACCTCAGTGTTAACAATGGAAACCTGACCATCTACTCATTTCGAAGGAGGTCATATGCAATTGTGAGAAATGGGCCCTCTGCTTATTATGAAAGAGGCCTTGTATGACAAAATGCATGGGCAGTTTATGTATACATTAGGCTTTCAACCTCTTACAATTTTCTAAGGGCCTGTATCTATTTTTTAAATGAGGAATGTTTTTTAAAAAAACTAACTTTGTAACTTCTCTTATTTGCCATTTGTAAAATTTCTCTTTAAACAGAACCTTTCCCAACCTTTTTAATCAATTGAGGAAGTTTCTCTTCAACCCTTGAACCTTGTAACTATCATTTGATGTAGGTACTAAGCACAAAACTGCTTGTTTTCTCTATTTCTTTTTAACTAGGCCATTTAGGGATAAAATTTAATCTTTCCACTTGCCACTCTTGAATATCCTCAAACAACTGTGGGCCCTCTGCTTCAAACTTCCCATTACTGACAAGTTTTTCCAAACAATGTCAATATTTGATGAATTTTTACCCTCTGCTTATTTGAAGGAGGTCCTCTTAAACATAGAAACTTCATCTATCTCAATACTGTACCTTGTTGTGTAATATATGTCTTTGCTTTTTACTATCTCACTGTGAAGTTTTCCTTTCGGGAGTATATACTACAATTGGTACATGGCGAGTGCTTCACTACTATACATCTTTGAAACAAGTCTTCCCTTGACTATGTTTTCACAGGGTGCAGTGAAAATGTTTGTGATAGTCCTTCAAATCTTAGTTCATGATAAGGTATAAGGAGCAGCCGTTATTCATTATACCCTCACCATGATGCCTAATTTTCTTTAAAACTCTTTTTTCAAGAAGACTACCACTGTTGGTTGTATGAGGCTGATTTGTAGGGCTGTCCATAATCTGCACTTCTTCTGACTTCCATAGTAAACTGACACCGCATGAAACCTTATCCTGAGGTGCTCTTTTTTTTCACACTCTGCTTGGTATCATCAATCAGTACATCCCTGTAGAGATGTAAAAACAGATGCTTTTGAAGTTTGGAGGGTTTCTTTGATGTTTCATGGTGATCATGTCTGATCTAATCATATTTATTTAGACAGGGAAAACTCCTTTTTTTCTGATTTGAAAATTCCTGAGCCTTGCTAGAAACAAAAAAAAGTGACATTTTTTATGGTGGGTGACTTAGGGGTAGACAAGGGTTTTGGCCTTGGAAAATAGCAAGACATGATGGCTGATTGATATTGAAGATAGAGTTGTTGGCTTAAAAAAGTCTTGCCAAGGAATTTTCCCTGAAATACCACCACCTGGACCTACATACTTTGTCATGGATTTTGAATGGCTTCTTTGGCATGAGTAGCTTATTACATGACAAGGTGATCAATGAGAGAGGGGTAGACACTTTGTTAAATGTTGGGCAGTAATTTGCATGAAAAACAAAGGATTTTGATGGTAGAGAGGCAAACTATAATAGCTATGGACAAGGAGGCTTTGCTGAATTGTGATAGGTAGGGAAACTGAAGGGTTTTTTCTCATTATAGGCTGAAGGAGAGGGGTAGGAAGAAAAAAATTTGTTTGAGGTGTTTTCTAGATGGAAAATTGACAGATATAGATTAGCTTCTAGAAAACTCAGCCAAGGAATCTAGTCATCAAAACAGGTAAAAATACTGATGACTAACAGTGGCTCCATTTGGGTAGGGAAACTCCTTTTTAGGAGGTGTCAAGAATTGTAGATCTCTAGCTGGTGAAGACCATTGCCTTATCCATTAGAGAAAATTTCTCTCTTTCTTGATGCTATTTCTGAAAATTTATAACATGATTAGCATCAACCTCATCTCTACCTACCCAACTATATCTCCTAACATTTTTTCTTCTTTAGGTGCGCTTGGACTAGAAACCTTTCGACGTGATATTTAAAAAAAAGAAGAAGGAAAACTATCTACTTCTACACTTATATCTTCCGAGAGTTCAGATTAAACTGATGAGCTCTTTTTATTTTTCTACCTATGTTAGATCAACTGTCAAGATTAAACTGTTTGACAGGATTTCATTCACTAAACTAAAACATGAAATTGAAAAATGACCAAATCATGATTAGACGGTTTAATTTGTCATGTGTTTGTGGCATAAAAGACAAGTTGCACACAAATATTATTTTTGCACAAAATGAGATTTATAAAAATCAGGGCTAGGATACATAGTTTCTTTTTGTTTTCCTCTTTGGTTCTGTTTTAAGCGTGTGGAACCAGTATCTTTTCCTAATCTACTTTCTTTGACAAGTCAAGCTTACACATTTTGACTATCACTTCTTTCACTAACTTATCAGCAATCAATTTAAAACATGTTCAGTTATGATTAGGCTAGATAACTGAACAATATATCTTTTGAGCACTAGTAGTGGCATTTAGACTTGCGCACTTTCAGCATGACTATTTTTTGAACATGGGGCTTTTCTACTATTTTTAAAACTGCCCTCTTTTCAACTTTTATACTGTTTTTGTATTTTATGTTTTTGATTTATTCTTCAAACAGTGATATGTACAATGAGTGAAAATGTTTTCGAAACTAGAAATCTTGGAAATGGTGGAACTTGAGCATTTTGTATTCAGAAGGATCTCCCGATGGTCTTGGTCCAGTCAGCTCTTGAAATGAAAATTTTGGAAAATTTTCACTTTCAAGCACAACATAAGGATTCTTGCAAGAGTCTTTGAAAAATTATGTATCTGCTTGCTGCTTTTCTCTATACCTTTTATTTCCACTCCTTCCTTTGTTGTACATCTTCTTTGGGTAATACAGATACTCTTTGTCATTTTTAAAATAGATGATGACACCATCAAGGTACATCATAATGAATAAATTTAGAATTGGAAACATGGCCTTCAGAAACATGTCTTTGATGTCTAGCAGTTTTGCAACTCTTGGTTCGAAATTGGAACTGCTTCTAGTGTATTTGAAAAAATATTTAAGCTATTTGATTTGAAGAGGAATTAACTGATGATATCCTGAAAGATAACTTTGCAAAGACATATGATTATAAAATCCTATCTTCTGTATAGTATGATCTGTTTTGGGAAGGATATAAGTGCTATTCTGGGGAGGTTTATTTGTGTTCCTGAAATCTACACATATCCTATGTCCATTTGCTTTATCTTTAATTGTTAATGTTTGACCAAGATTTTCGCATTTCTTTTTGTAAGGGTTACTTATTGAAATGATGGCATTGTCATAGTGTTTTAAAATGTTTTCCCGAAATGTATTAGTATCTTGAACAATTTTTCATACTCTAGCAGTTCTTAATCTCTAGTGAAATGATAGAATTTTAGCTACTTCAATTAACTTAGGTGTCTTGGGACTGCTGTCATCATATTCCCCTTCATTGAATTCATTAGAAATTTTCCCTGGATTCATCAAAGTGGTTTCAAAAGTTAAAGCTTTACTTGAAGAGGCAAGGTTTTGGTATGGTGAATCATTTAAGTATGGTAAGAACATAAGACTCCCCTGTTCCTGATTTCCAAAAATATTTGTACTATGTAAGCCTTCCAGTGCTTCTGTTTTGAAAAAATATTTTGATTGTACTTTTCATGTTTGTCCTTGGTTTGAGTAACTTTCTTGAGGGTGTAAAATGTGTTATGTTTTATAATTTATATCTATTTCTAGAAAATAAAACTCCCACTCTTCAAGACATAATTGTTCAGGGTCATGATAGTTTTGAGTATCCAACTCATCATATAGAATCTGGGGTGGCTGATGTGGTGTGTCTAGATTTGTTTCAATTTATCCTACCTGTTTATCAATGTCTTCATCAGTATGTAAAATCAAGGAATTTAGGTATGAATGTATGGAATACATAGGGATGCTATTTGGCCTTTCTTGGCTGCTAACCATATATTTCTTGCGTGATTCCCGATACAGTATTCTTGTTTGATTAAACACTAGAATGGTGGCGTAAGACATATCTAGTTGAATATTTCCTTGAAGCTTTCCCCCCAAGATCTAAATAAAAGAATTTCGTACTTGGGAGGGATGTCTTCTACCACTATGTCCATGACCAGGTGTTTTGCACGTACTTGGGCTAGACTGACACAAAGATCTTTTATCTGGCCTAGACACTTGACTCTGCTTGAATCAAACGAATATAAATCTTTATAAGGTTTTGTTATTCCTAGGCCTAATCTTTCCATTACTACTTTCAACATGAGATTGTGAGAGGCCCTGTAATCTAGCATGGCATTATGTAGGATTTGGTCATGTATATTCAGACTAATGTAAAAAGGAAGAGTGGTTCCCCCTTGATATTTTCCTTCTGTTTTTGGTCCAAACAACACTTCAGGGGTATCATCAGCTAGGTGTAAAGCATCTGCATCATTTCCTATGTTTAGGACCTTTAGCGCTTGATATTTGTATGAGCTTTGGGCAATAAGTTCAGTGAGAGGAATGGTGATCTCAATTTTGGAAATTTCCCCTTCAAAACTAAGGAGTGTTTGTAGTTTAGATAGGTTTGCTTCAGTTTTTTTAGCCATGACTTTCTCTATATTCTTAATTTTCTAATTTTGATTTGGGGTTTTGTTCAAAATAGTTGTTTCGGGAATCTTAGTAGACGTACTAGGATAGTTAGGATCAAGGCTTGCATGACTAGTTTTGTCTTTGTTTTGGTCAATTCTCTTAGCCATGATTTTGTTCCTATCTGTTGTTCTTTTAAGAATGGTATCTCGGGTTTTGGTAACAGCAGTGTCTGAGCTACCTTTCTTAGTTTTTTCTTGGTTTTTCTTACTCCTAAGATCATATTTCCTGTGGAATTCCATTATATCATTTTGTAATCCTACCTCAGGATCTTCGGGGTCCTCATAATTGGCTTCATTTTGATTTGATGAGAAGAAAACTTGTTCTTCTTCTGTGAGGAAAACCTCACTCTCACTATCAAAACCTATCAAGTTTAAATGATTTTCATCAAGTGGTTCCATATCTGTTTCTACCTCATCAACATAGTTTTCATGGAAAGATGGCCCGACCTGTTGGTCATTTTCCCTTGGTTTGTTTTGAGGTGGGTCTCTTCTAAAGTTTTGGTTCTAATTTTTATTTTGAGGATTTGTCTGGTTGTCCCTAAGAGGTGCTTTTTCATTTATATTTATTCTTTCCCACATTCTCTCCATGGTTCTAACTAGGTTGGCTATTCTGGGATCTAAGGAGGAGGTAGAAGGCATGGCCTCATCTCGGTATGTGACTTCATTTTCTGATCTTATCCTAGCTCTTTTCTCAGCTAGGTTGGCTTCTACACTAACAACTATTTTTTTCATTTCTTTTGAAGTTGCGGGGTCTCTTTCTCTTAGTTGGTATGACATATCTGGATCGAAACCTTCGAGAAATTTTACTAGTGCTGAGCCAAGTGGAGGTTTCATGTGAGGCGGGAGGGTGTTATAGACACTATTGAATCTAGTGCAATAGTCCTTAACACTTTCCCCCATATTAATTTTAAGATTATTGTATTCAGAAAGGATTTGGATAGGTTTTTTCCTGATTTCCCTCCTGTTTATGAAAGTTTGGTAAAGTGCTAGGAGATCATGTATACTATTAGGAGCTAAGATTTTAAACCATTTCTTGGTTTCTCTGCCTAGGCTTTGGGCGAACATTCTCATCTATATGGTTTCATCTTCTAATTCCATGCAGTCAAAAGCATCACTGATTCTATCTACATGTTGTTGGGTAGTAGTAACCTCAGTTTCGGTGAAGTGTGGGATTCGAGATTGGTAATCATTTTGCAAAGGTACCAAAGGTAGTGGTAACACTAAGGGTGCATACCAAGCTACCATGATGGGAGCTCATGGTATATTTACAGTATGAGGGTTTGTAGTATGGGATAAGGTGATTTGCACAGTGGTGGTCTGAATGGGTGTGGCGGAGGTACTTAGACTTGTGGACTGATTCTCAGCAGATTTGGGGTGACAAGAGCCGAAGCAGTGGAGAAGCTGAAAATCAGGAGATGTAGTGGGTGAGGCTTCTCTACTGGGACTCTGATGCAAATCTAAGGGCTCAAGATCACCAAGTTTGATTTTACTTTGCGAATTTCTTCTAAAAAGGGCTTTTTCTGAACTCAAGTCAAACTGGGAATCTTATAAGGATGTAAGATGTTCAGGTATAGAGATTTCTTTGTGGATGGTCCTATCGGTAGCTAAGTCACCAGTTTCAGAAGTTTGCCACAAAATATTTTCTGGGTCATCAACTGTGATAGGGGGATTCGGGTCCAGGTGAGATCTAGTATTAATTCTTCTTGAAGCTAGATTTCAAAGTCAAAGTTTAGAGAGGGTGATAGTTGTGATTGTTTTTTGGATGATTTTCCTCTCTAGGGGTTTCGCTAACGTGAGTAAGGTAAAAACAAAATGAAGGCTAGTGGAGTCGCCAGGTGGATTTTCTTGAGATTTATGGTCCACCACCAATACTAACAAATATTTTTTAGTAAAATGCTTTTCTAGAAAACGTTTATGTTGAAACTTGCAAGAATGACTTAGAACTCAGTTTCAACAGTTTGCTAAATTGTTGAGAGAACTATAGTTCTATTTGAAAGTTATTCTTTTGATTTCCTATGTTTAGATGAAGATTTCTAAATCCCTAAGTTGTACTTAGTTTGTCATTGATTTCAGAGGCTGCATCACGAGTTTGTGTTTTTGGAAAGGAAAGTCAACATGATAGTATGATTTATGGAATTTTTGGTTTTTTATGGAGTATTAGGCCCACTGGAGCCTAGTGGAGTCGCAAGGTGGGTGTTTTGTTGTTTTTAGAGATATGTATTTATGGTCCACCACCAATAACTAAGAAAAAGCCAATCCAGGGATGTTTTTTGGGATTTTCTGAGTTTTTATATGTAGCCTAGTTTGTAAGAGTGTTCTAAACCTGATTCATCACTTTTCTAAGATGGTGAAACAATAAGAGTTTACTCTAAATGATTTCATAGGCTGTTTGTCTAATTTTAATTTTGAAGGACTAATGAGTCTATAAGAGTTTGCTAGATTGTCATTTACTTAGTAGGTCCCACCGTGACCGCCATTATGTTAGTGTGGCGATGAGGTGGCTGATTCACTAGATATTTTTGAAGACAACGGATTTCTAGAGTCTTAAGGTGCACTTAGATTGTCACTAACTCAGAAAGGTCCCACCATGATTGACATTATGTTAGTGTCTCGTGATTTGACAGATTAGCAAGCCAAGTGACAGGGTAACAGTAAACCAAATTTGGAGCCTTAGAACATAGCCTTCTTGGACTCAGAGAGGGCTCTCTTTATTATGCAAAGGATGTAAACTTGTTTGCTTTTGTATGCTAGATTTTAGGCTAGTTGTTAAGTATGTTTTGGTTTGATTTAGGTTTTTTGAGGGAGAACTGATCAAAGGATAAATAGATAAAAAGATTGTTACATCAACTGGGCCATGGGGTCGAAGAGGTTGAGAATGTCTCAAATGGTGGACAAGGTATATCGCAGGGCCGATTTGGTCGAGATAAATAGATTCTTTAGGTATAAGTGAAATGAGATGGAAACTAAGTTTGTGAGAGACAAAGGGGTTTTAAGCATAAATAGTTTTACAAAAAACATCCATGTGGTAGGGCTAACCATTAATCACTATAAATGAAACTCAAACTGATAGATGCATAAAATATACATTCAGATGATACATAGAAGTATAAGACCCTATAACTTTGGGAAAATCACTTTCAGACTTTTGGGAAAACAGATAAGACAAAAAAAAAACTCAACCTATTAAGAGGGAACTCCTAAAAATCATATTTTGAGCTATTGGGAACTTTGAAATAAGACATCAGAGCATGGGAAAAGGGCAATATCGAAACAAGACCTCTTTGGCTTAACTAGACAACCAATACTTCAAAGAGAGATTTCAGAGATGGAGTTTTGGTTAGCTATGAGTAAGTAGGGCATACCATGAATCATACTAGATAGCATACATAATAACCATTAATGAAATTGATAACAAGTTCTTAGGGAATCAAATAGCAGTTAAGAATTCTTTGACATAACCAAGAAAGAAGAAAAACATAGAAGCTGTAATGACTCAGGAAAATTGAGGTGCCGCCATGGGCATGTATCAAATCTATTCTTTACTTAAATGCAACAAGCAAGAAGCATGAAAACATGTATGATAAACTAAGGAAACATAACAGATAAGAAACACAATACCATTTACCAAGCCATGGAATCCTACAAACAGTCCTCCTCCACCATCCAAGTCAAACAAGAAATCATCCACTTCATGAGACAAAGTATTTCTTCAAAGCTTGTAATACTATTTATTTCTCTATAACATCAAGTTCAGCCTCTGGTTACAATGTATTCTCTTGGATTATATAGGCCAAAAATAGAGAAACTATCCTAGAGCATCTAGAAAGCCATTGGCCTAATCCAAATATCTGATTTTGTCCTTGAGGCTTTGCAAAGCCCAAGGCACAAAATATCTTCAAAAATATCTATTTAAGCCAAAAATAGCAAGAAAATTGACTTCTAATCTCTGACATAGGGTTAAAAATAACTAAACGCACATTTGTATGGCAACCTTCAGAAAACTGCTTTTTAAGCCAAAATGCTATAGGAACGTAGTAGTAGAAAGAAGCATTTTTTGCAGACAACTTTTGAGGGACCTCCCGAAGTTGAAACGAGGCCCGTGATAGCTCGTTGGAAATCCCTAGATGTCTAGTTTTTGGAAATACCTGATTTTTCCAAAACTGATCCCCGTAAGTGTATCAAAGGGTGGAATGAGTGAAAAAACCGAGGGTGGTCTCATCTGCTGATATGTGAGGAAGAAAGTTGAATTTTGACTGATTTTTTTCTCTTTGGGGGACCAAAACACCTCCTCTGGATCTGAACATTTGTGACTATCTGCCCCCAAATTTAATACATCCAAAAAAATTACTTTCATGAGTTGAGGATGCTCCTAGCACCCATGGCAGCACCTAGAAAAATGTGCAATTAGGGCCAAAGAACACAAAAAACAAAATCTTGTCAAAATTTGTTCAATTTTGGTGAGCAAGCCCCTTATGGGTTCTTAGAAACATGCAAGGAAGCTGAGGCCAATATTTCAAGCCTATATATGCCTTTTCCCACTTTTCCACCAGGCGCCTCTTTATGGAAGTTTTGAGCCTTTCTTGAGCAAGTTCGAGTTTTCTTTGGGAAAATTGGTTCAATTTCTTGTAGCGCCCGATCATCTTCCTCTGCAGATCCAAGTCTCTTTTTATTTTCTCTAATTTATCCTCCAAATTCTTGTTGGCTCTTTCAAGCCATGATTCCTTATAGCTTTCTATTTTTTGGGCAAGCAATTGTGTGAGAGGATAAGATCGAACAAGGGCTACTTCTTCTTCCCTTTGTTTCTCCAAAGCCTTCCTAAGACCAATAGTCATAGGCCTTTTTCTTACTAGCTTTTTTTCTTCTTCGTTATCATCAAATTTTCCCATATACTATTCAAGCTTGACTTGTTCTTTGCATGCTTCCTTTTGGTATTTGAATGCCCAGGCCTCATAAATTGCCATTTTCCCACTCATTTGTTTATTTTGCATTTGTAGAACATCTATGAGGTCCTTTCACCTTTCTAGATCAGTTTCCAAGTCATGGATTTGGGCTTCTCTCTTTTGCAAAAGAGCCTCAAGAATTTTAGCTTCATCATCTCCAACATCACTTCTATTTGTATGATGTCAATGAACTCCCTTTATTTTTCGTGACTACTCTCCTATTGTTCATGTTTTTCTTTACCCTTGCCTTGGATAGAATTCTTTGTCCTTTTTCTCTTTGGAAATTCAATAGTACTCTTCTTAGGCAATGTGCCTCTACTCCTTAGCACTCTAGTGACATTGCTAGTCACTGCTGGAGTGATTTTCTTCTTTGTTGATTTGGTGTTTTTAGGCTTCACCACTTTTTAAGGAAGAGTCATGGCCCCTTGCCTACGATAGGTAGCTAGCACATGCTCTTGGTTGTGTTGAGGAGAAGAGAGGAGAGGTTTTATTACTTGAACTTTTTCAACTTGATTTTTTACATCGCTGCCTTCATCATCATCTGCTTTGCTACCCTTCTCACTATTTTGATTTTGTTTGCGGCTACCAGATTCACCTTTATCACTGTTTTGAACCTCTTGACATATGTTGCCTTCCACCTCATCAATGATTTTTAGAAAATTTTCTTTAGGGATATTAGCTTGATCATCCTTTTCTACTTTTTTACCATCTTTAGTGTCTGCCTATAGACGACCTTGTTTACCCTCATCACTGTCTTGATTTTGTTGAGGGCTGCCTTTATTGTGACTGTCTTCTTTAGAGTCTATGTGTGGGCTACCACCATGGTCACTTTGTCTTTCATCACTGCTTTGAACCTCTTTCCTTTGCTCTCTATCACCATTACTCTGCTACTCTTTAGCCTCACTATTTCCTTTCTCATTTTCACTGCTCTGTTTCTCTTCATCATCACTATTCCCTTGCTCATTTTTACTGCTTTGTTTAGGGCTAATTTTCCCTTCATCCTCACTAATTTTTTGAGTTCCACTGACTTCCTTATCCCTTGGTGATTTTTATTCATCATCACTAGTTTCCTGCTCATGGTCACTTCCCTGTGATTTGTCACTTGGTTCATGTTCACTAATTTTCTTACTGTCCCTATGTTCCTGATCACCACTAACCTCATGCCTGCTTTCATAAGACTGCTCTTTTTCACTAATAATCATGGGTGATGTTTTCCTTTGAGGAGTATTTTGACTTGATGGAGGAGATACATAGTGAGTGGAGGGTGAGGAGGATATGTGAGATGGGCCATGAGATGAAGAGGCAGTGGAAAAATCTGGATGAGAAATGAAAGTCTCCCAAGACACTCCTTAATTTTCAAGTTGGTGAAGGATGATGGTTTTGATGAGAGAATGATGGAAAAGACTGGGTTTTTGCTGAGTAGGAGGTCTCTTTTGAACAAGGGAGGACATCTTGTCTATGGTTTTTTAGAGGAAGAAAGGGAGATTTAGCAACTGAGTCCTTGTGAAATGCATGAGAAGCCTAATGTGATAAGAATAAATGCACGAAAACCTCCCTTCACATGTGAAATAAATCATGATAACTCTCATGAGGGGGACATAACTGCTCAATAAGTGAGAGAAAGGAAATATAGCTTGGAAATCATCCTAATGGCCTTGTTTTAAGAAAGGTTTATAGCGATTTAGGTCCAAGTATTCTTGTTTGAACCACTTTTCTCCTATATAGGGGATCTTAGTTGCTTTGGAGATAGCACTAGGAGTGAGTTTAAAGTCCAGACCTGCTAGGTGGACTTGTTTTTCTTATAGCCTCAAGGCAAACACTTGTGTTAAGGGAGGGTAATTGGTGACCTTCTGGACTTTTTGGCCAAAATTAAGGCATCCCACCTCATGAAAGTTAAAAAGAACCGAAGGGGAGTCGTTAATCACCTGAGTTGTAACAGGCTCAAACCTTTTGTGAAATCCACCCTTGCTGAATTTATTTGGAGGCATATCTTTGTTTAGGCTTTCCTTCATTCTCTTAGCAAAAAAGGTATTTAAAAATGAACTAAAAATAGAACTCCTCTTTAAGCATTGTTTTTCTCTTTTTAACTAGTAAATAGGTTCTTTTAATGAAAATAGTTTTCCTTCCTAAGAACTGTGCCTTTTCTGCTTTGAAAATACTGAGTTCTCCCTTTTCAAAAACTATGCTTGGCTTCTGAAGAAAAAAAGTGCTTTCAACTAATAATGATCCCTTTCTAAAAAACTGGGTTTTTTCTTCTTACTCAACAATAGGCCTTTTTCAACCAGACAATAGCCCTTTTTCATCAATCACTGTTTTGTTTCCTCTTTGTAAACATTATGGTTTTTAGCATAAACAATGTTTTTCCCTTCAATGGGACTCTATATTTCTCTTAATAAAATGACTCTTAACACCTCCCAAACTCATAAACTTAGGCAAAGAAAATTAGTAAATACCTCTGGAAAATGTATGATTGCTTTTGGAGATGAGTTCACGAGGTAAAAATCTGCTTTAAGGTGAATTGGAGGTTGTTTGAGTGGTGCTACGCTCTTGTGCATAGACGCGTAGCACCTCCACGCCGTCATGTTTTGTTCGGTCGGACCCTGGGCTCCCTCTGAATGCTGCGTGGGTGAAAACTAGAGGTGTGTCGAGAAAATATACTGTCGCGTCACACTGTGTGTAAATAGCTGTGTAATGACGCTACAGCCGCGTCACGCAAACCTACAGGCACGTCGCGTCTTCAAACTTCTTTCCAACTGCTTGTCTGGGGTTCGAAGAATGTTTCTTTTGTCCCTTTGCAAAAAATAGAAAATGACCTTCTCCTTTGAGAGCTTTTATAGCTCTTTTAAAAAAAAATTGAACAACGTTTTTCCTCCTTTTGGTGATTTCTCACTTTTTGCCTTTGTGTTTGTAAATAAAAATGGTTTTTCCTGTTTGTTGGGGGCTTGATTTTTTACCAATTTCTTCATCCCTTTTTGGAAGGTGTCTCCTTTGAAGATTAAGCCTTTTTCCATGAGTATGCTTCTTAGTGAGAGATATACTTCAAACATTACTATGTGTTTTTTATGAAAGTTTCTTTGAAACAAGTGTTGTGTTTGCCATATGTTCAAAACATTGTATCTCTCAAACCTGTCTATTAATGACACCTTTCTTCATCCTCAATGTTAACAATGGAAACTTGAACATTTTCTCATTTCGAAGGGGGTCATCTACAACAGTGAGAAATGAGCCCTCTGCTGGTTATGAAGGAGGACTTGTCTGAAAAAATGCATAGGCACTTTATGTATACATTAGGCTTTCAACCTCTTACAGTTTTATAAGGGCCTGTCTCTTTTTTGTAAATGAGGAATGTTTTTTAAACAAACTAGCTTTGTAACTTCTCTTGTTTATCATTTTTAAAATTTCTCTTTAAACAAAACCTTGCCCAACCTTTTTAATCAATTGAAGAAGTTTCTCTTCAAGCCTTGAACCTTGTAACGGTCATCTGATGTAGGTACTAAGAACAAAACTACTTGTTTTCTATGTTTCTTTTTAACTGGGCCATTTAGGGATAAAATGTGATCTTTCCACTTGCCACTCTTGAATATCCTCAAACAACTATGGGCCGTTTGCTTAAAATTTCCCATTACTGACAAGTTTTTCAAAACAATGTCAATATTTGATGAATTTTAACCCTCTGCTTATTTGAAGGAGGTCCTCTTAAACATAGAAACTTCATCTATCTCAATATTGTACCTTGTTGTGTAATATATGTTTTTTCTTTGTACTATGTCACTGTGAAGTTTTCATTTAGGGAGTATATACTGCAATTAGTACATGGGGAGTGCTTCACTGCTAGACATATTTGAAACAACTCTTCCCTTGAATGTGTTTTCACAGGGTGCAGTGAAAATGTTTTTGATAGTCCTTCAAAGCTTAGTTAATGATAAGGTATAAGGAGCAGCTATTCTTCATTATACCCTCACCATGATGCCTAATTTGATTTAAAACTCTTTTTTCCAGAAGACTACCACTATTGGTTGTATAAGGTTCATTTTTAGGGCTGGCCATAATCTACACTTCTTCTGACTTCCATAGTAAACTGACATGGCATGAAACCTTCTCGTGAAGTGCTCTTTTTTCTCACACTCTGCTTGGTATCATCAATTAGTAAATCCCTGCAGAGATGTAAAAATAGATGCTTTTTAATTTTGGAGGGTTTATTTGATGTTTCATGGGGATCATGCCTGATCTAATCATATTTCTTCAGACAGGGAAAACTCCTTCTTTTTTTCTGATTTGAAAATTCCTGAGCCTTGCTAGAAACAAAAAAAGGTGACATTTTTTATGGTGGGTGACCTTGGGGTAGACAAGGGTTTTGGCCTTCGAAAATAGCAAGACATGATGGCTGATTGATATTGAAGATAGAGTTGTTGGCTTAAAAAAGTCTTGCCAATGAATTTTTCCTAAAATACCACCACCTAGACCTACATACTTTGTCATGGATTTTGAATGGCTTCTTTGGCATGAGTAGCTTATTACATGACAAGGTGATCAGTGAGAGAGGGGTAGACACTTTGTTAAATGTTGGGCAGTGATTTGCATGAGAAACAAAGGATTTTGATGGTAGAGAGGCAAACTTATAACAACTATGGACAGGGAAGCTTTGCTGAATTGTGATAGGTAGGGAAACTGAAGGGTTTTTTCTCATTATAGGCTAAAGGAGAGGGGTAGTAAGACAAAAATTTGCTTAAGGTGTTTTCTATATGAAAAATTGATAGATATAGATTAGCTTCTAGAAAAATCAGCCAAGGAATCTAGTCATCAAAATAGGTAAAAATATTGATGACTAACATGGACTAGATGGAAAAGTGGATAGAAATAAAGCTCATCTTGTTGCTAAAGGATTTTCACAAGTTGAAGGCACTGAATATACTGAAACCTTCTCCCCTATTGTAAAAGTGAATTCTATCTGCCTTATTATTTCCCTTGCTGCCTCCTTTAAATACGAAGTCCATCAGATGGATGTTAAATTTGCCTTTTTACATGGATATTTGCATGAGGAAATCTACATGGAACGACACCATGGATTTATCCAAAATGCCTCTATCCTTGTTTTTCGCCCTAGGAAGTCTCTATATGGTCTTAAACAAGCTCCTTGGGCTTGGTGTGCCAAAATGGATAGATTTCTATTAGATAATGGATTTTCTAGGTGTCATTATGATGACACTGTCCACACCAAGAAAGTGGGTAAGTCCTTCACCATCTTTGTTCTTTATTTTGATGATATTATCCTTACTGGTAGTGATCCAAACCATATAAACCATGTGAAGTATAGCCTCAAAAATAATTTTGAAAGTCTTGCAATCCAAAGAAGGCATTACCCTCTCTTAGTCCAAGTATGCATGCGATCTTCTACACCACTTTCACATGGAAGACTGTAAGCCAGCCCCTTCTCCCTTTCTATTTGGATTCAAGATTTCTATCACTTGTACTACCCTTGAAGTTGATGCTACCTTATATCATCAACTTGTTGGTAAACTTCTGTATCGAACCCATACGTGATGTGACCTTTCCTTTGTCTTTGGTCTTGTCACTCAGTTTATGCACCAAACTCATGAAAGACATTGGAAAGAAGCTAAAAGAATATTTTGATATATTCGAGGTATAATTTAGTTTGGGAACTTTAGATTTTGAGTTAGCCTTACCAGCAACTATCTATTTTTTCACTATTTCTGATTTCCCAAGATCACACAAAGACATTGGGAAAGGGAATAAGTAGGAAAAATATCCCTTCTTCATGTTTTTGATTTGAAGAGATCGAACATAGCATAGATAAAAGACCATACATAAAGAAGAGGTTATCGATTCAGAAAATAAATAAAACATAAAAATCGAAATAAACAGAGGGAACCAAAATAAGAATAATTATTAACAAATATAACTGCAAAACAAATACTTTATACCTGCAGAACTAAACTGACATAACTTAGGCAATCAGAAACCTTTTCACATGAAATGAAAGATGCTCCTTACTGTAACATATGCTCCAAAAACAATAGATTAGTTCTCTAGGCTTGAAAAAGTTCAGAAATAGTAGATCTAGAAAACAAAAGTCGCATGTAGTCAAACCAGCTTCGGATTTGGATCGACAACGGATGTGGCCCTCAAAATAGCTCTGATACCATGTAGGAATTTACAGGGTAAGTTTCGTAGATAAAAAAACAAATGTAACTGCTCATAAAAAGATCACAAATCAGTACACCAGTATTATCACATGGTTAAAACCCTCGAAGAGGGGAACAGTCCATAGCCTGAACCAACGTAGCCACTTCAGGCAATTTATTAATATAAAAATAAAAGTTACATATTTTTCTCTTATAAATGGTTACCGAAAAAATGACCCTCCATGCTCTTTAAATGGAGATCATGGACCAATCAGGTTTTAAGCCATGGATGAAGTGTCATTAATACCGAGGAAAGAGTGAACTGTTAGATCACTACAAATCATGAACGTCAGATTACAAGTTACAAATTTACATAGTAAAGAAATACACTTTACCTAACTCTACACTAGACTAAGTTACTCTTAACTATTTCCTGTTTCAGAATATCCTAACAAAAAGTTTCAATATCCTAGAGGAAACTGAGTTGGTGGGTCCCCTCAATCTCCTTAGAATTTGGGCCAATTAACTATGGAATCTCTTGATACCTCAAGCCCTAGCTCTAGGATCAAGTTTTTCCTACGTGTTCCCAAGGCTAGAACCTAGTAGGATCAACTTGACCCATAGAAGTAAAAAGTATTACTTGATCCTTTCCCGTAACAATTTCCAGGATAAGAACATCATTGGTTGTTAAATTCCATCCCCGAACCTGGGTTGGGTCCGCTTGGCCTTGTGTGGTCCCATTTGGTGTCAAAGGCCTTTCATCAAGGACCATTTGGGAATCCAAGTTCCCAAAGGATTTTAGGGATTGAGAACTTCCTTAATAAGTATTATTATTCTCCGTCAACCCTTCAATCCCCCTGCTCTCTCCCTAAAGGATCAAGTCCCTTGCTTAAAAGGAAACCAAGTCCCACTCTTTATTCTATCTTAGGGAAATGGTTTATAGGGCCACTTCCCACCTACTCATTGACATATACTCTATAAGTGACTTCCTAAACTACTGGGACTCCTCCCATCGGTGAGAATCTATGAAGAGAAAGGAGCCTTAGTTGTGGTGATAATGGGCTAAGCCTCCATCGTTGCACTTGTCCTAGAAGTTTCCCTCTTAGGAACCCCATTTAGGTCCGCTACTATTTTGAGTGGTAACAAGTTGTTCAAAATTCCATTTATGAACAAATTTTTGGTATGCCCACTTTTTCCATACTACAGCTCCAAGAAGAGAATTCTAGGGCTATGGAGATTTCCCTTCTTCTGACTAAATTAATTCTCTACAATATTGTAAACTAGGGCTTGTTGGCTATCCCACTTGACTGCTACTTTAGTCCTTCAATGTATGTAGATCCTTAGGCCCTACACACCTGCCCTTATACCAATCTTGTTGTCCTTGACAAGTACAAGTGTTAGGGATCTTCTTTGACAGTCACCTAACAACCATCCAATTGTACTTGGAATACCATCATTGTGTCCAACCACAGTAAGTTATTTTTACTGATCTAGTGGCCCACAATATTGTCTTTATCTAGGGCTCTTTAAATATTCCACCTAACAATGGTTTGAGTCCTCTCAAAATAATTTTTCTTGTGTATAGACAATTTGATTTTTGTTGTCCAATCTATGAACAAATCTGAACTCCTCCTATTTTCATTCTTCTAACAATTTGTAGATGACTAAACTAGGTCAAAAATCAACCACTAACAGTCCATTGACTAATTTTTTATAGGTTTCTTCAGATCTTTGTCTAGAACTCTATGGATAGTCCACCAAAATCAACTCGTCTGCATATCAATCCATTCTTCGTATGGCACATTTCTTCTAAATGCTCATTCTTCTACTCAATTTCCACCCTCCTTTGGATCTACTATCTCCACACATATTGAATCTACAAACGATCTTCCAGGTCTGCGATTTATATTGCAGAAATAAACCTCTCTCTAAATTTCACAACTGCTCTTCTACTACCCAAAGTTTTCATATTCTTAATGGCATACCTTATGAACTGAACATGCTAGGAAATTCTCCTAACTAGGGAATTCTATAGGGTAAAATGCTTGGGTTTTTGGTTCTCGAATATCCCTCTGAGGGCTTTTCCATGCCTGAGAAGACAGTAAGTTTAGTTTTATAGTTCACAAAGAAGAAGCGTATATGTTCATATCAACTTTAAACGATCTTGATGGAGTAAGATAGAAGATTACCTGTTTATAGATCTTGAAGTCTTTTGGAGAGCACTAAGCAGTGAAGCAGGGATCCTTCTTCACCAACTCAAAATCTTGACCATGTGATCAATCAAAGCACTCGTGCAATCTCTAGCACAATATACATTTCCTATCAATTAAGTTAATATATGATAAACATTAAACAATGCACATCTAATCCATTCATCACATGATATATAAGTAATTGAAGAACAAGAACAATATTGATGCATTGAATGGACAAAACAAATACAGTTCTATTGATTTATAAAAAAGGAGGACTAAAACCATCGGTTGTACCAAGCCCTCCTCAGTCTTCCAATCTCTCTTTCTCTTTATCTTGAATGTGATGATGTCTTAATCAACAAGTTCTCAATGAACCTCTTTGATCTTTGACCTTCACACTAAAACAATAAACACTCTGCTTCACATGTATTCAAAAAACCTTCGACCTTGGACCAAGAGCCTACAACTCCATTTTATAGGAGATGGAGAGAGAAAACCTTGCCTTTCTCCTTCCACTAGTTCTAAATAGAGAAAACAAGATGTTTCCTCAACTTTCCATGCTTTTTCCTCTCTCGAGAGTCTAGTTGTTTTTGGCAAGACCCAATAAGAGATTAGTGCCTTGCAGTTTCTATTTTGCAATGACTCTCTATGAGAAAAAGTTGCAGTTTCAAATCATTCTCCACGTGTTTCCTTGTTTAAAACTCAAAACATAGGTAAAATTGCCCTCTAGGCTAGACATAGCATTGCCCTAGCCACTAATGTGACACTTTCATGGATTAGGTGCATTATAATGCACTTTGGCTGTTATAGGGGTGCGTTGCCTTGGAAAAAGTAGGTTTAGTTTATACCTCTTTATTCCTTCCATACTTATCTTCTCCTCTGAGCTGATGAGGATATTATTTGACCTATAATAGATGCTCTCTAAAGTGTGAGGTCAGAGACAAAGATGATGGCCGAAATACTTTATAAAATTTTTAGTAGAGATAAAGAGATTGGAGGACTAAGGAAAACTTGAAACAACAACATATGTAAAAAAATATAGTATCTTTCTTGAGTCAGGCATTCCCATGCTCAGTAGCTAATCAACATGATTTCTCTATTACAGAGATATAAGGAGTATGTCCACCAATAAGCATAATGTCGAAGTCTCTGTCATAATAGGATCAGGCTGAACAAGCTGTCTCCATAAACAAGTATCAAAACTTGGGGGAGGAAACACATCTGTCATGATGTAACCTTTGCCCCAAGGTCTTGGCTGCTGCTTCACTTAAACTGCATATTTCTCGACATGTGAATGAAGGATCTGTCATCAAACATGTGAGAAATCATCTGATTACCATTCAATAATAAAAATTGTTAACAGACGCGAAGGTGGCCACCGATAATGATGATGATACCTAAGATGCACAGTATAATCTACTGAGTGTGAATAAAAGGAGTTGAAGTCGAACACTTGTAGAATCATTAAATTGAGAGCCAATGATGGGGACCCCCAATCAAACACAAGATCACCTGCCACTGATGTCTGCAAGTATCTGGGTACTGATGAGTTTTTGGACCAACTTCCTAGATAATATGTTGAAGTCGATAGGAAGAGATCTGTTGAAAGGTAGGAACTGAGGCGTCCTACATCAGTCAACATGAAATGGAAAACAAATGATTTTTTTTTTTATGGAAATAATGAAGAGAAAGTGGGGATAACTGACGACAAATAATTTCTGGCATAATGAGTTGTTTGGTTGATAGGAGGAGTAGTAGATAGCGAGATCTTCTTGAACAATAGAAGGCACTATAACAGGGTACTAGGCAGCTGAGGCTTAATCAATAACAAAGAGTTTGTTAGGATTTTATCGGTGTAGGAACACTGGGAGGTGAAGGCTAAACTCATATATGTTAGGGTTCAGCTAACTGCGAAAGATTTTTCTGGGAAGTGCCGTATTCAATATTTTTGCTACCAAATTGACCTTTCATAAATGTAATAGATGTAGTATCCATTTTGTCCAAATTTTTCCCTGTCTGATTAGTTTTAATGAGTCCAGACGAGTAAAATCGATGAATTTTTCATATTTAGAGAGTCTGAAAAATTTCATAAAATACAACTCTGGGGAGGTACCTTTGTCATGTCTTGATAACCGAGCACGACAAAGGGAGAATAGTAAGCTCGAAACAGTTCATTTTCCATAAGTTAGTTCATGTAAGCCGGAAAAGTGAGAAATATATGTTTGATGGATGTCTACCTCATTTTGTTATGAGTACGAGGAGATGAAGTAAGCTCAGTATTCTTTATGAAATTTTAATGACTCCAACAGAGAAAAACTCGATGCTCTCCATGAAATTTTAAAGAGTCACACAGAGAAAACTTTGAAAAAGAGGAAAATAATGGCTTCTGATTCTCTGTCGTGGTATTTTAATGAGCTCGACAAAGAGAACTTGGGGTTTTTTCAGTTTTATGAGCTAGAAAAAGTCCCTAAAAAGAAAGCTCAGTGCTTCTTCACATCATTTTTAACGAGTCTGAAGAAGAGAACTCTACGTTTTTCATATTAACGAGAAAGAAAAATACCATGAAAATAATTATCGATATTGACTTCGTGTAATTTTAACGAGTTTGAAGAAAAGAACTCTAGGTTTTTCAGATTAACGAGCAAGAAAAATACCATAAAAAGAACGCTCGATAGAGGATGGTGAGGTTTCCAGGAAGAGGAGAAAGTCGGGTGAGTAGTCAGGGGCACTAAGGAGTGGGGCTGAAACAAGTGCATGTTTTAAAGCGTCAAATGACCATTGAGCTTGATCATCCAACAAATATAGTTCTCCCTTATTCAGTAATTGCATAAATCCTTTCGTCATCTCAGCATAGTTGACAATGAATCGACGTAAAAATTTTTCCTTCCCTTGCAACCGTTGGAGTTGGAGGATGGATTGTGGCACTAGCAATTCCACTATCGATTTAACCTTATCCAGATCAACCCTAATCCCATGCTTGGATACAATGAAACCTATAAGATGCCCAGATTCGACCATAAATATGCATTTATGACGATTCAGACATATATTGTAGAACCTACACCTGGCAAAAATTTCTTTTAAATGAGCAAGGTGATCAGGTCGTTTCTTGGAATGGGCTGGGAGGTCATCCAAGTAAGCCTGTACAATATGTTGAACGTCATGGAAGGCATAGTCCATAGCCTACTGAAAATTTTCTCCAGCATTCTTTAGACTGAATGGGAGTTTTTGATATGAAAATGTGCCCCAAGGATAGATGAAGGAAGTTTTATGTTGGTCTTCTTTTTTAATTTCAATCTGGTTATAGCCCGAGAATCCATCCATAAAGGAAAAATATTCACATCTGACGCAATCATCGAGGATCTAATCTATGAATGTCATAGGATAATTGTCTTTAGGACAAGCAGCATTCAGATCATGATAGTCAATGAAAACTCGGATGATGCCTTTTTTTTTTGTCTACAGGAACCAGAATGGAAACCCATTCTGTCAAAGGAATGGGATAGATGAAAGCAACGTTTAAAATTTTTTCTACCTCAATTTTGATGGCAGCTGCTTTGCATGGGTGGACGGGTTGTAGTTGTTGCCGAAATGGTTTGGCATTGTCATAAACTTTGATTTCGTGCTCGACTATAGATGGATCTATGCCATGCATTACATCATAAGACCAAGCAAACTCATCGTGAAATTCCTTGAAAAAGGATATGAAGCGCGCAATTTCCTTTGGATTCCAATTTGATCTAATCTGAATGTTTTCCACGATACCTGTTTTGAATGAGATATCTAAGAGTATTTTCTTAGAAATATTACCCATGTTCCCTGTTATTTGAGTGCTGGTGACACTGCCCCCTGGTATAGAGGCCAAGAGGTTTGAACTCAGCAAAGGGTTCCAACTGAAAGGGTTGCTAAAAGGAACCGAAGTAGTCCCACTCGTGGGAGGGGAAACCGTAGGTCCCGACATGGTTACGGTAGGAGTAGATCCTTAAGGACTCGGTGAGTTACTCACAGTTGTGATGACTGTAGGGTTGGGACTAGGCATAAGTTGACTACTGAGTTACCAAGTGATGGCATAGAACTGACAACTGGCAGGGAGGATGGTGGCGAACCTGGGATGGTTTCTATTGGTATCGGCCCTGTGGATGCCGGTTGTGAAATGTATGTTTGTGTGGCCGAAGATAGGTCTTGGCGTGGTGGAATCTGAATTATCAAGGTTGCTGATGGATCAGTGAGTGGAGGATTGTAATGAGGTATGACACCTTCCATGGAAGGGTCCTCCAGAAATTCCGTATGATATGAGGCTATGCGAAAATCAGGATTCGTCAATGGAGACTGCTCTTTTGCAGAAGGCACGGGTTCACCAAGGTTCAATTCTTCCTCAGGATTCAGAGGAGGTAAACGTCACTATCATCGAGACAGATGGCATGGATAGGATGATGCCACGGTGACCTGTTTATTTTTAACAAATTTTAATAAATTGTGATGTATTATAAAGTCTCAATGACAGTTACCACACACCTAAAATAAAAATAAAAATGAAAAAAGGACTCTCTAAATCAATCAGTAAGTAGCCAGAATAGGGTTCCCTACCTGAGTACTGCCGTTTTCTAGAGATGAAACCAAGTATCACAATAGTATACATAGAGGGTTGGTTGAAATTACAGTTACGGTTACTCTAGAGAGGGCTGGTCGAGAGAGGTGTAAGTACTCTCGTGAAGATGAGTACCCTCCTAATGTCTGAAGACAGAGTAGGTCCATCTGTTTTAGGTACTAGGACAGCCCATCGCAGTCACCTTGTGTAAGTCCCTAAAAATTATGGCCACTAAAAATACCTCAAATCACAGACATCATCGGGGGGGGGGGGGTAATGGTCTAGGGCAGTATGCTATATGGGAAAAATACCTAGATCCCCGATCTAGTTTTGACATCCTCAAAGGGAACCCCAATATATAGAATGCCCACCGGATGCAGTCAAATGCGGGCTACCTTATTGTGCACCCAAGTGTTGTCTCGCGCTTATCTCTAGTAAATGAGTGGTCCCGATAATATGGGTGTAGTAGGATTTCGCTCGTTAATGACTCTAGTTTCAAGTTTTGAGATCTTAGGTGATTTTCTCACTTTTCCTAACCCAGGATTCTAGCTTGAACTACTATTGGTGTGAGCTCAGAAAAAGTAATTTGATTGATTTTATTATCACTTGATTCCTATTGTACTTGATTATTAGTCTTGTGGAGGGGGATTGGACATATGAAATGTGATGAGACTCTGACTCAAAAAACCATGCAAAAATATGCTCTAAATTTTCAATTCGGTGAATAGTATTTCTACAATGAGAGGTTTCTTTTCAACATCCATGTAGTAAAAATTCAAATAACACATTTCAAATTGAAAGATTCAGACATCAATTTATCTCGTCTTAACAGTCCTTTACCTAAAATTTTCAGAATTAATCCAGCTAGATGTAGAAAAACTAAAAAAAGAAAAATTCTTCTAAAAAACAAATGTATTTGACACTTAATTTTAAAACAAGAACAAAGAAATAGTACTGGTAGCTGGTAAACAAGCACAGGGATTTATTCAAGGAGTGGTTCTGATGGCCAAAAAATTCTACAACCAAAAGGAACACAACACACGGGTGAATAGCAATTTTTTGGCTGAGTAATGCACAGGTTCTGAGAAAATACCACGTTAATGTAGATACTAACGCACTGTAATCAAAGCTGGGCCGCATTATAATGCTCTGGAATACTAGCAAAGACAACGTTATCCAGGGTAATGTTCTTCAGATGGCCAAAAGGGAATAGGACCAAACTCTATGAGATTTTGAAATGTCTACTGGGCATAAAAGCTGGTCAGAAGGATATGTGAATAGAGGAAAGAAGGAGGAATAAAAAGAAATAATCTGGAAACTTGGGGTTAAGCTACCCAACAGAGTCACCAATTCTGTTATAGGGTAAAATCCTTGGGTTGTTGGTTCTTGAATATCCCTCTTAGGGCTTTTTGGTGCTCGAGGCAGAAAATAAGATTAGCTATATAGTTCACAAAGAAGAAGCATATATGTTCATATCAAATTTAAGCGATCTTGATGGAGTAAGATAGAAGATTACCTCTTTCTAGATCTCGAAGTCTTTTGGAGAGAACTAAGCAGTGAAGTAGGGATCCTTCTTCACCAACTCCAAATATCGACCCTGTGATCAATCAAAGCACTCTTGTAATCTCTACCACAATATAAATTTCCTATCAATTAAGTTAATATATGATAAACATTAAACAATTCACATCTAAGCCATTCATCTCATGCTATATAAGTAATTGAATAACAATAACAATATTGACACATTTAATGGAAAAAAAAATACAGTTCTATTGATTTATAAAAAAGGAGGATTACAATTGTCGGTTGTACCAAGCCCTCCTCAGTCTTCCAATCTCTCTTTGTCTTTCTCTTGAATGTGGTGATGTCTTAATCAAGAAGTTCTCAATGAACCTCTTTGATATTTAACCTTCACACTACAACAATATACGCTCAAATTCACATGTATTCAAAAAAACTTCAACCTTGGACCAAGAGCCTACAACTCGATTTTATAGAAGATGGAGAGAGAAAACCTTGCCTTTCTCCTTCCACCAGTTCTAAATAGAAAAACCAAGATGTTTCCTCAACTTTCCATGCTTTTGATTCTCTTGAGAGTCTAGTTATTTTTGGCAAGACCTAATAAGAGATTAGTGCCTTGCAGTTTATATATTTCATTGAATCTCTATGAGAAAAAATTGGAGTTTCAAATCATTCTCTGTGGGTTTTCTTGTTTCAAACTCAGAACACTAGTAATGCTACCCTCTAGGATAGACATAGCGTTTCCCTAGCCACTAAAGCAACCTTTTCATGGATCAGGTGCATTATAACACACTTTGGATGTTATAGGGGCATGTTACCTTGGAAAAAGTATGTTTAGTTTAGGCCTCTTTATTCCTTCCATACTTATCTTCTCCTCTGAGCTGATGAGGAGGTTATTTGACCTGTAACAGGGATCTATACTTGTGTACTTCTAATTTTTGTAGAAAAAACCCTATCCACCCATATAAAAAACCATGACTTTTGCCTCCATAAGTGACTCGACCTAGTTCATATGGATCCATAGATTCTAGGCATTTATTTGACTGAATCTTAACATGAACTTCAGATCTCAATGTCAACCCTCAAACTAGGGTTACCTCAGTCAATATTACACCTCCGTCTACTTCTGTTCTTGCTCTAAATTATAGTGGAAGCCCTGCTCCATTTATGTTGGTCTTCATCACAGACCTTGCATCCTACTAACCACCACAAGACAAGATTGTATCAACCCTCCCTTATATTTCATGTAGAAAATCTAACCAACGAGATTGAATCTGATCTAGTAATGTACTAAAACAATATACTGAAACCTTCCTACAATTTGCAGAAAAAAACATTATCGCACAATCACATATAAGTAAGAGAAATAATTATCAATCACACAACACAAGATGTATCTGGGGAAAGAAGCTTCTCAAAACCCCTTATCTCTATTGTGTATTAAGTCAAGGAATCATGAAACAATACAATGCTTAATCTCTCATGAGATTCTCCAGTAGTCCGCCAATTGTCTCCTACTGATCTAGGTAAAATTAGTCTAGTACCTAGCCAATTCTATACCTTCCTTCAACCTCTCTTTCTCATGTAATTCCTAGGGAATCAACTACCTATTAATTATGAAAATTAGCTTTCCTTTATTGTGCAATCCATCATGGCGTCCCAATGACTTTATAATTTCACATGGGAAATTTTGTATAAATACAACTTATAGTTATGTTTCCATTAACCTCTGTCTCAACTAGGTCTTCCTTAGAACTGACATGAATGCAAATATTAATAGTGAATTATAATTTATCTCATTGATCGCTCATTGTGAATTAAATCTAATTTAATTTAGTGGACCTCTCACTAGCTCATCACACAATTAGAACTAGCTCATCACACCTATGCCCCACTAATGCATCAACTACAACTGGACCCCCAAAATATTATAATCCCTCTACATGCCTCATATTATACCCTCATGATCTGGACATATGCAGGAATGAAATAAAATATATAAATAAACATAAACACAGATATACAGTAGGAATAACACTTCATTTCATTAATATTAAATACTGAAAAATGCTTACAAAATAAATGGAAAACAAAATAGCTCGGGAGATGGTAGCTTATATTTGAGAAGAAATGTGGTGGCCACATGCCTCTGAACTATGTTAAAATAAGTCTCAAGGGCCTTTTCAATATTGAAAAATAAGAGAAAACCATAACTAGAGGAGATGTAACAACAAGAGTTTATGGGCCCCGTTGGGGGTAGTTGGGAAGCCAAATTTCCAGGGTCATAACTTGGTCATATGATCTCAGTTTCATGCACATGATAACTTGTTAGAAATATCTCGCTGAGGACTACAACTGCTAACATGAATTTTACGAAATCACCAAACCTTTCATGCCCAAAAAACATTGTTTAGGGCCTCAAAACATATTTGGAAGCTCAAGCCCAAAAAAATGACAAAAATAGTAAATTGTGCTATAATTAAGGAAATTAGAAAACTAAAAAGAGATAATGGTGAGGACCCAAGTGGAATAGGCGGGTGGCCACCAATATCCACCTTGATCATCTCAACTCAAATTCCTTGATCTAACTCAGTCATCATGACTTAGTTAACTAACCCAAGTTGTTATGTGATGAAATTACCATTTATTGTCCAATTTATTTAAGGTAAAAATAAAATAGATGCCTCAGATTCCTCACTCTTGGTACATCAAAATTCATCACCAGTGTCCTTTCTGGTTTCCAATTTCACTATTTCTTGTTTCAAATTTCAACACTCCCTCTCAATAAGAAAGGAATTCAATATATCTCGATGTGGTACCTTTAAAATTTTTCATACAACACTTCTGTAGTGTTGTTTGCACCTGCAAATCCTAAAACTTAATAGCCTCTAAACAACTTAATTAGTATAATGAATTTTTCATCAGAGTCTTATGAATTTTGCTAGCTACTGCACATGTCTACTAGACTCTCTACACTGCTATTGATATCTGCCTATGTGCCCTTTGCATTGCTGCCAAATCTTATCTGCACTCCAGTATCTAGCATATGTCACTTTAATTTTTGTTTTCCTTACATCTAACTACATCCATCTAACTGATCCTTCCTGCTACTATTGTACTGTCAACTCCTCGTAGCTAGGTTTGATCCATGAGACACACCATATAAATGGAACCTTCCAAAATTTCTTATCTTGGGATTATGTCTACACATCGCCCCAACTTTCACTTGGAGGTATGGTTGCATGTGCTCCCTCTGCCCATTTGGCTCGAAATTTCCCCTTCATGGAGGCCTCTACTTGAGTGGATGCTTCCACTCGGTCTCCTATCTGCTTCTCCAATTGTGGCTTCTCTAACCTTCTGATACTACTTCTAAGGCTACATGTTGAGAGGTAATTTGTACTCCCTCTCAACATCCAAGTCTCTAACCTCTGCTTTTATCCTCAAAGATTTGGATGTATCTAGTACCTCAAGTGCATATAGATTATTGACTTGTGCACATTGTAATTATCTATTGTTACAAAATTTTCTAAAAAATAGGTCATTTTAAATCAATGACATCTCCCTCATCCGAGATCTGAATTGATTTTCCATTTTGGTAGCTTTTTGCAAGGAATCCAAATATGATATTTTTTTCTAAATATCAACTGCAACTGGACTCCAAAAATATTAGATTAGTCCTCTACATGCCTCATCTTAGACCCTCAACTCGAATTTCTTGAGCTATCTCAGTCATCATGACTTAGTTAACTGACACAAGTTGTTATGAGATGAAATTACAATTTATTATCCTATTTATTTAAGGGAAAAATAAGTTAACGCCCCACATTCCTCACTCCTAGTGCATCAAAATTCCTCACCAGTGTGGGTGCATTTTTTTTTTCCTTTCTAGTTTCTAATTTCAACGTTTCTTGCTGCAAATTTCAACATTTCAGAATTTGATTTGGCCATCACACAAAGACACCATTGAAATCACATGCCCAGATGCTCATGAGAAACCTTTCTTAAGCTCTATCTGCAACAAGAGAAACAAAAATATGACATCCTACTTCCTAGCTCGACCCAACCATTAAGGTATGCAACATTTTTGTGAACCCTCACATGATGATATTCCTCTTGAAGGGGGATCATGGCCTCCCTTTAGAAACCCTTACTTGGCCCTTTTACTCGGCCTACTTTAGGACTACATCTCTCTTCTCCCCCTTGATTAAATGAGCTCCTTCTCACTTTTTTTTCATTCCTTCATCCTAAGGCCTCCTTAAATATTTTTTCCTAAACTTCTTAAGAACCCTCTAGAACTTACGGGTTTTATCCACTTAAACCTTGAGAAATATTAATTTTCTTTTATATTTGAAACCCCATCTTGGGTCCAAAATCCGTTTTCTTGGCTTCTTTACTGACAAATCCTTTTGTGACTAAACTCACACAAACCCATCTCACTAGGCTTGTGGAGTACCTCCCAAGCTACACAATTCAACAACATAGTCTAGTTGTAGTAACTGTAATTTGGTCAAGCTCTTGTAGTCAAGCGACGGCTTGGTTGGGTTCCCAAGTTTCAAATTAAGTAAGGGTAGTTGTGAGGGCATGATAGCAAGGGAGGGTCAGAGAATGAACATTAGGAATGAAAAGGCATGCTAACACATGTAGGAAAATGTCAATGTTGTTGAAGAGTATTAGGGAGTGTTAGGGCATATCAAGGGATAACTAGGTCAAAATGAATTGAAAGGAATAAATAAGAGTGTGTCTATGGAATGTCAACAAATTCAAGTGTGCTAAGGACAAAGTGTGTTATGAGAAGTTTAGAATAGGATTTACAGGAGACAAGCCTGCGGTTGTTAGATGGGGCTCAAAATAGCAGTTTTATACAAAGGGAGATTACTTTGTGCTAGGCACAACAATGTTTTGCCTTTAGCTATTTTTTTATATGAGATGTGGCACACTTTGGCTACATGCTCATGTTTTAAACTATTCTATATAATTGCATATTTTACATTTATATGTGTAATTTTTGGGTTACTCGAGTTGTGTCAACTTATATCTTGTGTGCCTTGTGCATCTTGTGGTTCTTGCAAACTCTCAGTTAATGTTCTACTATTTATATGAACTGAACATAAATGTGAAATATTTCCTATGTAAGATATGTTGCTTAGTTGTTTTATGACCATGGCTAGATCATGTGAACGTTTTCTTGATAACTAGTTAAGTGGGACAAGTTGAGCTTGGTCATGAGTGGCATAAGATGAGTTATAGGCAGTTCTTAGGTGAGCAAGGCACAATCTACTTGTAGTAGGTGCAATTGGTCAAGTTGTTGTGGTTGAAGGAAGCCAATATTGTCACATGAACTTTAGTAGCCAAGGAATTGATTGGGTTCCTAAGTTGTAAAAAAATGTAAAGGCTAGATGTGAGGACATGAGTGCCAAGGTGTGCTAGGGAATGCTAAGATGTGTCAGGTAGTGCGAAGGCATGTCAAACATGTTAATATGTTCTGATTGATAAGGAATGCCAAGTTGTGCAAGGGTCTGTCAATGCATGCCAGGGACTGTCAAGCAAAAATAGGGAGAAACAAGTTAAACTACAAGGAAATGAACACATAATAGGGTTAATAAGTCATCAATTTACCTTTTCCAAGAGGGCCATGCTAGGCACACCAACACTAGATGCTAATAGGTTCCAAGTGCAAATTATTAGTGAATTCTAAGTGCCAAGTTTTCCTTTGTTTCTTCTCATCTACTTTCCAACAGTTGATCTTAAATAAATTTAATATTAAGCCATTCCAAATCATACCAAGGCATGTCAATGCATTCTATACATTCTAAGACTTTCCAAGCACCAACACATGCCAAGTGCCAATATGTTTCACAGAGTGTTATGCATGCTATGAAGTGGAAGGTAATGTTGAAGAGTGATAAGGTGTGATAGAGAGTGCTAATTCATGTTGAGGAGTGTCAAGGAGCACTAGGAAAAAACATTAAGGGAGCACTAGGTCAAAATTCATGGAAATAAATGAATATGAGGAACATTTGCCAGGGACTAGTGTTAATGAGTGCTAGTTTTCATGCCAACGAGGGAGTGACAAGGTATGATAAGGATTGGTAAAGCATGCTATGGAATATAAAGGCATGTCAAGAAGTCTCAAAGTGTGCTTGGGAGTTCCAGTGTGTGCTAATTATATGTGCCAAATAGTTCCAAGATATGCCAATACATGCCAGGTGCTAACGATGTGTAGGGTTCCAGGGTATGTCAATATGTGTCAAGAAGTTTAAAGGAAACAAAAGGAAGAACCAATAAGAGGGATAATAAGCCGAGACTTTATCTTTTTTAAAAGAGGCATGCTAGCCACACTAATAATAGGTCACAATATATGCCAAGTGGCATTGTGTGCCAAGTTCTAATGTATGGCAATGCATTCAACCAAAGTGTTCTAGGGCATGCTAGGGACTACATGCATGCCGACACATGCTATGAGACTTCTACGTTGTGCTAGCACATGCCACCATGTTCTTGTGCATCATTGTCATGATAATATGTTCTAGGTACAAATATTTTCCAAGACATGTGAAGTGCTAAGAAATGTTAGTGTGTATCAAACCATTAATTTAAGGTGTGCCCGGATTGTTGAGGAGTGTTAGGTATTTATCATTAATAGGATTGACAGAGATTGATTATGTATTAAATAATATATTTCCTACACACACTAGTGGTACTTATCTAAAGGGAATTTTATATATACTAAACTTAATAGATAGGAATCATGTGTTGACTCATAGGAAAACTCTATTCGAATAGTCATTACTTGACGGAAATGATACACACTAATTACTTCTTAAAAAATTGACCAACTCTAACCACTATAGCCTTGGAAATATTATAAAAAAGACTCCACAATAATGGTATTATATCATTATATTTTGACAAAAAATATATTAAGAAGCACATAACGTCATCAAAAACTCATTGGAATGATCAATGATGACAAACATTTTTTGACCGTCACCAAAAGTAACACAAAGAGCATCGGTGAGGGTCATTAAAATTTTGTCACTAGAAGTGTCACCAAAGAGAGAATTAGTGACGGGCCTTTAACAACCCTCACCAAAAGTTTCATTGAAAATGGGTTTGGTGACAGACCTTAAATGACCATCACTACATACAGTTATAGTGACACTTTTTTAAGGACCGTCACCATATGTGACATTGGTGATGGACCTTAAAGGTCCCTCACAAACATGACCCTCATCAATGTCCCTTTTTCTTGTAGTGACGTGGAAGACCCCTCTAGAGCATCCACTCCTATTTCGGTCAAACCTCCCTCCGCAAATACCTTGGTCTCAATATCAGTATATGTTTCATCTACTAGATTTCCATCGACCCTCATTAGTGATGCATATTTGAACCATATTTCTCATGATGATGCGCTATTTAGCTCGGACGCATCATGTGTTCACTCTTCCTTCATTCATCCCATATTCCATTCTGATGAAGAGATTATGGAGGCCATGACCACCCCTAATTTTTCTGGGGATGTTATGTACCATCGTGCATACTTCCTTCCACAGCAGTCCGATGACCAGTATGATGTGGAGTCTAAAGAATTCATCCATATTAAGGTCGATTGGTTTTTTCTGCCCCTGACATCGAACCCATGAATTCGATCCACATACAACTTGTGGCCATTACATTGGAACCCAATGTTTGGCCAAGGGGGAATACATTCTAGAGGATTTAAAAGGCCAATGCCTTCCTAACCCTTGCAATCGAGTTTACCTCAAGAAATTTTAACCATAGAATCTCCCATCTACATTCGTGTATTAATTTTTGTCATGTATTTAGGTAGCTTGCATTGTCCATCATCATCTCATTTTTTTCTTGTGGTGCCTTTTAGATGGATCCATCATCCACACCATATATCGGCTATGCTGATTGTGCAATTCGCTTCTCCCAGAATCTAGCCTCGAAAGCTTGGGCCATTTTTACCCCATTTCACTCATTAGTCCTCTCCAACGACGTATGAATTGGACATTTCACCAATAACAATGTGAAATATGATGTAGTGATAGGTTTGTTAGTTGATTCCCTTGATCATCACATACTTCATCTTCATGTTCATTTCGATTCCTTGCTGCTTGTCATGCAATTGAATTATTTGTATCGTGTGAATAACCATGTCATTTTTAGAAGATATTTACGAGTGAAGTTCTTAGTGCATGAATTTGAAATCATTACATTAATTCATGTACCTAGAGCCCAAAATGACCATGTAAATAAAATTGCAAATAGTATTCTAGATTGGAACTTGTCAAATGTATTTAACACAAGACAATAATCATAAAAAAAATGGCAAACCATACACTCTTCACATATAAAAATATGCATATCCATAATATGTGTCAAAAAATTCATAATTTTTTTGAAGTCCACTATTGTAAGTACATTCGACATGCTCATAGAATGTTACAAAATCAAAACTAGGGCACCACACACCCCTAGATCTCGCACAAGTTGTCCAGCCATCACCATTCACTGCATGACCGCTTGTAACTAAAAGGGTAGCCCTATACCTCCCTCGATTTACTAGTCCTCAAGATCATTCCATGTGCGCTCAGATATGTCAGTCAGCATCAACTCGCACCTGCAACAAACATCCTCTGGCAGAGCCTCATAGACAAGTCTCTGGTCTCCTCTCACTCCACTGGACTTTGCAACCCCATATACCCTGTCAGCTTCACCGTGCTATATCCGCATAAAAAAATTAAAGAATCAATACCACATACACATCATAAAAAACATAAAATTAATCATATTGTATTGAAACTTTCACTTACCATCTGGAATCGATGCTTCACCTAACAAAAATGACAAGTCATGGCCCCCCTGAAAGTTCATACCATTGCATGGATAATTATTTATATACAGCAACATATGATCTAAATGTGCGAAGAACTTGGGTTGGAACACTCATTTGACACCCCTACTTCCTCCTCTCAATAGTAGCTACCCCCAGCAGCACTTCCTGGCCTCCCGAGGCCCCCATCCTCAATCTCTAAATGAGGCTAAAATGTGGGGATCTTCTTGAAGAAGAATGAGCATCACACAGTACCAAAAGCACAACCATGGTTCACCTATCTCTTTCATAGTGACAAGTGTTGTTTCACAGATGACATCATCATCATAAGTCCCACTCAAAATATTATAAAAAAACATCATTTGTGCCCCAGTGATATGGTGGAATTCAAGGTTTTCTAGGTTTTGCAGTATTACCGTAGTGACAGGTTATGTCTATATCGTTAGTAGATCACTGATTGGAATGTTTGTTCCCTTATCACACACAACCGGTCTACATTGGAACTCCATGAACTCTAATATGTTTCACCCTCGTGGTAATACTGGATGTATATTTCCCACCACTCCTACTAGCGGGAGTTTGGTCAAGAAGTAGATGTCATGTATGGCTAACTCGATTATGTGCCCCTACACTATAAATGCCTCCTAGTTTGGATCCGAGTTTCTACCTATCCTAGACACTAATGACTCCCTTGCCCTCATCAGTGGGTTCTGAATCAACTTGAGAACCCTGTACCTCACAAGTGCGCCTCGAACCACCTAATCCCCCTCTGTATAGGCACGAAGGGCATACAAATCTCTCGCTCTCTCTCTCTCTCTCTCTATTTTATCTTCAAATCTACCATACCTGCACAAACCCATCATGGTTTTCAGTTTAGAGAAAGATAAATTGCATCCTAACTCATCAAGTCCTTGTCTCGAGCCAAAAAAAGGACAACAACCACTTTATGTCCAATTAGCAACTTTTAGGACATATACCTGCGAGCTCATGGTTTTCCCCTTTGGAAAATTTGAGCCAGGTCATAGTACATTCCCCAAAAAGTGCGAGCCAACCATGATGATGGCAGAGTGTTGTTCGGGAGCTTCGAGAACCTAGTTAAAAAAATTAACCGCTAAAAAAGTAGTATAGGGTAAGACCACCAACCTGCAACTGACATATATCGATTCCAACATTCGTTTTGCCCGCTAGGATCACCACAAGCTTTAGGGCCTCTGCCTCCTCTCTAAATTCACCACAGCTCGAATATAAAATGAATTAAATTTTAGGGAAATCACCCTATTAAAAGAAAAAACCTAATTTTCCATTTGCCAATTGCGACCAAACGATAGCTCGGTTTGACGAACCATCAAAAAAGTTGGAAATATCTCACCAAGCTCTGAAATGGATATCCTTTTGTTTATGGTAATTTGGCACTTCACTTGGAAGCCATTTTTCCAAGAAGGGTCACTTTGCCACCTCTCAAAATTGGGTTTCTTCACTTGCATTAGTTTTACTTGGGGCACCACTTTTCCTTCATATTTGATAGCGCGTGTGTTCATTTTCCTCATGAGTAACCATATTTTTCTCATGCTTTCATGGCCCCACCTGACATATTCTGTGACAACCTCATTAATTCACCTTTCTTCAAAGAATCTGAGTTAGGTCACTATCACATTCATTTAATGTGTATCGAGTCCCCTTGCTTCCTGTTATAATATTCCATTAATTTTTTTTATTTACCCTCTCTCATGTCGCCCATTTTAGCCTCCAATCATACTGACCTCCATCCCCCCCAGGAGTTCATTCAAACAATGCCAGGTCATCCTTGCTTCTTATGCTCTCACAAGGGAATTCATTCGTCCACTACTCATTATCCGCTATTCCATAATCATCCCTGGTGTCAGTCCATAAGTTTCCTTAATATGACCCCTCGTGCCTTAGTTGATGATTCCTCATTATCTCACCTATGGTGGACCTCCTTGTGTCGACATCAACGCATTCATTCTAGAGGATAGGTCTAGAGGGAGGTGTGCCTTACTTCTAGCTCCCATTCTTGTTGAGTGCCTAGGATCAGGCAAAGCGACTCATCATTTCCCTTTGACTTGATTGTTTCCCATCTGCTCATCTTCAACATCATCTAGATTCATATACTTGATGGTTCAGTGATCCAACAAGTGGTAGAAGTGATTCTCAGGTGCATGTGAGTTGTTTTAGACCTCATGATGCGGTGGCCCTTTAGGTATCCCCCAACATTCCCATATGACCTCATATTATGATACAATATCAGATGCAGCTTCGCATATTTTATGGGTTAGTTCCAGCTTCTTCCATCGCCCATACAATGCATGTATCATTTACATGATCCATTCATATTTTTAGAGTTGTTCCTATTTATCAGGGACTTTTTTGTTATTATTATTTCTTATCGACTCAGATATTATTGTATTCAGTCTCGGTTGTTGTCCCAAGTGAAATATGTAGGTGGTGTTATCACCGAATTTAACTTGATTGGCTACTCATAAAAAAACTCAGTGTAACTATTTCAAACCACTTCTAACTAAAGATTAGCCTCTTGAGTTTGAGAGGGCTCTCTCAAGGGGGTTTATGATTTTGAATAATGATAGTACTAGACGGCTAATTCTATAGAAATTGTAACTTATTTTGTATGATTGCAGGTTGAAAAATGCAGGCTTTCTACCATTGAGCTTATGGGGTCAACAATCAGTAGTTTCAATGAAAATGGTTCTTCACATGGAAGCTGAGGCGGATAGAGGTTTTAGATAGAGCCAACTCATACACACAACATAAGAAAACATAGTCCTTTCATCACTAAAGGAAGTCAGAGCATAATATTATGAATTCTGAGTAATTAGGGATGAAATCTACTGAAATTTATATAATGTTAGATAAATATCAATAAGATATCAAAAACCTCATGAGAATCTTAGGTCTATAAAGCAGAATGTCACTTTGCATTATTGATATTTGTCAAAAACATACAAGCAACAATACTTTGATATTCTCCAACCCCTTACTACTTTGATGTTTGTCTTTAAATAGACATTATTTACAACAAGGATGAGCAACTTGGTGGCTATATCCTTGAATTCTCCTATGACACCTTTCATAACTAAAATACATAACTTCTAATGGAAAATTGACAACTACCCTTTAAGGAAACCATCTCCTAATAGGACTCTAGCTCCTATTTATTACATTTCTCTATCCTATCTGTGAAATAGTTACATGATGGTTACAAAATAAATATCACATGCTCGAAGGACACATGGCCAAGTTCATGTCCACTTTACATATTTAAAACATCCTTAGACTTGTGGAGCATAACCATGTTTTTTAGGAATGGATGACCCTTATCTTCAACACTGTTTTGGCTGATGACCTGTCTTCATGGCGCTCTATTTGAGTCATAAATATGTAATAATAATATCCCTTGACATGCTAGAGGAGTCTAGTTGGAAAAAACAACTTTTAAGATGCTCAAAACCTTCAGCAATTGCTAGCTACAAAAACATGACAGTTTCGTAGTGAGTTTTGGTAGGATGTGAAAAGTGTTTTCTTCACCCATTTTCTTCACTCCTTTGTTGTTCCATCATTTTATTCATGTCATGACACCTTACCACCATGGATACCCCTCCTTGAAACATGAAAAAATTTATTTTAACAACAAAAAGACACCTACAGGTTTTTTCGTAGCATATATCTGGCTTTAAGCTTGAGGTACGCTACGACACTATGTAAAAACCTAGAAATCACCCCTTTCAAAATTATCTTCCAAAGATGACCTCCAGCTACAAAATATTGATTCTCTGCATGTTATGAACCTTCTAAGGCATATTACATCTCAACTGACTACTCCTGTGGTGTTTCCCCTTCATTTACAATCAGTTGAGCTATATGCTCTTCTACCACTGTTATCTTTAAACCTTTCTTTTTCAATTATTCATGAATCAACTCCAATTTCTATTCATGGTCTTGCAATTTGTCTTTTAATGCCCTATTCTTGTATTACAGTTGCAGGTTTACCTTTTTGATGTGATTTACCTCTCCTCTTAGACGATGAGTCCACTTTATCAGGTTTTCTATATTGTCCAAGGTCTTTGAGACACTTGTGACTTGATCCTCCCAGATTTTCCTCATTTGTTCAAACTGAGCCTTCTCAACTCTATGTTTCTTTGCCTCTTTATTCAAAAATGATATCTCCTTGCCTGCCTCTTTAAGTTTTTGCTTAAGGGTTTCAATTTCTGTTTTTTCAATGATTTTCTCTTTACCCTTGTTTTGTTTAATAACCAGCTCCTCTTTTGCAGGTGAAGAGAGATCTATGATGCTTAGTGGTTGAGCAGTTTCACTGACTTTCTAACTCTGTTTTATTCTTTCTATGACCTTTCTTGCATGTCTGATCATCGGATTTCTAGCTTGAAACATGAAACCAACATCATCACCTGCAAACTCTAACTTTTTATCTATCTTGCCTTTCTTTATATTTCTTCCCCCATCTTCAACATCTTCGTATTGAACAATGGGAGTTTCTTCAATAACAATTTCATGCAAGATTTCCTCTAAGTTACCCTTAACCACTATTTGGCTCATAGTAACTCTCTTGCTGCCATGTTTTCTAACTGTTGGCTTCTATTTTTTAGGTGTGGTTTTAGGTGTTTGAATCTTCTATAAAGGCTCTATCTCCATGCTCACTTGTTCGAGTGGGGATTATCTATTCCATTCTTCAGCTTCCTCTACCACTGTAGGTGATGAAATATTTCTAGGTTTGGAAACTCTTTTAGGAGTGACAACATCAACTTCAAAACCACTCATGAACATAAATGATGTCCAATCTCTGTTTAGTCTCTTCAACTCCTGTCACACCAAAAAATTAATCAAAGCATGGTGAAAGAGAGATGTTTTAATTCCTTCTTTATTAACTTCAACCTCATATTACATTTTACCTAGAATTTTGTATAAATAAAAGGGAAATTCAAGTGATCTCTTACCCACAAAATGCAGAAGAAGCCTGAGGTAGTAGGAGTAGACCATGTGAAATCTTCCTTCAAAGCTAAAATACTTTTGAATGATCATCAAAAACTTTGAATAGTTTTCCTTCATGAAACTCATGGGTATGGAATTTGTAAGATCAATTTCACTATTCTCTAGTTTGATGAAGTCCTTGCAATCCCGCATGGTGAGCTTGATTCCTTTAAACCATTCTTCCCCTCCTCTAGGGATTCCTATTGCTACTAAAATGTTTTCTGGTGTCACTGTGATGTTTAGCATTCCCACCTTTGAAGCTGTCCCAGTGAAACTGTTAGCAAAATCCATGGAAACCTATAGATGACAACCCTATAATCGTTGAAAAAATTGCAAGAAACCTATTCTTTTGAAAATATCCATGGTCATTGGGACCTCATTGAGAAAATTCATGTCCATGGGCTCATACCTATGGCAGTGACCACATTTGTTTGTTTTCTTCCTTGCAGCCATGGGTGCTTTATATCTTCTCAGCCTCGCTTGCTTGATGACACCTGCAACCTATGAATCTGCCAGCAACCTTCTTGGCTTAGTGAAGCAGCTCTCCAGAAATCCAATAACATGCAAAGATAAAGAGGAGTATGAAAAAAAGAATAATTGGGTAACATTTTATGGTTTAAATGACAAATCATGCCTTAATCATGACACATGCATGCTAAAAAGGGTAATGATGACCTCATAGATGGATTTGTATGTTTTAATTAACCCTAACAGACTCGATTGCCCTCCACCCTAACTCCTCCAAACATGAACTGACACTTCACATTAGGTTTGACAAGACAAACAAGAAAATAATTTTTTGTAGCGTATCTAGTTTATTCTTTGATAGTTTCATTACAAAACTATTAGGAAATTTCGTAGCGAAAATTGTTATTTCACAGTGTAAAATGCTATGAAAATTTGTAAAAATGGCTTAAGTGTCCTTTTCAAATTTAAACTCTTGGGAAATGAAATCTAACACCTAATGATGACTGGTCGGACACGACATGACCTAAATGGAGGCGGCCTTGAACCTTAGGATAGGTTAAAAATGTGAAAAATGAAATTTTCCTATACCAACTTGAAAAGGATTAAGGAGACCTTATCCTTTTGAGGAGTGAACTATATGACCATGTCAAGTAGTGTTTCACAAAAATTATGAGTGATAACAGGTGGGGTCCATTATATTTTTTTCTAGTCCATTTATGCGAGGATGTCACGTACCATTGGTCATGGACTTTATAGTTTAGTCTCATTTGACTGGGCACAACACTATTCTTTGTACTTTGTCATCTCACCGGGCATAGGTATGCCTCCCCCGCCTCACTGAGAATAGCTACCCAAACATTAAAGGAGACTTATGTCATTCGTAGGTCTTACCCCGTTGGTCATTATCCTCTCTCTCTTCACTACATCAATGCATCTCTTTCTCTCACTCACCTTCACTGTCTAGTGATTGTGTTCTTACAACGTACTTCAGTCATACTATTAGCTCTTAACGCTCACATGTTGGGGGGCAATATGTTACACCAATTTTTGGTGATATAACCATTTACAATTAGATGGATTGAAGTACACCATGTAAGACCAATTTTACCATACTCAAATTGCCTTCAATATAAGAAATAATTTAATAAACCATGTTTTATTAAGTTATTTCTGGTTCAAAAAAGAATCCCCATTAGGAATAATTAAATAAATCCTTATTTATTTGATTTTCCTCTAGGAATAATTAATTAAACCATTGTTTAAATAATATTATCGTTCATATTTAACCCAATTATGAGAAATAATTAGATAAATATTTGTTTATCTTATTTTTCTCCAAGAATAATTAATTAAATCATTATTTAGTTATTATTCTTTGTTAAATTTTACTAAATCGCCTAGAAATAATTAAACAAATCATTATTTGTTAATTATTCCTCAACCACATTCTTGAAATGATAAATAAATAATTTATTTGTTTATTATTTATAAATAAAGGTATTTAACAATTTAAATACATTTTCCCTCCAATGAAATATAATAAAATATTCCAAGGAGTTATATCTAGATTTGGTTTAATAATATTTTATTATTCGTCATTATCAAGGATAACTCAATATTTTGATATAAATAGAAGGATTTTCCATTCATTATTAAATTTGATCACTTTCGTTGTCACGCTTTGACCATTCTCATTTATGTTGCTACCTTCTTTTCTTCTTGAGCTCGCATAGAGTTTAACATATTTCTGGTTCTCTACATCTTTGAGAGAGAAAAACTTCTGGATCTAAATCGTTGAGGACAACCAAGAACCCATACCATTGAGGGGGGTCGGTAACATCATTCTTTCTTCCCTTCCTGGGTGTTATAATACATATAAAAGTATTTATATCTTGTCTTTTCCATTGGATGTATGGATCATTTCTTATTCTTTTCACTCTTTAAGTAATTTGACTGCATAGATAGAGTTTTTGGAAACATTTCCTTTAACTATCACTTGTAGGTCGAAAGAAGTTAAGCAATCATCTTTGTTGTTAGGGTTGTTCGTCACACACAGCTGAAGTGAGCTCTTTTCATACACTTGCATTAATAATTTACGTTAACAACAACTTCTCAAAACCCCTATATCTCTATCGTGTATTAAGCCAAGGAATCTTGAAACAATACAATGCTTAATCTCTCATGATATTCTCCAACACTTTGCCAATTTCCCCTTGCTGATCTAGTAAAAATCGGTCTAGTACTTGGCCAATTCTCAACCTTCCATGAGCCTGCCTTGCTCACGCAATTCCTAGGGAATTAACTCCATATTAATTAGGAAAATAAACCTTCCTTGATTACACAATCCATCATGGAATCCCAATGAATTTATAGTTACACATGGGTAGTTTCTATATATATAATTGATAGTTATGTTCCCTTTAACCTATGTCTCAATTGGGTCTTCCTCAGAACTAACATGCATGCATCTATTAATAGGGAATTATTGATATGATTTATCACTCATTGTGAATTGAATCTAATTTAACACACTGGACCTCTCACTAGCTCATTACTTAGTTAGGACTAGTGAATCTGATTTTAACTCAATTAATTAAGTTATCTAATTCATACCTACACCCCACTGATGGATCAACTATACAAGACCCAAAAAATATTATAATTTGTCTACATGCCTCATCTTAGACCCTCGTGGTCTTGACATATGCAGGAACACAATAAAATAGAGAAATAAACATAAACACATAGATTCAGCAAGAATAACACTTCATTTCATTAATATCAAATATTTAAAAATGCTTACAGACATAATAGAAAAAAACTAGCTTGGGTAATGGTAGCTTATCTCTAAGAAGAGATGTGGTGGCTACATGCCTTTGAACACTGCTAGAATATGACTCAAGGGATTTTTTTATTATTGAAAAATAATATAAAATCATAAAAAACTAAAACCCTAACCCAAGGAGATGTAACACCAAGAATTTATGGGCCCCATTGCGGTTAGTTGGACAACCAAATTATTGGCGTCGTAACATGGTCATATGATCTCAGTTTGACGCACATGATACCTCGTTAGAAAAATACCTTCAAGGAATACAACATTGTATGCCCAAAAAACATCTTTTGGTGCCGAAAAATGCCTCCAAAAGTTTAGGACTTGAAAAAATACCAAAAATAGTAAACTGTGCTATAATTAAGGAAACAGAAAAACTGAAACAGACAATAGTGAGGGCCTAATTAGAATAGGTGGGTGGCCACCAATATCTACCTCGATCACCTCAAATAGAATTTATTGAGCTAACTTAGTCACCATGACTTAGTTAACTGACACAAGTGGTTATGACATGAAACTACAATTTATTGTCTAATAAATTTACGGGAAAAATAAATTAGATGCCTCACATTCCTTACTCTTGGTACATCAAAATTGCTCACCAGTGTGGGTGAATTTTTTTTGGTCATTTCTGGTTCCCAATTTCATTGTTTCTTGTTTCAAATTTCAACACTCCCTCTCAACAGAAAACGAATTCAGTCTATCTCGATCTGGTACCTTTAGAATTTTCTGCATGAAACACTTCTCTAGTCTTGTTTGCACCTACAAATACTTACACTGAACAACCTCCAAACAACTGAATCGGTATAATTCATCTGTCATCAGACTCTTTTGACTGTTGCTATCTACTGCACCTATCTACTAGACACTTTGTGCTGCTACTGAATGTAATATTCCTAAATTAGAATGCAACTAATTGGAATATTAATTTTTCTCTTGACATGTAGTTAGGTGAATAAATGGGTAAGGAGGCCCATAAATATATTAAGTAGGCATAAAATCTCTCAGAATGTGAAAAGGGATCATATTCATAGCTGGATTAAGCACCCTCATATGCGAACAAGGGCTAATGCATGTGGAAAAAGTCAATTTTGACCAAGTGAACAACACTAATATGGGAGGAGTGAATCATCAATAGAAACAACCCAGTGTGAATGAGGATCAATTTAGATAGTTAGAATAAAAAAACCTTGGCTGTGAAAGGAGATAATGCATGAAGACTAAATCAAGGTTGAACAAATCAAACAAAACTGTAAATAGAAGAGTGAAACTAGTGGAGACAACATAAATTTTGAGGATCCTTTGCATGGAAGTAACCTCATAAATGGGTGGGACCCATGGTGAGAAAGTTCATCAAGTATATAATGGAGGGAATGGCAACCATATGGGTTATGATGGAGAATATGATTTTATGATTGAGACTGTTTAGAATTATTTCATTCTTCAACTATTTAGCTAAGTTTGTTGTAGTGTTTAGTACAAGAGTTTTCGCATGTGGGAATTCCCCACTCTTCCTTGGAGGACTTGTTGAAGAAATCTGAGAGGAGCATTCTGGGCATCATTCCCACTATCTATCATTGGGCCAAGCAGTGACCTATATCTAGAGTTCATTCCCTTGGAGAAACTGTGTTATTTTTCATGGTGTTGCAGTGGGAGGGTTAAAACCCTTGTTTTATGAGCTAGTTTCCCAGGGGGAGGATCGACCTTTTTCCCGAAAAGCTAGTAGGAGTAGCTACAACCATTTATTTGTATTATCAGCCATACTTATGTAGTGCTTTAGCTAGACTACGTGATTCAGCCATAAATCTACAACATATAATTCTTGTAACTCATGTCTATCAAGAAACCCTTGCCGGTTCATCTTGGATTTGTGTAAAGGAGACTAGATCTCAGTTTTTAAGCTCTATTGATTAATATATCAGTAGATCCATTTTTTCTCTCTATTTTTGAGTATAAACCCTCAGTAAAGTGTGTTGTCACTTGCTTTAGTATTTCCGTGTTGCAGTAGTCATGGGGTTGCAATGTTTTTAGGTTGTTCTGGGCTTCGAAGGATTTTTTAGCTAGGCTACAATGATTTGTTTATGATCTCATTTTACATTTTGCTGATATAATGTATAAAATAATGGATCCATGGGCTGATATTGACTGTTATAACATTATTTTCTAAATAATGCGTTTTTGGTGTTTATATTGCTGATATTCCCATTTGGGAATATTACAGTGGTATCATAGCTCTAATCTTGGCTCAGCCTATGTACTTCAACCATTATAGAGTCTTCTCATGGGCAGGAGAGAATCTACAAAAGAGATAAAGGAAAACCCTTATTTTTTGGAGGGAATGAGTTCTCAAAACTTCTTCTTGAAACTCTATAATGTATCAGCAAAGATATCAAAGAAATGAGGAGGGAAAAACATGGAGATCCCTCAACAAGTTTTTTACATGAGGAAAGCTCCAATTCCTAATATTATGGGTGTGAGTATTCAGCCACACCATCAGATTTACAACGCTTTACCAGGCCTATGATCGCAGTAAGTGAAAAGGAGAAAGGAGGTGTGCCAAAGAAGGAGAATATTGGTGATTATTCGCAAGAGTATGAATCTCAATATAAGAGGTTCAAAAGGTTTTTGAAAGATCGAGGAAATAAGCACAAGATGCAAGTAGCATGATGTGGGTAGATTATTTCTATCTATTTTTTATGGTTCACCTAAATGTTTAGCTAGGGCTTGGGTGGAGGAGCTAAACACCTACTTGCAACAACACTAAGTTTTAGAGAGTGAAGCCATCAAAGTAGCAGAGCTAAATTTTGAAGGTAAGGCTTATGATTGGTGGCTACTTGAATCCTTTTCATTAAGAAATGCAAATACATCTACTTATGCAAGGTTCACTAAGAGATTAGGGCAAAGGTTTGATGAAAAACATTCTGAAACACCTTCGGTGAAGCTAGACAAACCAAAACAAACAAAACCTTTGCATGGGTTGGAAGGATCTGTGAACCCAACTCCACTCCAAAAAAATATTGAGGGGGATGGAAACTTTTATGATACCTTTCCAAGGGCAAGATACCCATTGCATGAAGAGATTTATTCTCAAAAGAAAGGCACGAAGATTCCTCCTTCAAGGGAAGACCAAGATCTAGGCTCTCTCATTGTTGATGAGGTATTCTCAAATATTGAGAAGGAAGGAAGTAATAGTGCTATCACTTTAGAAGAAGAATGGTCACTAAATGGGGATGGGAATGAATCTATTTCTTCAAGAGGAGGATATTTTTCAATTTTGCAAAAGGTTCCAAAGGAGCATCATGTGACAATGGTGATGGGTTGCAACTTCTTGATCAAAAGAGGAGAAGAAAAAGTGGGTCAGCATCAAAGGATGGGGAGAATACACCCTTGCTTATTTCAAGGGGTTTATATTCAGAATAAGGAGACTAATTTATGTAGTAAAGGGTGGGACAAATCAGTCCGCTCATTTATACAGTATATTTCAAATTTTCATGTCTCTTTGCATGGAGGCATTCCACCAGGGAGACCCCCTGATTGGAAGATGAGTAAAGTGTTCTCTCAACATAGTGAAGTTGTTGGACCTCGTATATTCCCATGTTTTCATCATGAAATATCATTGTTTATACCCTAAAACTCTAGGTTTTTAGCCCATTCTGTACCCTAATTCCATCACTTGCCAACAAATACTCTTTATGCTTTATTATCATCAATTTTATTTAATTATCTAAGATTAAAGATGATTATGTCATGGTTTAATCATGAAATTTTTTTTGAAGTACATTTATGATAGGGTTCCATCACTGAAATCACTCACAAGCCAGTTGAGGATGAGATGCCTAATTTAGGGCTTTGGTACTTTCGACGTGCTTCCGAGGAAAACCAAGGGATTTTATGGTACAAAATAATGTTTTAATACCTTTTGATGCATTTTATTGCATCCAAGTCGCACATGTGGGTCCCTAGGAGTTGATTAACAAATCTGCTCAAAATGTGTAAAGTTTCCAAACTGCCATGTTTGACCTCGATGTGTGTGCAGCTACAAGTGAATCTATAAACTCTAATCAAATGGGTTTGTTAAAAATATAACCAATTATTTATATCCAAAATGGTTTCTGCAGATTCAAATTTTTCTAAAAGTTATACGTGGGTCTTGGAGTAAGTTTTGTAAAAAATAATTGTTTTTTCAGAGTTCTAGAACATTGCAAGAAAAGCCAAACAACCAACTTTGGGATTGATTTCCGAGGAGCTGGATTTGAATGAGACAAATAAAAGAGAGGATTTTGTTGGAAACATAAAAATTTAGTCTCCCTGTGAACATTTTTCCAAAATTCCTCATGGTTAGAAAGATATACTAATAACTTTTAGGTCAGTTTGCTAAAATTGTTCAATTTTCCACAATTGAGGAAAATGAATAATTCGCCTTGTGAATCTTATAAATGTCTCAGCAATGGTTTGTGTTCTAAGTTTGAGAATATTTTGAAGGAGGAGGATGAAAAGGTGTGAACATGAGAGAAAATATTGAAGGAATGTATGCAAGTGAATTTATGATTTGAATCTTAATACAATTTGAATTTTCCATGAATTCTTTGTCAATGTTATGGTTTTTTTTAATATTTAGACATTGATTTAGTTTAGACTTGCTCCATGAGTGGCAAGGATCCATCATCGCCTGGAAGCAAGTTTTGTAAACATCATAGGATAGAGGTAGTATGTTTGATTTAGATCTAGGTGCATGGATTTTATTTGAAAGCAATTGTTAATTAGATCTCATAATTTTGATTATGTACTCAAGAAGGTAATTTGTTTGTTTTATTAAAATTAAATAGACATATCATTTCCAACTTGTTGCAAGCTAATGAATGGCATTGATCAATGATTTTATTTCATGAATAACCCCTTTGTTACATGTTTACGATTTAAATATTTAAAGGTGCTTCTTAATTGGATAAACCAGAGATCGATAACTCCATTTGTTTTAAATATGAATTGAAATCTATTATGTACCTTATCTTGTAACATTGTGTTTTGGCAACCAAGTATTTGAAATAAATGCAATGAGACATTTAAATCATTCTTTGAATTTGTATTTTATTTTTGAAATTCATTATGATTGTAGTGAGTTATTGGTAGAACCATTAGCCAGTGTGCTTATGTTTGAATGATTTCTTGAGTTTGATTAAAGAAGTTTAAGGATATGGTAGTTTCTTATTTTGTATTCTCTTAGATCTGGAGCATGTCAATTAGAATATTGGTTTACTTACGTTCTTTTGAAGCAATTGCAAAGTGGTGATAGCGGTTAGTTTGAATTCTTATTTGATTTGTTTTATGCATCCCGAGAATTAGATTAGTTGAAGTCTTGTTTGTTCATTGCCTTAGTTTAAGATCACTTGAATGAGAGTGAATTTTATTGGGATTAAGATTTAGCATAAGTTTGGTATCATTTTAAATTAATTTTGATTGGTTTAAGATTCTTGTGTTTAGATTAAATAGATCTTAGTATTTAGATTGAGATTTTCATTTAGATTAAAATTATTTCAATGAAAATTTGTATTGCTTGGCTTATGATTAATTAGAGTTAGTTTCATTTGTACAGTGATTAGAATTTCTTATTTTCTTAAGCATGTTTTCCTCAATTGATTAGCTTCAATTAGAATAACAATTTTGTACTTAAAAAACAAGTTGATTCCTACTACAGTCTAGGTTAGATGCTCTGATCTTGCATTCCCTGCGCTTGTACCTCGAACCTTACAAGCCCTGGATTGATAATTTAATGTTGGAAATCATAGAAATATATTTCCCCAACATTTTTCATGTTGTTGTTGGGGAGGTGCTAAAGGGATCAAAGCCTAGCTGTAGGGAAATCAGAGGGTGAAGAGTGTACAGTAAGATGTGAGTGAAGAGCTATGCATCCACTATTGTGGTGTTGATACAAATTTTGGTTTCCGAATTAAGAAATTTTGGTGAGTTTTTATTGAAATTAGAATTCTTTAATTTATTTAGATTAAAAATTCAAGTTCTTTAAATATAAACCATTTTTGGGGCGCTGTAAGAACCCCCTCTTTTGTACTAATCCATGTTGCAAGCAGGAGAAATTTAAGAATGACCGAGAGCTTGAAGAATTTCCATTGAGGTGCTTTCTCAAATCCTAGTAGTAGTTGGGGTATCTTCTTCTCAGGAAGATTTCATCCTGACTGCATTCATTAAATTATCTATCTCTCCATAGCCAGAGCATGATTTGGAAATCTCCCTTGAATCCTCTTTCCTATCTACCAAGGATATCTATGATCCATGTAACAAATCTGATGGGGAGCATCGAGCTGAACTTGAGATCGAGGAAACTTCACCATGCCCAACAATAAGCCTTGTGTGCATTCCAAAGACCAATTATCTAATTTTACCTGACAGGACCAAGGAAGACATTCAAAGGTCCAAAAGAGGAAATGAGCCACTACCACCATGATTACATCGAGGATTGGTTCTAGATTGTAATCTAGCCAAAGTACCACTCTCATCTTCAAATACTCTTGGCATCATATCAATCGAAGGAACTGGTTTCTAATACTCTAGTATGTGTTGGAATTTATTCTTTCAAACTGAGTGTGAGTATATTCAGCATGATATTACAAACATGGTTGCATTGGAAGTACTCCTACACTTGAAGGAGGAATTCCTCTCTCTAGATTAGGGTAGGGTAGAAATGAATAAAATTGTTATATGAAATAAAAATTTTGTTACAAAATCACTCTTGAAATTGAAATTCTTAAGGCATAACCATTGAAATTTTTGTCATTATTCACTCTTGTGGTAAGACTTTTCGGAAGTAATTCACTCTTAATACCTCATAATTTATAAAGTGACTCTGATTATTGGCCGATATTATTCATTCAGTCAGTTAGGGGAATTGTTATTGTTATACTTCCCACTCATAAAACTTAACATACTACCATCCAAGAATCTTTTCAAGTTTCTCTTTGAAGACATTGATGAAAAGCCTCCTATGGTGGACCACTCCTATAAAACCCTAATGAGATCTCATTAGAACCCTAGAATGACCTACTCGAGGAATATTCTAGTAATTATTTGAGTTATTTTATTTTCCTGAGTCTTTAGGGTAGAAGGATCAACCAATGAATATTGGTAATTAAAAATATTTCACGCCATCCTATGCACTTAAGGAGTATATCTGTCTCCCCACTTATTAAGTAACCTCTAAGGTTAATCATAATAAGAGTCTACAAAAATATTTAGGGGAGGATAGGAGGTCTCGTAATGAGCCGACCTACCATGATCATGATACCTAACATGCATGACCTTACTGCTCCCGGTCAACAAGCTAGAGTAATGGATTTCAGCCCAAAAAGTGGGAAGACAGGAGGTCTCATCATGAGCCGACCTGTTCATCCATGTTACTTCTTGTGAGTGGCACTGCCATCAACTCGTTACCAAGCTGGGACAGTGGCCTTTATCTAAAATTAAAATAAGCTAACTCTGAATCTATATCTAGTAAGTGGGACATAGACATTTCGTTAGGTTAAAAGGCATCCCTGTCGAGGCTATAAACGTCTGCTGGCAGTAGGGCCATGCCTGTGGTATCAAAGTTAATTTTACACTATGATTTACTTGTTTTTTTGTCTTTTCCTTGAACTCACTATCATATCTCTCTGATAATGGCTCTATATCCTTCAGTAGTGTGCTTTAGAGTTCTATCATTCAGGAATGATTTGGTTTTTATGGATGTGAGACCCTTACTGCAGGTGATTCACTTTGCTTGAATAAGAGAAGCTTCAATTATATGCTTGGGTAATGGTAAGAAAATCATGCTTGGAAGTTATCATTTTGTAATATTTCTTTTTCCCTATTTTCTATCCATTTTAAGGCCTTGGTTTTTAAATAAAGTCACTTTTGCTTGTAATAATGAGGCTATTGAGTGAAGACTTGTTTCTTTGGATTACTCTTGAGATGCTTTGTGGAAATTATTATGGTTAATCATTTTAGGATGACATTATCCATGCAGTAGAAACACTGTGAAGGATTCCTTTAGTAGCCCTAGCATTAGTTACTATTTTGGAATAATAAAACTCAGTCTTAACATCACTAGATCACTGGTCACTACTTTTCTTATCTTATTGATGCAAATAAATATGACATCCGATGAAACTTACTTACATGCTCTCACAATTTTCCCTATGGTTTAAAGTCAATGAAACATGACTTTAATATAGAAACCCTAGCCCTTTAGTCTTTGGTCTCTGTTAGAGATTTTTCTTGGATGAGGACATGCAAGATGATAGGCATGGGGGCGGGGAAGAGATGTTAGAAGAAAAATGATGAGAATTTTCATGTTTGATTCATATTTTCACCCTATGCTTACTCATGGTTTTCATTATCATTGTTGGGCTTATATCTTAAACTTGGAGCATGATTAGGTAATTGTTCATTATTTAACCTATCTCCTTTATTTTGATAACATTTGCATCAAAAGATTATTATTGATGATGGTTCTTGTGTTATTTCAAGAAGGCGTATGAAAAATTCACATGCATCGACATTTTCAGGATAATGTGGATATTGAGACCTTTTTGCTTCTTCAACAGATCATATCAGCAGTCACATTAGCTCAAGCCATTGCATCATTTACTTCATCTTGCAGAACCAAGGACATCAATAACAAGGGTAAAAATCCAGGTAGAGGTGGCTTAAGATTCTTTAATTGATTAGATATTTAAGAAATCTTTGATGATTAACCACCACATATTCTATATATCTGGTTTTCCATATACCCTCCATTTGCATGCTACTCTAGGTCATAATCATATTGGTTCATGTAAACAAAGAAGTAAATATAGCACCTTCCCTTCCTACATTCACGCATATTTTCAATCTAATAGAGGGTGAATTCATTGTTGCCTTTCATAAAGGAACCATCCATAAGCATTGGCCTTGCAAAAACAGAGCATGGAAGTACATATCTTACTATATCCATTACCACCTCATCTCATCCACCATTTCCATTTTCACCTATCATCCTATTCATCATTTTACTCCTAACATATCTATTTTTTCTCCTCAATTTGTATCGCTCTCAAAATCAAATCTCCATATAGTGTTGCTTCACAAGACCTAACCCTACCTAAAAGCCATGATGCCATAAAAACCTAGATACGAGCAAAGTATTTGTTTGCATGAGGACATGCAAAACCTCAGGCATGGAGGGATGTTGGGCCTCATCTATGCCCATGTTTTCATCATGAAATATCACTGTTTATACCCTAAAACCCTAGGTTTTTAGCCCATTCTGTACCCTAATTCCATCACTCACCGCCAAATACTCTCTATGGTTAATTATCATCAATTTTCTTTACTTCTCTATGATTAAAGATGATTATTTCATGTTTTACTAATAAATTTTTTGTTGAAGTAAATTTATTATAGGGTTCCATCGTTGAAATCACTCACAAGCCAATTAAGGATGAGATTCTTAATTTAGGGCTTTAGTACTTTTGGCACGCTTCCGAAGAAAACCAGGGAGGTTATGGTCCAAAAAAATGTTTTAATACCTTCCCATGCATTTTATTGCACCTAGGTCGCACATGTGGGTCCCTAGGAGTTGATTAACAAATTTGCTCAAAATGTGCAAAGTTTCCAAACTGCCATGTTTGACCTCGATGCATGTGCAGCTAGAGGAGAATATATAAACTCTAATAAAATGGGTATGTTAAAAATATAACCAATTATGTATATCCAAAACGGTTTCTCCATATTCAAATTTTTCTAAAATTTATAGGCAGATCTTGGAGGTAGTTTTGTAAAAAATCACTGTTTTTTCAGAGTTTTAGAACATTGCAAAAAAAATCCAAACAACCAACTTTGGGCACGATTTCCGAGAAGGTGAATTTGAATGAGACAAATCCAAGAGAGGTTTTTGTTGGAAACATAAAAAATTAGTCTCCCTCCGAAAATTGTTCCAAAATTTCTCATGGTTAGGAAGATATACTAATATCGTTTAGGTCAGTTTGTTAAAATTGTTCAATTTTCTAGAATTGAGGAAAATGAATAATTTGCCTTGTGAATCTCATAAATGGCTGAGTCATGGTTTGTGTTGTAAGTTTGAGAAGTTTTTGAAGGAGGAGCATGAAAATGTGTGAACATGAGACAAAAAATTGAAGGAATGTATGTGAGTGAACTTATTATTTGAATCTTAATACAATATGACTTTGCCATGAATTCTTTGCCAATGTTATGATTTTTTTTAATATTTAGACATTGATTTAGTTTAGACTTGCTCCAGGAGTGGCAAGGATCCACCATCGTCTGGAAGCAAGTTTTGTAAACATCATAGGATAGAGGTAGCGTGTTTGATTTAGATCTAGGTGGATGAATTTTATATGAAAGTAATTGCTAATTAGATCTCATAATTTTGATTATGTACTTAAGACTGTAATTTGTTTTTTTTATTAAAATTAAAAAGACATATAATTTTCAACTTGTTGCAAGCTAATGAATGGCGTTGATCAATGATTTTATTTCATGAATATCCCCTTTGTTACATGTGTACGATTGAAATATTGAAAGGTGCTTCTTAATTGGATAAAGAAGAGATCGATAACTCCATTTTTTTAAAATATGAATTGAAATCTATTATGTACCTTTTCTTGTAACATTGTGTTTTGGTAACCAAGTATTTGAAATCAATGAAATGATACCATTAAATCATTTTCTGAAGTTGTAGTTTAGTTAGTGTGCTTATGTTTGAATGATTTCTTGAGTTTGATTAAAAAAGTTTAAGGATATGATAGTTTCTTATTTTGTAGTCCCTTAGATCTGAAGCATCTCAATTAGAATATTGGTTTACTTAGTCTCTTTTGAAGCAATTTCAAAGTGGTGATAAATGTTAGTTTTAGTCCTTATTTGATTTTTTTTATGCATCCCGGGAATAAGATTAGTTGAAGTCTTGTTTGTTCATTACCTTAGTTTAAGATCATTTGAATCAGAGTGAATTTTATTGGGATTAAGATTTAGCATAAGTTTGGTATCATTTTAAATTAATTTTGATTGATTTAAGATTCATGTATTTAGATTAAATAGATCCTAGTATTTAGATTGAGATTTTCATTTAGATTAAAATCATTTCAGTGACAATTTTTATTGCTTGGCTTATGATTAAATAAAGTTAGTTTCGTTTGCATAGTGATTAGAATATATTATTTGTTTAAGCATGGTTTTCTCAATTGATTAGCTTCAATTAGAAATAACAATTTTTTACTTAAACAACAAGTTGATTCCTACTGTGGTCTAGGTAGATGCTCTGATCCTACATTCCCTGCGCTTGTACCTCAAAACTTACGAGCCTTGGATTGATAATTTAATGTTGGAAATTATAGCAATATATTTCCCCAACATTAGCATTGAGATATTTGGCTAAGGAAGGAGCCTTGGGAGAAGTTACTACAATGCTGAGAATTTTTTATGAGTTCCAAGGAGAGGTAAGAAATTTTCTGATATGGACATTTCCATCTTCCACTCAGCTATTTGCGCTGGAAGATGATCCAAAAATATATAATGATATGAGGATGGTGTCAAATGGCCACTCCATAGTCTTGGAGCAGCAAATGATACATCCACACATGAGAAATATTTTTTGATATAACAAGAGGTCATTAACACTCTTGCATGAATGGACAAAACCATGGAAGTTTTGGAAGAAAGATACCATCCAAAGGGAGGTTAACTTCCATGTATTTCACTCTTGTCTTGAGGAAGATCAGCTGCAAGGGAGGTAGAAAAAGTGGAGTGATAGTACTCCAACATGTGACTTTGGCATTAACCATGTCAGAGAGTATAGCCATGATATGGCAAGAGCTTCAATTCATATTTCTACTACGTTGTCATTGTTGGGAAGCCTAGATCCATATTGGGAGTCCCAACTCTTGGTGCAATATTCCAAGAACCTCTTCACATGTGAGGTTCTTGATGGGAAAGTGATGGATAAGAGGTATAGAGTGGTTGATGGGGTCATCTATTTTCATGATCAAATCTACTTGACTAAAGGCTCCAAGCTGAAGGAAGGAATTCTACATGCAACATATGAGGCAATTTTTTCAGGACATGTAGATTCCATTGAGAATCATAACACCATCATGAATGGATTCTATTGGGAGGATCTCAAAGAAGATGTGCACCAACATATTAGGAGATATGTAACTTGTTTGATGTATGAAGAGGAGAACTACCACCTTGCAAGGTTGTCTTAATCACTTCCGCTTTTCATGGAGAGATGGGAAGGCTCATCTATGGACCTCTTCATAAACTTGTCTAAAACATATGGTAAAGATTATGTTTTTATGTTTATTTATCAACTAACAATATATATGCACTCCTTTACCATGATTTTCATCAAATTTTTCTACAAGAGAAAAAACCTCTTTATGGATTTCATGGTCCTTTTGGGACTACTTTCAGTGATGGGGATGACCACTTTATGGAGGATTTTTGGCAATACATGTTTTTCTTGGACCATATCCAACCAACACCTAATATCCTATACTAATTTTTAAGCTTTTGAGAAGCTTATGGCAGCAAGTAAGTGGTTGAATGGCCACTTATCACATTATGTTTTGAAACAGCAGAAAGAAGAACAACGTTGGTTTCACTTAAAGGACTATTACCACCACACAACATGCTGCATATTACATAGTCCATTTTATTTTGGGTCCCATATGGTAATCATACTCTATTCACTATATGTGGGATGGATTGGGCAAGAGTGATTCTTGAAACAAAGGAGTGGGATCATGAGATTCCAAGTACCTTTTGGCTTCCTATTGACCATATTATTGTAGCCCAAGATTAGCAGTTCCACATCTATCATAAATGGAGAGAGAGAAAATGTGAGTTGAATAACTTGATCTCTCCTTTTCAACCATGCAGCCCCTATACATTGAAAAAATAGGGGATTGATGATTGTTTCAATGAGCTAGCAAGGATGGATCATTTTGTTTGGATGATAGCTTGGGGATGGAAGATTCACATGGGAATGATGATTCCCAACATATTTCAGATTCCATGCCTCAAGAAGGCCTATATACAATACATTGTTTCCTCCATGGGTGTTTTACTTCTACATGATGATGGCTATTTGGGATGGTTACCAAAATCTAACTCACTTAATGGGGAGGGGAAACTTGGAGAATTATTAAAGAGACAACATATTGTTCCTTAGAGGATTTTATCATATGAGGATGATACAGGAGGAGAGGAGGCTCTTCAGTTATATTATTGTAGTTGCTTGAGGACAAGCAACATTCATGAGGGGAGGACTGTAATATTCCTAAATTAGCATGCAGCTAATTGGAATATTAATTTTTCTCTTGACATCTAGTTAGCTGAATAAATGGTTAAGGAGGCCCATAAATATATTAAGTAGGCATAAAATGCCTCTTAATGTGAAAATGGATTATATTCATAGCTGGATTAGGCACCCTCATATGTCAAAAGGGGCTAATGCATGTGGTCAAGGTCAAGTTTGACCATGTCGAAAACACTAATATGGGAGGAGTGAATAATCAATAGAAAAAGCCCAGTGTGAATGAGGATTAGTTTAGATAGTTAGAATAAATCCACCTTGGGTGTGAAGGGATATAATGCATGAAGACTAAATCAAGGTTGACCAAATCAAACAACGCTATAAATATAAGAGTGGAACTAGTGGAGACAACGTAAATTTGAAGGAGGAGACTTTGCATGAAAGTAACCTCAGAAATGGGTGGGACCCATGGTCAAGAAGCTCATCAAGTATACAATTGAGGGAATGATATCCATATGGGGTATGATGGAGAATATGATTTTATGACTGATTCTGTTTAGAATTATTGCATGCTTCAGCTGTTTATCTAAGTTTCTTGTTGTTACACCATTTTTTTGCCATCTAACCCATTGGTATTAGATGGACCCAAGTACACCATGTAAGACCAATGTTACCCTAAGTATAATTGCATGCACTATGAAAATAACTTAGTAAAACCACCTTTATTAAGTTTTTTATGGTCTAAACAGGAAACCCCATGGGGAAGCATTAAATAAATTCATATTTGTTTAGTTTTCATCAAGGAATAATTAGTTAAACAACAATTTAATTAATATTCCTGGTTATATTCAACCCAAAACAAGGAAATCAATTAGATAAATCATTATTTATATTATTATTTTCTAGGAATAATTATTTAAACATTACTTAAATAATATTCTTTGTTAAATATGATTAAATCTCCCTTAAATAATTAAATAAATCATTATTTATTTTATTATTACTCAACCATATCCTTAAAATGATAAATAAATCATTTAATTATTTATTATTACTTAACCACATCCTTAAAGTGATAAATAAATAAATCATGCGGGAATTCCCCACTCTTCCTAGGAGGACTTGTTGAAGAAATATGAGAGGAGAATTCTGGGCATAATTCCCACTATCCGACATTCGGCCAAGAAATCACCTAGAGCCATAGCACAGCCCCTTGGAGAAACTACGTTATTTTTCATGGTGTTGCAGTGGGAGGGTTAAAACCCCTGTTATATGAGCTAGTTTCCGAGGGGGAGGATCAACCTTTTTCCCATAAAGCTAGTAGGAGCTACAACAATTTCTTTATATTATCAGCCATATTTATGTAGTTCTTCAGCCATACTACATGATTCAGCCATATATCTACAACATATACTTCTTGTAACTCATGTCTATCAAGAAACCCTTGCCGGGTCATCTTGGATATGTGTAAAGGAGACTAGATCTCAGTTTTCAAGCTATATTGATTAATATATCAACATATCCATTTTGTCTCTCTATTTTTGAGTATAAACCCTGAGTAAATTGTGTTGTCACTTGCTTCATTATTTCTGTGTTGCAGTAGTCATGGGGTTGCAATGTTTATAGCGTGTTCTAGGCTTGGGAGGCCTGCTTAGCTAGGCTATAATGATTTGTTTCTGATATCCTTTTACATTTGGCTGCTATAATGTATAAAATAATGGATCCATGGGCTGATATTGAATTTTATAACATATTTTTCTAAAAATTTCATTTTTGTTTCTTATATTGATGATTTTCGCATTTGGGAATATTACAATGACATATGCATCCGTGCCCTTTGCACTTCTGTGAACTCTTATCTGTGCTCTAGTATTTGGCATATATCACTCGTATTTATCTATTACTAATAAATGACTGCATCAATATATTTTTCCTTCCTAATATTGTTGTCATGTGGGCTCCTTGTAGCCAAGTTCAATCCATGAGACACACCATCTTAATGGGCATTGCCAAAATTTTTATCTTGGGATGATGTCTACACATCACCCCACCTTTCACCTACAGGTATGGATGCATGTGCTCCCTCTACCCATATGGCTTGAAATTTCCCCCTCATGGAGGTCTCTGCTTTAGTGGACACTTCCACTTGGTCTCCCCTCTACTTCTCCAATTGTGGCTACTCCACAACCTTCTGAGACTACTTCTAAGGTTGCATGTTGAGAGGTAATTTATGATCCCTATCAACTACCAAGTCTCTAACCTATGTTTTTCTCCTCAAAGCTTTGAATGCATCTGGTACCTACATTCCATATAGGTTCTTAACTCGCGCAAATTGTAATTTCCATGCTGTCACAAAATTTCTAAAAAAGAGTTGATATTAAATTGATGATATCTCCCTCATCTGAGCTTTGATTCAACCGATTTTTTTTTTCGATTTGGGTTTTGTTTCACAAGGGATCAAAAGTATGATATTTGTATTTGAAAATTTAGGACCAAAATCTCTAGATATTCTCTATAAACATTCTACTCAAAATATTCCTACTCTGATACCATATATAAAATCTAACCAACGAGATTCATTCTAATCTTGCAATGTAATAAAAAAATATACTGAATCCTTCCTACAATTTGTAGAAACAAAACATGATCACACAATCACATATAAGTAAGAGAAATAAATTATCAATCACATAACACAATTTTTATCTAGGGAAAGAAACTGGTTAAAATCCCTCTATCTCTATTGTGTATAAATTCAAGGAAGCATGAAACAATACAATGCTTAATCTCTCATGAGATTATCCAGCTCTCTACAAATTTTCTAAACCTGATCCAGCAAAAATATATCTAATACTTAGCCAATTCTCAACCTTACTTTACCCTGCATTGCTCACACAATTACTAGGGAGTTAGCTTTGTATTAATTATGGAAACTAGTATTCCTTGATTTTCCAATCCATCAAGGCATCCCAATGAATTTATAATTTCACATGTGAAATTTTCTATAAATACAACTGATATTTATGTTCCCTTTAACCTTTTTGTCAACTATGTCTTCCTTGGAAGTAACATGCATGCAACTATTAATAGTGAATTATCAATTATCTGATTGATCACTCATTTTGAATTAAATATAATCTAATTCACTCAACCTCTCACTAGCTCATCACTCACTTAGAACTATTTAAACTGATTTTAACTCATTTAATTGAGTTAACTAATTCACACCTACACACTACTAATGCATCAATTGCAACTGGACACCAAAAATATTAGAATCACTCTATATGTCTCATCTTAGACCCTCAACTAAAATTTCTTGAGCTAACTTAGTCACCATAGCTTATTAAACTGACACAAGTTGTTATGAGATGAAATTACAATTTATTATCCAATTTATTCAAGAAAAAATAAACTAGACACCCCACATTCGTCAGTCTTGGTGCTGCAAAATTCCTCACCAGTGTGGGTGCATTTTTCTTTTCTTTTTTTTTCCTTCCTTTATTGTTGCAAACTTCACTTTTTCTTGTTTCAAATTTCAACATTTCATAATTTGATGCGGCCTTCATAGAAAGACACCATTAATAATATGCCCAGATTCTCATGAGGAACCTCTCTTCAGCTCGATCTACCAGAAGAGAACCAACAATACTCCATCCTACTTCTAGCTCAAACCAGCCATTAAAGTATGGAACATTCTTGTGATCCCTCACATGATGATATTTCTCTTGGAGGATGATCATGGCTCTATTTAGCAACCCTTTCTCGGCCCTCTTACTTGACCTAATTTAGGACTACATCTCTCTTCGCCCCCTTCATCAAATGAAATAATTATTACTTGATGTTCTTTCCTTCATCCTAAGGCCTCGTTAAATAGGTTTTCCCAGGCCTCTTAGGAACCCTCTACAACTTACGGATTTTATCCACTTATACCTTAGGAAATAAAATTTTACTTTTTAATTTTATTTTAGATTTTAAACCCCATATTGGGTTGAAAATCCCTTTTCTTGGCTTCTTTTACAATAGAGCCTTTTGTTACCAAAATCACACAAACCCATCTCACTAGGCTTGTTGAGTACCTCCAAATATACACAATTCAACAACATATTCTAGTTGTAGTAATAGTAACTTGGTCAAGATATTCTAGTCAAGCGAGGGCTTGGTTAGGTTCCCAAGTTGCAAATTAAGTAAGGGTAGTTATGAGGGTATGATAGATATGGAGGGTCAAGGCATGCAAAGGAATGAAAAGGCATGCTAAGAGATGTCATGAAATTTCAATTCATGCCAATGAGTGTTATGGAGTGTGAAGGCATATGAAGGGATAACTAGGTCAAAATTAGTGGAAAGGAATGAATATGCATGTGTGGCAAGGATTGTCGGTGAATTGACGTGTGCTAAGGACATAGTGCGTTAGGAGAAGTTCAGAATAGGATTTATAGGAGGCAAGCCTACAATTATTATACAGGATTGACATAGAATTTTTAGACAAAGGGGGATCACTTTGTGCTAGACACAACATTGTTTTTCCTTTAGCTATATTTTGTATATGAGATGTGGCACACTTTGGCTAAATTCTTTTGTTTTAAACTATTCTAGATAATTTCATATTATACATGGTTGTGTATAAGTTTTGGGGAACTTTTCTTGTGTCGGCTTATATATTGTTTTCCTTGCGGATCTTTTGGTTCTTGTAAACTCTCAGTTAATGTTCTATTGTTTATATTAACTGAATATACATCTGAAGTATTGCCTATGTAAGCTATGTTTCTTAGTTGTTTTTGTTGAGAATCTGGAGGGCTTAGATTAATAAAAATTCTCTTCTTGGTAACTACTTGTGATCTTACTTATGTATTTCTTCTTTCAATTATTTATTCCTTCATCAAGTTAATTATCAAAGTACTTAGTCAAATGTAGAGACAGAATTATGCTCACTTGTAATTGAATATATTGAAGTATAGTTAGGAAGGTAATCTCTGATTTACCTTCCTTACTTGAGGTTTCTGTCCTTTACAAATTCTTTACTCAAAGATAACTTTATTATATCCTTTAGTCAATTTCAAATCTTCAGTCACTTCTGCAATTACTAACCTTCAGCTACTTTTGTAGAGTCTATCTTTTAGTTACCTTCGAAGTTGTGTAATTCAGTTCTTCCTTCAGATAGGTCTACATTCAAAAACTATTCTTGGATCTGTTATCTTTGAAACGATGTCACCTTCAGACTTGAACACAACCAACATTGTCCTTAGATCTGACTAGTTATACCTTCAAACTAATCCGCAATTCCTGTCCCTTATTCTACGTTTGTTAGCTTCAAATTTCACTATAATTGTTCCTTAAATGTCTGCACTACTTTTCTGTCTCTCATTCGTATTGTATCACGCTCATACTAACACATTATGACCGCAAACCATTTTTTGGCATCCACAACGTATATATATGACCATTATGACCACATGGTCTTCTTATGTATATGCACTATCTATGTTGTGGTAACCGTGTGTGTATCCTCTATCTCCGTAAGTTTGCTAGCTATAAGAGAACTCATATTTAATTGTGCTATCTACATTACTTCAGGTCTGTCCGTTATTCTATTTTTTTCTGCTCCACAAACCAAATTCCAAATTATCCGCAACTATGGTTATATATATATACATGACAGTGCTTGCTATTCGGTTGACCAACTAGTTGAGTGATAGGCCAACTTGAATTGATATTTCTTCATTATTTAATGTGGCAACCTTGATGTAACTACATCTTGACTTTCATCATTGATTATGGGCTAGACAACTACAAAGGTCTTGGAGCATATATGTCACTTAATTACATTTTATATCTTTGACTCCTTATCATATTTACATAGTCAACATGAAGACTAACCTAGTTACACTTTTCAACACTCCCTCTCAACTAGGAAGGTATTCATACAAGTACATGGTTACTTTCAAACTGAAGAATCTCATAAGAAGAATCAGATTGGTAATCGCATCTGTATAGCATCATATCAACTAGAATTTTCCTAGTGCAAGGCCTTGAATAAAAACCCCGTCTCTTCAATGAGAAAATGGGCTACAATGCTAGTGAGACATATGACTTATAGACACCTTTGTCATTGTCTCTCCAAGGTATATACTCCACCTAGGTGTTCCCAAAGTATGACCTTCCTGGACTATTCTTCTCTTGGGTAGCTAGCCCTCAAATAATATTGGTCCCATACTACCATTATCTTGAATGCCCGATCACACTCTCAAAGAGTATCGAATGCTAGATGATTACCCAATCCTCCATTATTTCTTCACAAGACCAGAATGATGTGTCTATCTCTCCCTCCCGGGGAGGACCTATTCCACAAGGGAATGTACTCATTCTTATACAAAGAATGTACCTAAGCTCATCCTTAGGAATTAACAATTTTCTTCCAAGAAAGAAACTTATCATCAGGCTCCCTCTTAATCAAGGACCTTTAACAATAATGGTGAGACACTTAGCTACTCATGAAGAATTCCTGTCCTCAATGTCATGGATTTTGATATTGAGGAATCTTCATCTTTTAGCTTCATAAGGCACAAATCATTTATCACTTTTATCTTGAGTCAAGTCAAATCTCACAAAGTGATCCATCAGACTTGCTTAACTGGTCCACTTGTTATGCCATGCTTCTTTCCTTCGAATCATATCCAAGGATCATACATCCTTTGTTATGATGAGCAAACATGAAAAAAAATTATCCAAATAAACATATACTTATGAACTTTCAGAACAAAAGTTACTTTGATGATGATCTTTTACCATGACATCTTCTTGTAGGCATCGACATCCTTCATACAGATTGACACATCTCCTAATGATACGTTTTCCCAAGGGTCTTCTTCTTTAACAAAGTTTCGTTAGAGTCTACATATCTTCCTAAGAGATCTCCTAGTCACATCTACTTGGTCACTAGATGATAACTGCCTCTAGACATGGTTGCATTTCATGATCTCTTCCTTTCTTCACATTCTTCATTCTCAGAAACTTACAGATTTTATAGTTTATTTTTTATATACAACCACCTCATATTCTATGAGGTCATATTATGTTGATTTCATTTGTTAGTGCACTGAGAGATCCTTCTTCATAGAGCATAGTCCTAAATACAGAGGTATATTACCTGCAACCATATGACATGATTTCACAGCAATCAATATCAGCATGTATGTCTGCAAACCTCATAGCCATCTTCCTTGAGTCATCATGTAGCAGTTTCTCTTGAATGAAGAGCTTCATTCTTGCTTCAACAATATGTCATCACATCCCAAAATTATTTCTCCATGATGACCTTAGATTTGATGACCGCTTTAATTTAAGTAGAGGGATTTTCCAGAAGCTTTTTCCTCAATAGCTCCTTCCATGCTTTTATCGAAATGCTTCTTAATTTACATGCTACTGTACAATTTTACAACTAATCAGAGATTAGTTATAGAGGAATATGATCTCAATCATAATGGAGATCTCTTGCTTCCTCCCTCTTAGATATTTTAGCGTCAGGTTCTTCTCTTTCATAAGTGGCATGGATTCTTCCTTTCCCATATTGTCCTTTCCAGATTTAGGAAAATTTATTTTATAATGTATAAGCTCATCACATCCAAAGCATTGCATGTTGTCCATATTTCTTCTTTTATTCTGAGGGCCAAATTTTTTGAATCTTCCTTTCTTCCTATATGAAGTTGCAAAGGCATGATTCTCTTCACTTGGTTCTATATCATCTTTGGCCTTTAGCCTTGTTTCCTCTAAATTTACATAGAGACCATAAATCTTGGAATGGAGTGGCTTATTTCTTCCCATATAGACTGGAAGTGAATTTTTCCCATTCTTCTGGTAGAGCAGTCAACACCACTGTTGTCATCTCAGTGTCCGACATAAGTTCTCCTAGTTCCAGCAATTGATCTCTTATTTCAGAAATCCTCATAAAGTATGGAGAAATTCCTTCTTCCCTTGATAATTTAATTTTTTATAGTTCTTGTCTCAGAGAGATTTCTTCTCCTGAAGTACTCATAGAGAATAGCTCCACCAATTTCTCATATATTTGTTGTACAGTCTTTAGTTTTGGTACATAGGGAATGAGAGAGTCTTTGATGGATTCTATGAGAATCCTTTGGGCTCTAATTTCTCCCTTCAGTTACTTAGCATGGGCCGAAGTATCTTCTTTTGGAGATTGAACAATAGATCCTTCGATATAATCCATTACTTCATCTTCAATTATGTTTAAGTTTGTTCTTTTCTTCCATGCACTGAAATTTGATGATCCAACCAGCTTGTTGCTTTCTTTACAAAAAGGAATCTTGATACATAGTGTCATTAATATTTGAACGGATGAATTTCTCTTTTGGAAGCTTTCTTGATGGTAAAGGATGTCTTCTTGAATGTGAATCTTTGATGACAAATATTACTTGAATGAATTGATATAGCTAGAGAGCCTTCCTTGCAGACTGATTTGATCCTTCAACCCAAACTTTGATATTTGCTTCTTGTAGTGTTTACTTTATCAAGCAGCCCTTGCATTCATTACCTTAGCTTTGATACCATGTTGAGAATCTGGAGGGCTTAGATTAACACCAATTATCTTCTTGATAACTACTTTTGATCTTACTTATGTATTTCTTCTTTCAATTAGTTATTCCTTCATCAAGTTATTTATCAAATTACTTAGTCAAATGTACAGACAAAATGATGTTCACTTGTAATTGAATATCTTGAAGTATAGATAGGAAGGTAAATCTTTGATTTACCTTCCTTACTTGAGGTTTTCTTCCTTTACAAATTCTTTACTCAGAGATAACTTTGTTATATCCTTTATTCAATTTCAAATCTTCAGTCACTTATGAAATTACTAACCTTCAACTACTTCTGTAGAGTCTGGATTTTAGTTACCTTCGAAGTTGTGTCATTTAGTTCTTCCTTCAGATAGTTCTACATTCAAGAATTGTTCTTGGATCTGTTATCTTTCAAACGATGTCACCTTCAGAATTTAATGTAGGAAATATTTTCCTTAGATATGACCAGTTATACCTTCAAACTAATCCGCATGTAGGTTTTAACCCTGAACAAAAAAATCTACACACGAATCTTATAACAGAAAATAAATAATAGTGAGAGAATAAAACATAAAACAGAAAAACAAAGAGATTTTCCCCTGGATCCAAAATAGGGACGACCAGCTTGATATTTCATTATATTCCTTTTAGTGTTATAACACATATATATATACATGCTGAAGCATACATAAACCCTAATCCATTAACCCTGGATTAGAACATAACCGTAGTTCTCTTGACTAGATCTACAAAAATACTAGGGGCCGAAAACCATCGTACCCCAAAACCATGTGCAAAAACATGCACAAAACCATGGGTGTGGACCACCCACTGTGATTAGTCGTGGAAAGAATATAACAAATACCCAACACCGCAATTCTTTTTCATTATTCTACGCTTGTTAACTTCAAACTTCACTGTAATGGTTCCTTAAATGTCTGCACTACCTCAGAGATAAGCCCACACTATTTTTCTGTCTCTTATTCGTATTTTATCACACTCATACTAACAAAGTATGACCGTAAACCATTTTTTGGAGCCTGGAACACACACACACACACTCACACACACACACACACACACACACACACACGCACACACACACACACACACACACACACATATATATATATATAGATATATATATAGATATATATATAGATACACTACATCTTAGCTATAGCAACCGCAGGGTCTTCTTATGTATATGCACTGTCTCTATATGCAACAAAGTTTATTTGTGATACATGTTTTATATGCATTAATTTTTTTTGCGGCGGAGTTTATTTGATAGCTATTGATATTTATATATGTACGCATCAGTTCAAGATCTGCGATAAGTTCTCTTATAAACCTATTTAGGGCCACCACATCAATGTTTTCCCCATAGTGTGGAAACCTGGTTCTAGCACCCCCTCATACTGCTTCAGGTGAGACTTTGATTTGTTTAAGTAGGTCATCACCGAAAGGGAGAGTAGTTGAAAGGGTTTTTTGGTTGCGTGATAAACTCTGAACTTGTGTCAAGACCACTCAAGCCAAAAAATGGTTTCTTTGTTGGTACTGAGATCATTTTCAGGGAGATTTGATGTTGTGGCATCCAATGGAGAACGAATTGCAATATTGGCTAGATAGAAAGATATGTGAATTCGTGATCGAAGAAAATCAATGCTCTAAATTATCAACTGAAAAGTGGGTTTAGAGGTATATCTATAAAAATTTCCACGAGAAATTATTTGCATCATTTTGCAACTTATTTTCATGAGTGGTTGTTGTGATTCATTGAATTTAATACGTATGTGAAGGAGGACACATTCAATCAGTGGAATCCAAAAATACTACAATAATTATAAAATACAAATAATATGATTACTCGCGCAATATATCATTGGTCGATTGTGTCTTGGGAGGATTTGTGACTGAATTTCCCATTGATAAATTTTTGTCATACTCTGAAGAAGAAAGGATATTTTTTAAGGGGAATAGAGGTATGTTATTGCGCTCTTTGAATTTACTACTGAAGATGATATTGTATGAACAGGGCTCTCTCTGCGATCATATTGAGTAAATGTCCCAAAGTGTCTTGACTACGTGGAGTGGAAGAATTTACCAAGCGGACCTAGTAGAAGGGTTTATTTAAATTCCTCTCAAGGGTAGATCTGATAGTGAGGACGAACCAGAAACTAGTAGCTCTAGTGAATCTATGTTCTATAAAGAAGTGGTAGTCTCCTAGGAAGACATTTCACTAGATTAGAATGATGAGGGAGCCCTGATCGTAGTTCAGATCCCATCCACTCCATTTCCACACTCATTTCACAAGTCATCCACTCCACCTCTTCCATGCACATATATGGCCATGTCTATGAATATACCTACTCTCAGAGGTATTGGGAATGAAGATACTGATAAATTTTGGTTTGTCACTGATGTTGTATGGATAGCATAGAAGGTTAACAATGATGATGTTAAGAAAGCATATTTATCCACTTCTTTTCAAGATCGGGCATTGGAATGGTATATAATATATGTAAAATAAAATCCTAATGTAACTATGGATGAGTTGAAATATTCCCTAAAAGAACAATTCAAAAATCCTAAGCGATACACGTAGTGTGTCATAGAATTGAACAAGATTCACTAGGAGATAAATGAATCTTTGTGGGAGGTAGATCAGAGACTAAAGTGCACTATAAGAGATGGTGGATTTATTATCAATGATACCCAACACAAGGAGTGGTTTATTTCTATGTTTCTCCCACATCTTCACAAACCATTGAGTCAACAAAAGATTTCCATGTAGGCTGAGGGTATAGAAAGTGCGATGAAATTAGAATTTGTGTCGGTACCTGCTACGCTTGGAACTCAAAACATACAAATTTAGTTCGAAGAAATGCATATGGAGATTTAGAATCTGTGAAAAGATAGTGGCAAGGAGGTATGCACAAAGGTATGGTCCATATGGTGTTGGCCATCATACAAATTAATGTCTAGTATTCAATGATTATCTGCATGCTAGAGGAACAAGCCTGCTGAAGAGTGCAGTAGGGCCTAGTGGGACACCTTCAGTCTGGTGTGCCATCTATCAAGTTATGGGTTTGTATGCAATATATTTCTGTCCAAGGATTGGAAAATATACGCATGAGCTGAAGCAGTTGTTTGTAGATTGTGTTTGTCACTGGGACATGATGAACAACACTATCGAAATTTTAACCTAATGATGGAAAAATATGAAATATATAGAATTCAGACCCAACCTACCTCACCAGCATCCCCATATGGGCGAGGTGGATTCCAAAATAGGGGAAGAGGAGGAGGAGGAGGGTTAGTTGGTCATGGAAGGGGACCAGTCATTTGCTATAATTGTGGAGATGATGGACACTATGTGCGTGACTGTCCAATTCCTGAATGAAAATCCTATAGGTACTGTAGAAATATTGATCATGTAATGGAATATTGTCTTCTGTAAATTGCTAGAATGAAGGAGGAAAAGATAGACTCTGACACAAAATATTCAAATGGCAAGGGCAGAAACATGTGAGGAATATTCTAGAATGAATCTTTTGATGAAAAGTGGTGCATCCATTCGTGAGGATAAGGGAGAGAAGCCATATGTTGACCTTTGGATTCATAAGGCACCAAAGAATAGGGATGGATTTGATTTTCATCATGTGATAGAGAATTTTTTTGAAGCACGAAAGGGGTTTGAAAAAGGAAGTGCATCGACATCAGGTAGACCGATGAAGGAGGGAGGAGTATATGATGAAATCAAACCATTTTTACAAGCTTTCATTATGTTATTGTGCAACACAAAGGTGGTGGAGAAGCTTTAGGCGTTGATAGATAACTTCGTAGGAAAGGAATAGCCTCTGATAGAACAAAAAATTGTCAACAAAATCTGTAAGAAGAATAATAAGAAGAGATCTAGATGAGAGATGCATCTAACAACTCAGATCAGTGCTTATGAGATGGATGAGGTTATTCTCGATTTTAGGTTTTATGCAAATGTCTTACCTAATCAAACTTGGCAGTGCATGAGAAAACCTAAGCTAGAGTGGTCTACTATTCAACTGCACATGGAAAACCAATAGAAAAGCATTCAATTAGGAAGATTATCGCAAGTATTAGTCAATATTTAAGGTGTTAAGGTACTTGCTGCTTTCAAATTTATACAATCTGTGAATGATATTGATCCTTATCCTATTTTATTGGGATTGGATTGGGCTATTGATATGGATGGTACCATAAATATGAAGAGGAGAAGAATGGAATTTGAAAATAATGGAACCGGAGGCATAACTACCTTATATCCTATATAAGGTCAATGATATACACACGTTATGCGCGTTGATGATGATATTGACCATATCTATAAGCTGACTATGTACAAAAAATATTGGATCAACCAAACGGTTGATGGAAGGCATGATTGGGAGAAGGACAACTCCTGCTTCTCAGATTCTCATGAAGAATTGGGGAACTGGCAGAACTAACTACATGAAGTTTTTGCACTGCACTGCAATCAAGTGACTAGATCTATTCATTGAGTAGCATTAGAGGTAAGAAAATTACTGTACTATGATGGTTTAAATGATGTAAATATGTTCTTAGGAGAACTTGAAATAACTATCGGAGAAGGACAGGGATACCATGCCATGGATCTAGGACTGCGCGGTACTCCATCATGATTGTGGGAAACTCACAAGGAAAACATAAGCAATTGGGATGAATGCACGTGAATGCTGAGATTACGCTTTGAATGTCCCACTATCAGAATGGAAGAAGTCTACTCTGTAAAGGATGATCTACCCATACATCTGGATAAATGGACTATGGTATGGGGCATAGAACCAAGACCTGAATCGATGCAAATTTTCACTCATATGCTGAGAAAGGTTCCTAATGATTGATACCTAGAGACAAAGCTGCACTAAGGTACTAGTGAATGGTCTGCGCTAATGGAGAGTTTCATTTTAATCTTCAGCTTCGAGATTTGGTTTTTCAATATTGGTAAAGCACTACATCATATTTAAGAAGTTCTCTTTGACACAACAAAGCCAACAGTAGAGTGTGCTTCACCAGCCTGGGATGTGCAGATGAGGGAAATTTTAATTGTAGGAATATGATAGTTGAAAAAAGTGAAGAAGATCCAAGGAATATCATAATTCTCGAATATAAGGGACATCATGTAGTCTTTGGTCCTCTAATCACCTCTCTAGATGTCACAAAGCCTATAAATATTTGATAGGTAAATATTGGATCTGAAGAGTAACCAAATTTCACAAATATTGGAGATTATTGGGATGGTCACAGAGTGGGAATGGTGGTTGAGCTAATGACAGAGTATCAGGACATTTTCCTACGAAATTAGCGGAGTTGAAAGGAATAGTTGAATATATTGGAGTCATGAAGATCACTTTGAAACCTGATGTGTTATTTATGAAGCAATGCCCATATAGATTGAATCCAGAATATAAGTAGAAGGTGAACGAAGAGTTAGATAAATTGGCTGTTTCAAACATTAGATAACCAATTTATGAGTCTGATTGGGTGAGCCCTATGGTAGTGCAAGATAAAAAGACAAAAGGAGAAATAAGGGTTTTTGTTGGCCCGCGCAAATTGAATGATGCCTATGTGCACGATCCATTCCCAACTCCATTCTCTAATGAGATCCTAGAAAATATTGAAGGGAAAGAATCTTATTCATTCAGAGATGGTTTCTCAGGGTATCATTAGATCAAAATTTCAACAGAGGATCGTAGTAAGACTACCTTTGCAACATAATGGGGAATTTTTTAGTATATATTCATGCCATTTGGCTTGAAGAATGCACCTGATAAATTATCGTGAGTAGTAGCAATTGCATTCAAGGAGTATATACATAAGTTCCTGGAAGTATAATTTGATTATTGGATTTCTTTTGGGCTGTTGAAAAATCATGTCTCAAGTCTATGCTTAATGTTGGGCACCTGTAGAAAGTACCAGATCTCATTAAACTTAAATAAGTGTATATTTTGTGTGCCATTCAGGATATTCATGGCTCACATTGTCTGCCAGCAAGGGTTGATGGTAGATCCCATGAAGATCACAATAATTGTTAATATGGAGGTACTTATGAATGTAAAAAAACTACGCTCAATATTGGGCACACTGGATATTACCAAAATTTCATTTAGGGTTATGCACTGATACTTGTGCCCATGGAGAAATTGTTCTAGGAGGATGGGAAATTTTGTGTAATATCCGAAAGTAGGGAAAATCTACAACAATAAGAATATCTTAAGATATTCTAAAGTTGTAGCTACAACAATATGTAAACACAACAATGGATTAATAGTGATAAGATCATACCGAGATGTATGAAAACTATAAATCCATTTTATTGTATATATTAGCAACAAATAGGCACAATACACATAAGATGATCAAGGCAAACAAGCCTCCCATGAGTACACATGTGAATAGTGAAATAATGTTGCATAGCAGAATGTCTATGGATCAAAACTACGCAGTCATAGAGAGATCACTGCTATAGGAAATTAAAAAAATCATAGATCTGCATATATATGGATGATACAATGATGGGAGAGAATATCTAAGCTACCAAATATTGTTTCAAGTCAATCCTGGAAGGATTGGCTCAAATATGCAAAACTACAGAAATGCCAGAGTTGCAGGGTAGCAGCTGCAACTCAAGAACTGGATCTAGATGGAGATGATTGAATATGATGTACAATCTGAAATAGACCTCCTCCAATGGATCTTCCAAGTAAAAGGCTGATCCTAACAATGAATATCTCACCCTCCAAACAATCTGCAAAACCCCCATTGCAAATTCTCACTCGAAATAACGCAGTCACTAAGGGATACTGCACTGTAGGTGCAAGGGAATGAGTTGGCCCAATGCCAATATCTGCAATAAGCTCTGAAACCTTCCTCACTAACCTTTCAAAGGAACCGAAGCTTCCTGCTCTGAAAAGTAGCTCCGGAAATGGTGTTGTGGGACCTCCACTGCAACACCCTGCGAGACAACGTTATACTTTAAATAATGCTATAGCTTAAGGAGGTGGCTTGGCCTTGAGCCTGAATGTGGATAATGAAGTACAGGATCCTTCAAGATGCATCTCTTGGAAGGAGAAGGATTACTAAACAGGATATCCTTGTGCTAAACAGCACTGCAGCTCTGCTAAATAGTAGGAGACTGCAGGAGACTGCACAAGAGTCTAAACAGACAATAAAATCAATAATACATAAGATGAGTAACAATGGTTTCCTTGCCCTCCTTTTAAACAAGTCAGAACTCTCTACCCATGGGTCCCACTCCTTATGGTTTCCTCCACCAAGGAAACTTCCTCCCATTCACACTTTGATGTCTCTCCAAGTGGTCTCCACCTCTTATCCCAGCGCTGTTGACTTGGTCAAACTTGACCTTGTCCTCATGCAAATGTCCTCTTTCATACTTGAGGGTATGAAATATAGCTCTTCTAAATATACCTTTTCATATTATGAGGTATTTTATTCATTATTCTGCAATTTATGGGCCTCCTTACCCATTCATCTACCTCATATGTGTAAAAAACAAAATTTAAATTCCATTTAGTTGTGTGCTAAAGTGGGAATATTACAGTCCTCCCCTCCCAAATGTTGCTTGTCTTCAAGAAACTGCAAAGATAAAACTAAGGGGCTTTCTTGAGGCATGAGATATGATATGATTTGGGATCTACCATCCCCATATTAAGCTCCCATCCCCAAGAAATCATCCATACAAAGTGAGTTACCTCCCAACATGGCAACTCTTTAAAATGCTCCTCCACCTTGAGCTCCGGAAATGTAGGTGGGATGAAAATCTGATCTTGGTAGGAAAAATAGTCTACCTCACGATGTCCTCCTCTCCACTTAAGATAAGTGTAGAGTGTCTACTGATCCCGGGCTGTGATAATGTTGCCCTCAAGTGGCAAGAAGAAGATGGGATCCTCAAAGATCTCCTCCCCAATGTTATGAATCATGCTGGCCCAAATATCCCCATATATGATGAGTTGGAAATCATCATCATATGGCATCACATCCATCATATGGATCACCTCATAAGGATACAAATGTTTTTATATGGTGGCCATACCATCTCCCATGCTCCCCTTAGAACATGTAGTGCAAAAAGTGTGGGGCGTTTCTCCCTCAAAGGACACATCCACCCAATGTGTCTCTCCCCCAATAATGCTCCTAGGAAAAGAAATAAGAATATTAACAAAGGGAACCATAATGAGAATCATGCTAGCTTCCATTTAAAGTAAGGGAGAAGGAAAATGGTCCCTCAAATGTAGCCAATGTAGTTTGACTCTCAACTGCCATACGAAATGAAATGATGGGTGGCCTCCCAACCATTTTCTTGCTGCCCCAATCTCCTCACAAGTTTGGATAAAATGTATGTTGTATGGTGCAAAGTGAGCATGCTTTTCAAAATATAGAGCCTCTCCAAGTCTTCCTAGGGAGTGACCATCATCAATACTGCTTATGGCCTCAAGTAGACCATGAGATCTAGAAAGAAGATTGCTCCTCCTTTGAGAAAATTCCTGCACATATATAGTTAAGGGATGCATATATACATTATATAAGTCATCATGTAAACAAACAATACCCTTACCATATGTCTTTCTCATACAAATGGAGTGGCTCGTAGATGATTCTCCTCTCATCCTTAAAGAGAAAACAGGGGGCATTCTAAATCTTCCAAAGAGTTATGTATCTCCTCCATCTCCACATGATTCATGCATCTCCTCATATGCTAATCATCCAATATCATACAAGTAAAAAGATCCTTAGAACACCCCACCAATAGCTGGGAGTCCCAATATGGGCCTATCCACCATAGTGGTAGCGTTTATGATCTCCCATGAAGAACATATGTCATATGGCTATCCTTTCTCTTGACATCTCCCATTCCAAAGATTTAAGTTGGAAGGCTTCTATCCTTCCCTTTCTTCTTCTGCCACAATGCAGAATCTGAAATGAGAGTGGGTAAAGATGATGTTGAGAGAATGCCTCTCTCCTCCTTGAGTCTACCCAAGACTCTCATCACTATATAATGACCTCCCAAGGTCTCCACTCCTCTGAAATCAATGAATGGTGCCTCAAAATGTGAAGCCTCCCTCATCATCTGCTGATCTAGTGGTCTCCTTGGTGAAATGTCTCCATGCAATGAGACATCCTCATCAAGAGTAGAATGCATATATGAATGGAAATACTTGTCCCTGCTTTCACTGTGCAATCCATTCTTCCTCTTAGGTGCATCAACCTCATGAAATAGAAAGGGGTGTGTGCTCTTCATCACATGATGTTGGTCATCCTCCCTATCTCCTCCTTGTATCTCCATAGTTCCACACCTTATCATTAATGGCACATGTAAAACATGAGTTGTGCCTTGATATCCACACATGAGATACTAGGAACTTCCTTGTAAGGATACAAGAATCCCTCTAGTTGGAGCAAGAGCTCCTCCTTCTTCTGCATGAGGTGCTAGATCAACTCTAGACATGACAGCGTTGTTGCCCTCCTCCTCATCAACATGTATGGGAATCCTCTCAAGAAATGGATCCTCTCTTGAAAATAAGGTCTCCATGCCCTCTTGTTCAGGAATATGAGATAGGGGCTTTTCCTCTAACAAGGTATGTTGTAGGATTTCAGTCTCCTCCATGGGTTTTTGAAGTGGATCTAAGTTTATAGTTTTCTCCATCACATGCAAGGGTTTTGTTTTTTTATGTTTGTTTAACTTCTCCACCTGTGTCGCAGAAAGTTTCCCATCAAACCTTCACATCGATACCCTAATAAACCTTGAATAAGAAGAAGTAATTGCATTCTTTAAATTAAAATGCTCAAATTTCCACCATGCATAGGCCCTACCTCCAAAATGTAGCACTGCTACTCGGATGGCTTCATTGTTAGAAATTTGATGTTGCAGCAAAAAGGTGTCTAGCTCTTCAACCCAAGCCTTGGATGAACATGTAGGGGAACCATCAAAGGTAGATAGAAGAAATATATCCACATTATGCTGCTTTATCCTCCTCACCTTGATCTTGAAAAAATCTGGGAAGGTGATATGATCTCTAAACTTTTGAGTTTGAGATTCATATTCATGCCAGAAACCACTAAGAGTTCCCCTCTTAGGCATTCATTCTTCCTCCCTCTCTCTTATGGAAAAACTGGGCGTATGAGTATGCTGTGCATCATATGGTGTGGCTGCATGCTCACAATCCATATAAGAAAAGCTAGAGTTTGACTCAGTTTCAAACCCTCTTGGAGATTCTGTACACATCTCCCTCCTTACCTTCTCGAAATATTCATGAACACTCTGTACAGATATTGGTAGAGGCTTTCTAAGCCTGTCTTCCTTTTTTCCTCCACAAAATGGAGTCTTCATCTTATATTTTCTTGATAGCATCATGTCTGAGATCCATAGGCTGAGCCAATATTATGCTTTGATACCACTTTAATATCCCAAAATAGGGAAAATCTACAAGAATAAGAATATTTTAAGATATTCTAAAGTTGAAGCTACAACAATATTTAAACACAACAACGGAGTAGCAATGATAAGATCATACCAAGATGTATGAAAAGAATAAGGCCATTTTATTGTATATATCAGCAACAAATAAGTACAATACACATCAGATGATCAAGGCAAACAAGCCTCCCATGAATACACATGTGAATAGTGAAGTATTGCTGCATAGCAGAATGTCTATGGATCAAAACTCCATAGTCATAGAGAGATCACTGCTACAAGAAATACAAAACATCATATATCTCCATATGATCTAGCTGATACAATTATGGGAGAGAATATCTAAGCTCCCAAAGACTATTTCAAGTCAATCTTGGAAGGATTGGATGGAATATACAAAAATACAGAAATGTTGGAGTTGCAGGGTAGCAACTGCAACTCAAGAACTGGATCTAGATGGAGACAAATGAATATGATTTCCAAAATAAAATAGACCTCCTCCAATGGATCTTCCAAGTGAAAGGATCGTCCTAACACTGAAGATCTCAGCCTCCAAACAATCTACAAAACCCCAACTACAAATGCTCACTGGAAATAACACAATAATTGAGGGATACTGCGTTGTAGGAGCAAGGGAATGAGTTTTCCCAATTCCAAGGTCTAAAATAAGCTTTGAAACCTTCCTCACTAACCTTCCAAAGGAATGGAAGCTTACTCCTCTGAAAAATATCTCCGGAAATGGTGTTGTGGGACCTCCACTGCAACACCCTGCAACACAACATTATACTTGAGAAGAAATAACGTTGTAGCTAAAGGAGGTGGCTTGGCCTTGAGCCTGAATGTGGAGAATGAAGTACATGATCCTTAAAGAGGCCTCTCTTGGAAGGAGAAGGATTCCTAAATAGGAGATCCTTGTGCTAAACAACAGGAGACTGCAAAAGAGTCTAAACAGATCATAAAATCAATAATACATAACATGAGTAAAAATGACTGACTTTCCCTCCTTTTAAACAGGTGACAACTCTCTCCCCATAGGTCCCACTCCTTAGGGTTTCCTCCACCAAGTAAACTTCCACCCATTCACATTGCGCTTTCTCTCCAAGTGGTCTCCACCTCTTATCCCTGTGCTATTGACTTGATCAAACTTGACCTTGTCCTCATGCAAATGTCCTCTTTCATACTTGAGGGTATGAAATCCAGCTCTTCCGAATACCTCTTTTCATGTTATGAGGGATTTTATTCATTATTCCGCAATGTATGGGCCTCATTACCCATTTATTTACCTCCTATGTGTAGACAGAAAAATTTAATATTCCATTTAGCTGTGTGCTAAAGTGGGAATATTACATTTTGTTGGGACGAGGAATGTGAGAAGAGTTTTGAATTTTTGAAGGAAAATATTGTCACGTCACCCATATTGATCTTTCCAAATTGGTCAAAGGTGTTTCATGTGCATGTTTATGCCTTCGGCATCACGCTCGAAGCCATTTTAGCACAACTAGGAGATGGAGAGATCGATCACCCTATTTCCTATGTGACTCAGAAGCTCTCAAGTGTAGAACGAAATTACTCCACCACTGAAAGAGAAGGATTGAAGATGGTGTATTCACCTCATAAATTCCACCACTATTTGTTTGGAGGAAATTTCAATATGTTTACTGATCACTCTCTTTTAAAGTACATGGTCAATAAGCCTATGTTTGGGGGAATATCTGCGAGTGGTTGTTACTATTTCAACAGTATGATTTTGAGGTAATTGTGAAACCAATAACACTGAATACTGGGGAAGACCATCTATCATGCATTGAGACTGAAGAAGAACCTACTATCTTGTAAGACGGATTACCAGATGCGCAGTTGTTTGCGATCAAAGTAGTTGATGATCATTTCCATAATATTATAAAGTTCCTGGCTATGGGACATGCACCTGAGGAATATATAGTGCAACAGAAGAAGGAGCTTGTGGCATGCACAATAGAATTTACTATTATTGTGAGCCAATTATACAATATGGGTGCATACGAAGTTCTACGAAGATATGTTTTAGAGTTTGGAAGACCTGACAATGTAGATAGATCTCATGGAGGGGTTTCTGGAATCCATTATGCAGCGAAGGAAACCGTGCAAAAGGCTTTGCCAGCTAGGTTATGGTGGCCCACATTGCACAATGATTCTTGTTTTCATTTACGCGCATGCAATGTATTCTAGAGGACTATAAATCCATCGCACAGATATGAGACACCCCTCCATCCACAGGTGGCACTGCAAGCATTTGAGAAATGTGCTGTCAATTTTTTTGGACCTATAAACCCTACAGGAAAGAAGAGAAACACACATTACATAATCACTACATCTGAAAATGTAACCAGATGGGATGAGGCTAAGATAGTGAAGGATTATATTTCAAACACAACTGCGCACTTCATTTTCAAGAATATGGCGACTCACTTTCGATTCCCTAAGATTATGATAAGCGATCAAGGTACACAGCTTGTGAATGAAACCATTGAAGCATTGACAGAATAATTCCAGATTGATCATTAGAGGAGCACTCCATATCACCCACAGGTGAATGGTGTTGTGGAAGCTTTCAATAAGATATTGGAGACTGTTCTTACTAAGATTTGCAATGGTAACTCTAACAATTGGGATGAGCTCCTACCTGCAGTTATCTGGGCGTATTGAACCACATGTAAAAATTTGACTAGGGAAACATTGTTCAAGATGGTGTATGGGCAAGGATATGTTTTTTCGATGGAGTAAATTTTTCCCATTATGTACATTGTAGCATTCAAAAATATGGTAGAAGTTGATATTATGGAGGAATGGTTTTTGCAGTTGCTCATGCTTGTGTATGTGTGTTTGGTGCACGAATGTACAAAATCACACCTGCTTAAGAGGAGTGGTTTTTTCCTCTTAAGTTCTTGGTCACAGGCATAAAATAAAGGGAGTCAAGCCAATCAGTGAACATGCTAAGAAATAAACATACTAAATATTGAAAAAGCATGCATATTCAAAAAGAGAAACTAAACTAAAACACATAATACAAAAGCTCTGACTAGAGTCAAAAAACTTCAATAATACAAACGACGGCGCTTATGTCCCCTCTTATTGGGTGTTGGTAGGAATAAAGGATGAAACTTTTACCCACTTTCCAAGGGGCTCTTAGAACTAGGGATTTGTAAGACCCGATGAAAGGATGTATTTACTTCTGAGCTACCTTGGCGGAAATTACGTGTCGCTACTCTGAAAGACTGGAGTTGTTGGATGGCCAACAACTGAGTCCCCTCTATCTCTGCTCTGGATCACACACTGTTGGATTTTTTGGGGAAATTATGGCCATCATAATAATGTGTCTCATACTGTTCATCCCTTGGTGGTGTTTTATAGGAGAATTCAAACTCTCCTTCCCTCTCTTGGTACATTTATGGATGGTGACCCAAGACAGGAGGGAGATTCCATTGTGTGCCACATTATTCCATTTTGTTCTCCCTCGAGGTCCTAAGGAGGCTTGGGTGACTGTCCTTAGGTGGCCTCAAGTGTGGGATCAATGTCTTGGAGTGTGCCTTGTGGTCCCGGAAAGTGACTTTCACCACCGGAAAGTGACTTTCGCCACTCTTAGGTCCGTGCAAATTTTTGAGGAAAAATCGTGCAAAGGCACGCTTATCAAATAAAAGTGCACGCAAAGGTGCATTTTGGTGGTTCCTTCAGTGCACAATTTGATTTTCCTTCTAGAACATAGATATTTTTAAATATTTCAGATTCTATAATGTGCCTCAACCTTGTAAATCCCTCTTCCAGACATTTAATAATGTCATCTTTTCTTGTCTGATTTTCTAGTGATAACAGTAGCCCCCTAATGTGTGAGGCCTAGAAAGAACTATATAGCTCAAATGCATTATATTTTATTTTATGTGTACTGTGCAGAGAACGATAAATACCTACATGTAGCACAGAGTTGGAGACACCTTGTACTGGGTCGAAGAGAAACCATGTCCTATGGGAACCTTACAAGTGATGGTATAATACAATAAATAAAATTTTCTATGAGGTGGGAATGTGCCATGCTCGTGATGCTTTGGCGAGCTAAACAAATCTATTTGATAGATATAGATCCTGTCAGTGTTGCTAGTATGGTAGTGATCTGTTGGTTGATGACGACGATTGCTGATGCCCTCAGGGACATTTTTACTTTCACAATAGGTGGAAAGTGGTACCCACATGCGTAATCTTCGCATGTGTTGAGCATTGGAAAAGGTATGGATTCACCATGTATTTTCTCATCTTTTTCCTTTAAACATAACTCCTTTTATTCTAGAAAGATTATTTATTAGAGGATTATGATAGAATTTGAAAGAATATTGTTTATTGTGAAAATTGACTAAAGATGCCCTTTTATTCTAAAAACAGGAAATAAATGAAGTTAACCATCATTCGAGAGGCAGAGCTAAAACAGGAGTAACTGTTGTTCCTCCAGCAAAGGACCGTATCCAGAAAATAAGAAGGAAATCAGAACGTATAGCTAAAGGAAGATAGGGAACAACATGGCTACAGCCTAAGAAGACCAAGCACTAGCTAAAAAGAGAAAAGGAGCGAATCCCTCAGGATCTTTCGATCCTCAGGGATCACTGTTCAATCTTAAAGTTGTATCTTGTCTTGTCTGTCGAATTGTTATAAAAGGCAGTGCGTTTAGAAATAGATGGGATGGAATAATTTTATGATAAAACACTCCTTTTGTAACTCTATAATTTCTTAAACTCTCGTAATCAGAGAGCGACTGTTGTAAATGTTATTTATGTCTGATTAATATAATATCTTGTTGCCTTTCCATTTCTTAACACTGGAGTAAAGCCCAGTGGTTTCACTGGTGGTTAAGGGCCCAGCCCTATTGGATCGATATGTTGTTTGTATCATTACCTTTCAGTTATTGTTGTGTGACAATTTGTATTTGTTTTCATTATAGTTTGTAAGTTAATTGGTTTACTGTTTAATTTCTTATTATCAGTGCATTACATTGATGAATTGCATTGTTGTTCCATTCTAACAAGAATTTTCATTCTTGTATCATTTATCTTGTTACGCTTTAACGGAGCTTTGTTGTTTAGTATTTGATGTTCTATTTCAGTTACAGTTCCATTTTCTGTTTCCTTTGATTGATGTTCATTTCAGAGTGCTAATCAAGAGAGTTTGCTGTCGACAGGATTTGTTGCTTAACAGGATTTGCCGCTCAATAGGATTCGTTGTTTAATAGAATTTTCTATTTGATTCCATTAGTTAGAGTTTGTTGTCTAGATTCATTAAATAGAATTTGTTGTTCAATTCTTCTAGTTACAATTTGTTGTTCATTTACATTGTTGTTCAATTCCAGGTTTGTTGTTAATTTTAGATTAATTAGTTTACAGATTAAAAAGAATTTGGTTTTGAGAGTTTACTTAGTTTACTTTCATTAGCAGCCTTTCGTTCAATTTCTATTTCCCTTTAATTTCTTTAAGGCAGGATTATCAATTGTAAAGAATATTGGTTATTGATACCTACGTTATCAGATTGATTATCTTGTTCCCGTTCGATTTCAACTCCATCGGTTTCTAAAGGAAAGAGTTATCATTATTGCATCCTTGACTGATGTTTGTTGAATGAATGATTGAATTTTCAAGCATTTAAGTTCATGTCATTTTAGTTAGATTTCTTTTCCAAGCATATTTTTACTCTTGTATTTAGAACACTATACTACATATTACAAATCATTACTCTTAGATTGAATTGCAGCCTCAGACTGAGTACACTCTTGAAACAAAAAGTAGTTCCTAGATTTATAATTAATGTAGGATAAATAGGCATTAAAAAGACACCTTTTATACCTCAACATTTTGGCGTCGTTGCCAGGGAGAGTGTAGCCATTTACAGAGAGTGATGCATATTTGATTTTTTTTTTCTGCTAGCGAAGAATTGGGTATTAAAAACGAAAGGTAAGAACTTGCATACTGAGCAAGAAACATACTTGTTCAGTGGCCCACTTCAACAGTAGAATTGGGTAAAAATTTTAGGTAGGAATGACTGCTTGTCTTTTTGAATGAATAGAAAAGCTAAACAGAACAAAATTCCTCCTAAACCCGAAAAACCTAAGGGACCGGTGACTCTTGGGTGAACAAATTTCATTGATGAAATACTTAAGAAAACTTAATCTTAGCCATCAGTAGGACCTAGGAAAGTTATTTCTAGACAACCTACTAGTTCCCTTCAGGCCACAGAATCACCATCTATAGCCTTTGCTGAGGTACATATTCAAACAGAAGGAATTGAGCAAGATTCCCAAGAAATTGAGAATTCTCGCCTATTTTCTTTGCAAGAAGGGAACTCTATTAATATCCGTGAAGGAGAAGGAGAAATAGGGGAAAAAGAAAATCCAAAATCTCCTCTTGAAGTAATCCAAACAGTGAGCAGCCTAGATAAGGGACTTGTTGTCAACATCATTCAAAACAAAGCTAAAGGACCTGAATCTCCTCAGATAGTAGGCCAGCAAGGAACACTCATTATTCCAGATCAAGGGAGTGCTATTAAGTTCATTCCTATTCCTTCTAGTCAGCTAGGAATTCCCTTGAAATCCCAGAAGTATATTGGCACATATTCGATCAAATGGCCTAGAACCAGAACCAGCAAACACCTCAACAAACTTCCACACTGCAATATCCCATTGTGGACACTACAGTTAATGCACCTATGAAGGCCATTCCTCTTCATCATATTCCTACATTCCATGGCTTAACATCAAAAGATCCAGATGCATTTCTATTTGAGTTCGATGTATTATGCAGGCGATATGACTATACCACTGATCCCAAAAAATTAAAATTATTTCCTTCAACATTAAAAGGAGCAACTTTACGATGGTTTATGGGGTTAGGTGGAGGTGTTACAAATGATTGGAATCAGATGAAAGCTACGTTTCTAAGGAAATATCAAGATTATTGTAGGTCTAGGGAATTAAAAGATGAAATATTTTAGATGACAACAAAACCTAATGAAACACTTGAGGAATATGTAGAACGCTTTCAATACAACCTCCAGAGATCACCTTATGCATCTTTACCCTTCCATGATAATGTGTTGAAAACTACATTACTTGAAGGGATGAAGGAACAATGAGTTGAAACATTAAACATTATGGGCAAAGGTGATATATATCAGGAAAATTTTGCTGACATTATTGATTTATGTATCAGGAGTTCAAGAGGTAGCACAAGGCTAAAGTCAACACAACGTGACATGATCACAAGAAATAGTAAGATCTTTGGTGAAATTATAACCCGTGCAGAAATTGGCAATCTATTAGAAGATTTTAAAATGGATATTCTAGGGACTCTGACAACGCAGTTCAAAATTATGCAAGCCAAACAAAAGCAAGCAGAAGCAGGAAAAAATCTATCAATATTCTGCCCTAAATGCAGAATGAAACACAACCATAAAGAGTGCCCATTGGATGTATTCAAAGTCTGTGCTATCTGCACAAAAGATCACTCCACAGAAGGTTTCCCCTCACTCCTTGGATTGAAAGCAGTTTACAAGGAGGCGGAAGAGGAATCAGAATTGGTATGCCTACTTAATCAGCACCGACAATGGCAGCCACGACAAACAGGTATGCCAATTGATCCATCCTCTTATTTTTAGCTTCCTCGGTATAATGCTCAGCAATATAATGGAATGTGGCAAAATCAGCCACCTTTCCCCAACTGGTCACAATAGTCATTCCGTACATCACCATGGACAAATCAAACAAATCAAACCAATTGGCCAAAATTTCCTTACTGTCCACCATTTTTCGCAAAACAATGCTTATCCAACACAATGGTCCCCCTCCACCTTGCAGAGTGAGACCTGGCAGACAAACTGGAAAAGACCTACAAATTAGCCAGCTGGAACAATCCCTCTCTCTCAACCTACACTACCAGCCCCCTATACATTGCCACAAAATCCCCAAACCAAATTAACACCGCAACTCCTGGCCCAACCTAACCCAAACCCCAATAATAGGCCAGTTCATTCTGTTCAAATAATGGAACCACCGGAACTAGAAACTAAAATGAGGGAGTGTAATGACTTGCAACTGAGATCTGGGCACATAGTAGAAACAAAGGGAGACAAAAATTTTCAAGTTGAAGACCCGTTACCCGCAGAGCAAATAGTGCACAAGGATAATGTGGTTAAACAAAAAACTGAGGAACAAGAAACCACATCTTCTCCACCATTCCCATAACGATTAATCATACCTCGCCCAATAGAATATCCTGATTTTGATCTTCTGGGAGAATTAAAAAAAAAACTGTGTATAAAAATACCTCTCCTCCAAGCTATCCAAGACATCCCTATTTATGCAAAAGCCAGAAAAGAACTATGTACAAGGAAGCCTAAGAGGAGAACAACAACTAACCCAACTGTCCAAGTAGTCGGCACTCTATCTGACTTATTATCAGGAATGGAAACACCTATAAAGTATCAGGACCTAGGAAATCCTATAGTGACAGTAAAAATAAATGTGAAATCATTTCCAAATGCCTTATTTTATTTGGGAGCTGCAATTAATATCCTAACAACCACCACTTGTCAAAAACTTAGCATTACATGATTAGATCCAACAAAAACCTTATTAGAATTGGTTGACCGATCGGTAGTAAAACTAGAAGGTACATTACATGATGTAATGGTATCAATAGATTCCTGGGAGTACCCTACTGAATTCCTGATTATCAACCCCAAAAACTGGTTAGATGGACACCCTTTGATCCTAGGTAGACATTGGTTGGCAACTGTCGATGCTTACACTGGCAGCTGACGAGGCAACATGACTATAACATGGGGAAACTATGTCAAGAATTTAGCTTTATATCCCCCAGCCCAACCAAGCCTATCGATAATAAAAAAAAGGAAAGAAATTGTATCGTATCTCATGGAAAATGTTATATCACCACTAACCATAGAATATCCCCTCGACTTTAAAGACCAAATAGAGGATGACATTATTAGCAGTTTAATCAATAAACCAAAAATCAGATCGCATTTGCAATGTCACATGATCAAGGCAACATTTTATAGTCCAGAAGAAGAATATCCCCTGAAAGACATTCACGATCAATTAATACCCACCACTTCTATTTACAATAGCAAAATTGTAGAAATTGAACTAGGAAAAACTCTAAACATTAACAAAAATCTGACTACTGAATAAGAAAAGAAGACGGTCCAATTACTACAAAAATATAAGGGATCCTTTGCATGGGATTATCCAGACATGAAGGGAATTGACCCCCAGTTATGTACACACCACATCTATACAAAAAATATGCTAGAGCCATTCTCCAGCCCCAACGAAGATTAAACCCTCATCTTAAAGATATTGTGAAAGCTGAATTACAAAAGCTATTAGATGTCAATTTTATTTACCCAATATCTGATAGCAAGTGGGTCTCTCCATTAGTAGTAGTGCCAAAGAAGAATGAAAAGTGAAGGATATGTGTCAGCTACTGATAAATAAACAAAAAACCCAAAAATACCACTTTCCCCTTCCGTTCATTGACCAGGTATTAGATACATTGGCAGGAAAGAAATTCGTTTCTTTCCTAGATGGCTTTAGTGGATACAATAAAATTCAGATTGCCCCTGAAGACCAAGACAAAACCACTTTTACCTGCTCTTGGGGGACATTTTCCTATCGATTTTTACCCTTTTCCCTATGCAATGCCCCTACTACATTTCAAAGGGCCACTCTCAGCATCTTTTCAGATTTAATAAATGAATGGATCGATCTATACATGGATGACTTCACACCTTATGGAGATAATTTTGAGCCAACATTAGAAACCTTGGAAAAGGTGTTGCAAAGATGTATTGACACTAGGCTTTGCTTAAGCCATGAAAAGTGTCAGATGATGATGACTGAGGGACTCATCTTAGGTCATTATGTTTCAGCAGCTGGAATTCAGGTAGATCCAGCTAAAATTCAGATAATTTTGTTAATACCTACTCCTACCACACAAACAGAGGTACGTAGCTTTCTCGAATTTTCTGGTTATTATAGAAGATTTATAGAAAATTATTCTCAAGTAGCTGCACCTTTATATGCACTAATAGGAATGTTGATTTTAACGGGACAGATAAAGGTGACCATGCTTTTGAGGATCTCAAAAAGCTTCTATCAATAGCCCCAGTGCTAGGGGGCCCAAATTGGGATTTTCCATTCCAAATTTCATCTAATGCCTCAGACGCAGCTATTGGAGCAGTTCTTGGGCAAGAAGAGGAGAAGAAACCATATGCAATCTATTATATTAGCAAAAATCTATATCTTGCTGAATTAAACTATACTATGACTGAGAAATAATTTTTAGCTGTGATACATGGTGTAAATAAATTTAGACATTATATAATTGGGCATCCTGTAGTTTTATATAAAGATCACTCTGCCATAAAAATTTTAGCAAATAAACCTATTGCAAATGGTAGAGTAAAAAGATGGTTGATTTTATCGTAGGAATTCAATATCACATAAAAGATCAACCTGGAAAAGAGAACCCTGTAGTTGATTTCCTGTCACGAATTCCAAAACCAACAGATGCAGCAGCAGTCGAAGATCACTTCCCAGGTGAGAATTTGTTCACCGTTACTACTAGAACCCCATGGTATGTTGATATTGAAAATTATTTAGCAATAGGTAAATTACCTAAGCATCTAATGCCCAATGAATGAAGGCAGATAATACAGCGTAGTACCAGATTCTTTTGGATTAGGGGCTACCTATTTCATACAGGATCAAATATGCACATCAGGAGATGCATCCGAGAAGATGAAATATTTGATATTCTGAAAGCATGGCATGACGGGCCATGTGGTAGACATTTTTTAGATCATAGGACTGGCCACAATGTTTTACAGACAGGCTATTACTGGCCTAAAATTTTTAAAGACGCTAAAAAATTCGTACAGGCTTGTGATAGTTGCCAAAGGGCGGGTCGCCATGGACAGTCTGACGAAATGCCTTTGAATCCACAATTAGTAATCGAGCCACTTGAATTTTGGGCGCTCGAATTTGTTGGTCCTATTAACCCACCATCAAATTAGAAAACATACATCCTAGTCGCAACAGAGTATGTTACTAAATGGTCTGAAGCAGAGACACTTTTGAGAGCTAGAGAGGACTCTGTAATACAATTCCTTTTCCAAATATTTGTCCAATACGGCCTCCCAAGGGACATAATTATAGATGGAGGACCATAATTTGTAGGTAAAAAAATCACTACAACATTAGAAAATTACCACATTCAACACAAAATCACAACTCCACTCTAATAGAGTTTGAAATTCAAACATTAAGAATAGCCTAGGAGGTGGGTTTAGATTTAAATGAAGCCCAGGTCAGAATATTATAGAAAATCAATGAGTTATATGAAATTAGGCTCCATGATCTTTAGCACACTGCATTAATTCAACAACAGAGAGAAAAATCGCATGATGCCCTCATCAAAGAGAAAATCTTTCACAAAGGGGATTGGGCACTACTATATGACTCGAGGTTTCAAGATTTCCCAGGAAAACTCGAGACATGATAGCTTGGACCCTACAAGATACAAAAAGAGCATGATAATGGCACCATCACATTAGCCACCATTGATGGATTTGGACACTCGTTCAAATTAAACGGTCATCGAGTGCGACTTTACCATAAACCACTTAATAAGGAGTCCTTTTACCAGCAATTACAGGAAGATTCTACCATGCAGATTTTGGCTGAGGGAGACAAATCCTCCTCAGCACCCATTCACTGAATAATTTCTTTCATTTTGAAAATTGTACATAAAGGTTTTTTCTTTATCTTTCTTGTTTTTTGTACATATTTTATTTCTTAAGCTGTTCCTTTTTAAGGAACAATGGTAGTTTCTCTCAAGAAACAATGTGTTTCTTTTTGCAGTTCCTTTCCAAAGGAACAATAGTTTTTGCTACATTTTTTGTTGTTCCTTTCAAAAGGAACAAAAATTTCTGTTGCAAGTTTTTTGTGTTCATTTCCAAAGGAACAACAGTTTTTGTTGTTCCGTTCCAAAGGAACAACAATTTTTGTCTTGTGTTTTTATTGTTCCTTCCCAAAGGAACAACATTTTTTGCCCCGTGTTTTTCCTTTTCCTTTTCAAAGGAACAGCAGTTTTGTTGTTCCTTTCCAAAAGAACAACAGTTTTTTTCCATCTGTTTTTGTTGTTCCTTCCAAAAGGAACAACATTTCCACTGATTATTTTTGCTGTTCCTTTACAAAGGAACAACATTTTTGCAGATTGTTTTTGTTGTTCCTTCCTAAAGTAACAACACTTTTTGAGTGCATTTTTCTTGTTTTAGAACAACATTTTGAGGATTTTTGTAAATTCTTCATGACTCTCTTAAAGGAAAACATACAATTTATGCAAGGATACACAAATTAGAGGTTACTAGAATCAGCAAATCAAGAGAAATTGTCATTTTTAAGAAATTGTTTTGTAGTGATAAGAAAAAGGAAAGGACACAACTATCTATATCACTTTGTTGTCTTTATGTTCACTAAAATTAATATGATTGGTTATCTTTAACATGTTGGTTCTTCCCTAAATTCTCATAACTCTCTTTGATTTTTATTTATTGAATAAGAATAACGGCATATTTTCTCTATTGAGATGTTCAAACTTCTTCCACCATCCCTACTCTTAAGGAGTGCTAAGCCATCCTCTATATATAAGTAGGGAAGTGCTATATGAAAAAAAAAAAAAATCTCTATATAATTATTAACAATTCTATGATACGGCAGATGGAGGATAGGGTGTCTCATCAAGAGCCAGCCTACCATGATCGTAAGGAAGCAGTGAAGTGGCATTCCCATTATTGCCACCACACCTGGGCTATGATCCAATGGATAACTCAAAAAAAAAAAATAACAAAATTCCTTGGAACAGGAGGTCTTGTCATGAGCCGGCCTGTCCACCTTTCACTCCTTCTTGGTGAATGGCATTGTGAAACATCTGGTTCCCAAGCCAGCATAGTGGCCTCCATCATGACATCACAACAACACTTCCCTAGGCATAAATAAAGGATAATGGTTCCAAGGGTAAAAAAAGAAACTTTGTCAAGGTTATAGACACCTTTGGGCAACAGAGCTCTACTGATGGTATTGGAGTCACACTTTTCAAATCAATAGTAATGATAAACCCTTTTATTATATCTCTATTGTTGGAAATATGATGCTGAGTGTTGTCCTTGATGGAAAACCACTTGATGAAGATGATGGCAACCTACTTAATGAAGTTGTTCTTGATGAGCTTGTAAATGATATACATCTGATGTATCTACAATCAGTATAGAAGGTGCAGAAGAAAGAATTTCCAGAATGGGCCAGAACAGTGATGAAAGGTGTATGTCACAAGGAATACCCGAGTTTGTCTAGGGGAAGTCTCGTATGCACGTGGGAAATAATGTGCCAAGTCGCGTATGCTCAATTGCGCTCTAAATATGTAAAACTAGGGGTTACTACCATGGTATTGACCCATTGTATTGAGCGCTGGATTGTCTATTTGATCCCGTCCAGGAATACCATCGAAAGTGATGTGGTTTTGACCCATGGTATTGATGAAGGAAAAATCTATATAAGGAGAAGAAAATCATTGTGCAGGTGGGTGCAAGTGTTTGGGCTTTAATGAATACTTCACTCTGAAGTATATTTGCATGGTTGAACTCTGCTCTTGATTGATAGATCTGAATCTATGATGCATCTATGAACATGGTGAAGGTTAAAGATCTCTAGCTCTAGAAATGGTGAATCTCTTGGATGATCTGAAAAGAAGTGATGAAGACATGGCGCAAATCTGCTGAAGAACTTGAAGAAATCTGGGTAAGTTCATAGATTTGATCTTTTGTGCAAATTTTATCTTTTATAGATTTATACGCAAGTTCAGTTCATGAAAAGTGCGTGTATACGCAGATCTGTTTCAACAAAGTCGTGTATGGACAGTTAGGGTTATTCTAGTAAATGCACAGATGTATACGCTGGTTCACTTCATAAAAAGCGCGTATATACACGAGTCTGATTAAATGAAAGCACGTGTGATATATGATCTTATGGTTGCTCAAGGTTGAATGTGTTTCTGCATATTTATTCTGAAGTCTGGGTTATCTCTGATATTCTGGTTACAGTGGTTTCACTGTTTTGTTTGATGCATTGGGCAAAGGTTTTTTATTGACAAGTAAAGGGTTGTGTTGGAGCTGTTTGATCCAGTTTAAAAATTGATGAAACGTGGTCTGCAGTGGATCTGAGGGTTGAAAACTTCAGTCTGAACGTAGAAGATTTCTACCAGTAGAGGCTGGTGCTAATATCAAGGGGGTAGTAGCTCCCTTCCAGGTGAGGCTGGTAAACGAGAGCAGGGGGTTGTTGCTCCCTCCCAGGAGAGGCTGGTAAACGAGAGAAGGTTGTAACCTTCTGCAGTTGGGTGCCTGCGTACTGGTATGAGGCTGCACCAGTACATGTTGTAAGAAGTTTTCTTAATAATAAAAATTAAAGACTGAGACGACGACAGCGGTGGTTTTCTCCCGAATTGGGTTTCCACCTAAAAATTATGGTGTTCATGTGTGGTTGCTTATGTGTGAAGATTATTCTATTCTTTCTGCACTTTTTTACTGTTTTCTAAATATCTGATGAATAAGTAATGCAATGATCTAAGTCAAGAACTAAATGCATAATTAGATCACTGGATATACGCGAGTTCTGTAAAAGATATCCGCGTATATACTCGGGTTTGCTTCAGGAAAGTTGCGTATGGTTTTTAAGAAAGAAATATCAAATTTTTATTGTCTGCACTAAATACTGATTCACCCCCCCCCCCCCCTCTCAGTATTTTTCCCAACAATTGGTTTCAGAGCAGGTCCTTCTGAAAAAGCTTAACCGCTAGAAGGAAGATCAACCAAGACGAGCAATCAAGATGGAACAACATCTATCAAGCCTCCACTCTTTAATGGAAGCAATTTAATCTTCTAGAAAATAAGGATGAGATCCTATCTTCAGTCTATGGGAGCAGATGTATGGGCCATTATTGAACAAGGATATCAATATCCAGCTGCAATACCAATAGATCCGACTGAAAAGAAGAATTATGAAATAAATGCAAAGGCATTCAATGCTCTAATGAGAAGTCTAACTGAATCAGAATTTTTCAAAGTTATGTAGCTAAATACAGCAAAGGAGATATGGGACAAAATCATTCTAAGTTATGAAGGTGATGCAAAGGTAAAAAGTGCAAAACTTCAAACTCTCAGAATTGAATATGAAAATTTAAAGATGCATAGTGATGAGAATATTGCCAGTTTATTTTTATGTCTTGATGATGTTGTAAATTGTATGAGAAATCTAGGAGAAACAATCACGGAATCTACTTTGGTTGAGAAAATCTTGAGATTACTAACGGAAAAATTTGAATCAAAAGTCTCTGCTCTTGAAGAAAAACATGAGCTTCGAACTCTTACTGTGGTGCAACTTCATGGCATATTGACTGCATATGAAATGAGGAGAGGAGGATCATCTGAAGTCAAAGAAGTTGTTTGTAAAGCTTTTACAAAAGGGAAAGAAGTTCAAAAACCAGAAGGATCAGGATATATCTCAGAAGAAGATGAGGTAAACTTTGTGAGAAGACTCCAACTAGGAACCGAAAGATTCAAAGGTAAGCTTCCTTTCAAATGCTTTGATTGTGGAAGAGTTGGTCATTATGCTGCAAAATGTCCTTATAAAGAAAAATCTTCTAAAGGGAAAGAAGTAGCAAGAAGGAATAAGAACCAATCTAGCACTAAGAAAAGTTACTATACAAATGAAGACAGTGATGGGTTATCTGATAGTGAGGAAGAATGTGAACAAGATCTTAGACTTCTCATGGCATTTGAAAATAACTCTAGAGACGACAAGGATGCTTTTATGGATGCTCTAGATGACGATGATTTTCTTGATCAAAACAATCAACTCAAAATATGCTTGGAAGAAAGTAAAATAATCATAGAAACTCTAAAAAGGCAGAATGAAGAAGCGAAGAAACACAATGAGAAATTAGAATGTGAATTATTAAGTCTAAGAAAATAACTTGAGAAAGTAAAGACTCTGAATCTTAGATTTGCTAAAGGATCTGAAACCTTAGATGAGATTATCAAGGTTCAACGTTATCCTCTTATAAAGACAGGTCTTGGATATACCGGAGAATCTTCTCAGGCTTCGGCACCAAATTATCTAAAAGCAACTACAAATGGTTTACTACATTTAGCCACTCAGCAAGGGAATAAAGAATCTTTACAGGTAAAGCATGCTCATCACAATTCAAGGAACACTAACAGGGATATCTCTCAAAGAAGCAACAACCAACAGGTAAATTCAAATAGAATATTTCATGATCGCAGAAATTTCTATTTCAATGGACAATGTTTCTCATGTCACAATTTTGGTCATAAAGATGTTCAATTTGTTGCATATAAAACCATCATGACAAGAGAAGCAAGAAATAAAAGGATGGATATTGAACCAAAGAAGAACACCTATAACAACTTTTCTCCTCTTCAAAATGAAGTTGAATGTGCTTATTGCAATAACTTTGGCCACGAAGAATCTGAATGCAGGAGCAAAGTCCAGCCAAAACAACATTTTCCTTCAAGTTCCAAAGTATGGAAAAAGAAGAAATTACAGGTTGAAAATTATGGGATAGCGTTATTTGTGGAAGGTGAAGAAAATAAATGGTACATTGATAGTGGATGCTCAAGACACATGACAGGTGAAAAAAGAAAACTTCTTGCATATAATGCTCTAGCAAAAGAAAAGAAAGTTACATTTGGAAATGATACTCCTGTTGTAATTAAAGGAAAAGGGTCAGTGTTTCTAAAAGAAAAGGTGAAGGCTAATGATATCATGTATGTGGATGGATTAAGGCATAACCTCTTAAGTGTAAGTCAAATGTGTGATCAAGGAACTGAAGTTGTCTTTAGTTCAAAATAATGTGTGGTTCATGATCTTGATACAGGTAAAACTATTATAAAAGGGAAAAGAACTCCAAGCAACCTGTATGTATTGAAGAACTGCAAAGATCAATGTTACTTGAGAAAATCTTCAGAAAATTGGCTATGACATAGAAGGCTGGGGCATCTGAGCTTCTCTCAAATCAAAAAATCAAGCAGACTTCAAGCTATTCGTGGTCTTCCCAATATTACTCTACCAGAGAGTATCATATGCAAATCTTTGCAATTCAGTAAACAGACCAGAGTTCAATTTAATGCCAAATAAGGATCATCAAGTAAGCCTCTTGAACTCATTCATACTGACATATGTGGACCTATGAGAAAAAAGCCACCACGTGGGGAAGAATACTATATCTTATTTATTGATGATTTCTCTAGAATGTGTTGGATCAGGTTGATTAAACACAAAGATGAAGCATTTGAAAAATTTCAGATCTTCAAAGCATTGGTGGAAAATGAATTAGATCTAAAAATCAAGTTTCTTAGATCTGATCAAGGAGGAGAATATACATCAAATGAATTCCTTGAATTTTGTGAAAAACATGGCATAAAAAGGCAGTTCTCTGTAGCTGGGACTCCACAACAAAATGGCGTAGCAGAAAGAATGAATAGAACAATTCAACAAATGGCTAGAGCTATGCTTGATGATTCAGGAACTCCTGACATGTTCTGGGGAGAAGCAGCACATACAGCAGCAAACATTCTTAACAAGGCACATGTTCGGGTAAATAGTGACAAACTCCATATGAACTCTGGTATGGTAATTCTCCCTCTGTGAAGCATTTTAGAGTTTTTGGAAGTAAATGCTTTATCAAAAATAATGATGAAAAGCTTGGCAAGTTTGAACCTAGATCAGATGAAGGGATACTTCTTGGTTACTCATCTACAAGAAGAGAATACAAATGTTACAATAAAAGGCTTCGAAATATTGTTGAATGTATTGATGTTGTTATTGATGAGTCTCCTGCAGCTCCTAAAGAAGAAAAACAAACAACAGAAGAAGATGATTGTGAATTTTGTCCTTCTACATCAAATAGAAATGATATAGATAGTGGATCCAATGAAGAACCTGAAGATGATTTATCTGAAAAGGCTCCATCTAGATATGTTCAAAAGAATCATCCTGAATCTCAAATTTTGGGAGACAAGGAATCAGGTGTACAAACAAGGAGGACTCTTGTGGGATCTTCTAGCTATCTGGCATTTCTATCCATGATTGAACCACACAATGTCAATCAAGCTAGCAAAGATGAATGTTGGATTCAAGCCATGAATGAAGAGCTTGATCAAATTGAAAAGAATCAAACATGGGATTTGGTACCAAGACCACATGATAAAAATGTCATTGGAACTAAATGGATATTCAAGAACAATTTAAATGAGAATGGGGATGTTATAAGAAACAAATCTAGACTGGTTTGCAAGGGGTATACTCAACAAGAAGGTATAGACTTTGAAGAAACTTTTGCTCCTGTAGCTAGACTTGAAGCCATAAGAATGTTTCTTGCTTTTTCAAGTTTTCAACAAATCAAAGTTTATCAAATGGACGTTAAATCTGTTTTTCTCAATGGTGATCTAGAAGAAGAAGTGTATATAGAACAACCGGAAGGATTCATTTTGGGAAATGATGAAAATCTTGTTTGTAAACTTAAAAAGGCTCTATATGGTCTCAAACAAGCTCCAAGGGCATGGTATTATCGTCTTGACAAATATCTTCATCAACAAGGATTTTCAAAGGGGTCTGCTGATAGCAACTTATACACAAAAGTTGAAAATGATAAGCTATTGATTGTGGTTGTATATGTTGATGATATCATATTTGGGAGTAATGAAGAATCTTTGAGTCAAAAATTTGCTTCTGTCATGCAGCAAGAATTTGAAATGTCCTTACTTGGAGAACTAACATTCTTTCTTGGCTTACAAGTGCATCAAACTGCAGATGGTATATTCCTATCACAAGCAAAATATCTTAAGCAAATTATGAAGAAGTATGGCATGGAAGAATGCAAACCTGTAAGTACACCAATGATAACCGGATGCAATCTCAGTTCTCATGATGATTCTCCCACGGTGAACCAACCAGAATATAGATCAATGATAGGAAGTCTACTTTATCTCACTGGGACTAGACCAGACATTATGCATGCAGTTGGGATTGTTGGACGATTCCAAGCTAATCCAAAAGAGTCTCACCTTCAGGCTGTTAAAAGAATATTCAAATATCTACAAGGAACTCAAGACTTTGGGCTATGGTATCCAAAGAATGCTGATCTTACTCTTCATGCTTACACTGATGCAGATTGGGCTAGAAATGTTGATGATTGGAAAAGCACTAGTGGTGGTGCATTCTATATGGGACCTCGGTTAGTATCTTGGTTCAGCAAGAAGAAAAATTCTATTGCCTTATCTACAGCAGAAGCAGAATATGTGGCTGCCGCATCTTGTTGCACTCAACTCCTTTGGATGATGCAAACCTTACAATATTTTCAAATCAAATGTACATCTCCTATCTCCATTATGTGTGATAACACAAGTGCCATCAGTATCTCAAAGAATCTGGTTATGCATTCGAAGACCAAGCACATTCCCATCAAGTATCACTTCTTACGTGAACAAGTGCTTCAACAAAAGGTGAAGTTGGAGTATGTTCCCTCCAAAGAACAAGTTGCTGATATCTTTACCAAACCTCTGCCCAGGGAAGCATTTGAATATCTAAGATAGAAGCTGGGAGTAGTCTCTGCCAGTTAGAAGAACAAATATGCCTAAATTCAGAAGATCAAATTGGATACGCGGGTTTCCTAAACGACAGTCGCGTATATACGCGAGTTCATACATAGAAAACCCCGTATGGTTGGTTGCTGACAAAATTTTGGGGTCAGCATTTCTCAGCACAACTGCAGTACTGTTTGGTATCTCTGATGATGCTTCAGCTCTTATATTTTTGTTTCTTTCTCTGATATTGGGTGAATATTCCTTGATGATTTGTTGTTGAAAGTGTTCAGGATGCACATGCTAAGGGGGAGTTTTGGTCACTTGGAAAGGATGCATTGGTTGTACAGTTTTAGGGGGAGCATTAGCCTTGCTGGGTATAATGCATTTTTGGCAATATGATGATTCTGAAATATGATCTCTCTCTTGAGGTCCTTTTGGTATTGGTTATAAAATTCATATGTGTAATTTTATGAAAAGGCTATGACCTATGATGTAATTTGTAATATTTAGCCATGTAAAGGGCTTGTTCAGATTTGTAAACCCACTTGGTTGGGTAATTGAGTCAAATTTTGTAAACCCACGTGGTTGGGTACTTGGGTCACAAATGTAAATCCACTTGGTTGGATCTTTGATGTAAGTATGAGTCCTTGGTGATAGGAAAGGTCATAGTGTCATGTACTTCATTGAATAATAGGTTTGAAGATTCAGCTTGAACTTGAGAAGAAAAACCTTGTGTTGGTTTGACCCGCCATTTTCCCTTGATGTCAAAGGGGGAGAGTGGCATGGTTTTTGAATAAGGGGAGATTAATGTGGTTGTTGTATAATGATTATAATCAATGTATCTATCTTTTCTGGTGCTCAAGCTCCATCGTCGTTGCCATCAAGTCCAAAGGGGGAGATTGTTGGAAATATGATGCTGCGTGTTGTCCTTGATGGAAACCCACTTGATGAAGATGATGGCAACCTACTTAATGAAGTTGTTCTTAATGAGATTGTAAATGATATACATCTGATGTATCTACAATCAGTATAGAAGGTGCAGAAGAAATAATTTCCAGAATGGGCCAGAACAGTGATGAAAAGTGTATGTCACAAGGAATACGCGAGTTTGTCTAGGGGAAGTTGCGTATGCATGCGGGAAATAATGTGCCAAGTCGCGTATGCTCAATTGCGCTCTAAATATGTAAAACTAGGGGTTACTACCATGGTATGGACCCATTGTATTGAGCACTGGATTGTCTATTTGATCCCATCCAGGAATACCATCGGAAGTGATGTGGTTTTGACCCATGGTATTGATAAAGGAAAAATCTATATAAGGAGAAGAAAATCATTGTGCAGGTGGGTGCAAGTGTCTGGACTTTAATTAATACTTCACTCTGAAGTATATCTGTATGGTTGAACTCTGCTCTTGATTGATAGATCTAAATCTATGATGCATCTATGAACATGGTGAAGGTTAAAGATCTCTAGATCTAGAAATGGTGAATCTCTTGGATGATCTGAAAAGAAGTGATGAAGACCTACCGCAAATCTACTAAAGAACTTGAAGAAATCTGGGTAAGTTCATATATATGATCTATTGTGCAAATTTTATCTTTTATAGATCTATACGCAGGTTCAGTTCGTGAAAAGCGCGTGTATACGCAGATCTGTTTCAACAAAGTCGCGTATGGACAGTTAGGTTTATTCTAGTAAATGCACAGATGTATACGCTGGTTCACTTAATAAAAAGTGCGTATGATATCTGATCTTATGGTTGCTCAAGGTTGAATGTGTTTCTGCATATTTATTCTGAAGTATGGGTTATCTCTGATATTCTGGTTACAGTGGTTTCACTGTTCTGTTTGATGCATTGGGCAAAGGCTGTTTATTGACAAGTAAAGGGTTGTGTTGGAGCTGTTTGATCCAGTTTGAAAATTGATGAAACGTGGTCTGCAGTGGATCTGAGGGTTGAAACCTTCAATCTGAACGTAGAAGCTTTCTACCAGTAGAGGCTGGTGCTAATATCAGGGGGGTAGTAGCTCCCTTCCAGATGAGGCTGGTAAACGAGAGCAGGGGGTTGTTGCTCCCTTCCAGGAGAGGCTGGTAAATGAGAGAAGGTTGTAACCTTCTGCAGGTGGGTGCCTGCGTAGTGGTATGAGTCTGAACCAGTAGATGTTGTAAGAAGTTTTCTTAATAATAAAAATTGAAGACTGAGACGACGGCAGCGGTGGTTTTCTCCCGAATTGGGTTTCCACCTAAAAATCCTGGTGTTCATGTGTGGTTTTTGATGTGTGAAGATTATTCTGTTATTTCTGTACTTGTTTACTATTTTCTAAATATATGATGAATAATTAATGCAATGATCTAAGTCAAGAACTAAATGCATAATTAGATCATTAGATATACGCGAGTTCTTTAAAGGATATCCGCGTATATATGCGGGTTTGCTTCAGGAAAGTTGCGTATGGTTTTTAAGAAATAAATATCAAATTTTTATTGTCTGCACTAAATACTGATTCACCCCCCCCTCTCGGTATTTTTCCCAACATCTATCTAATATCAAATGAGAAGTATGCTCCTAAAACATTTTTTTTTAACCTATTATGCATGAAATTTATTTATAAATTGATCATAATATTTTATGTGGGTAATAACTGCATAAGTACTTGTTTTCACATCAGCTGTCCCTGTCCATTATCCTCGAATCATCACATAAACTTTTCTATATCTATTTACAATTTAATAATATGCATCGATTTCAGTAATGCAATAATTTGATTTATCATATCAGAAGAAGGTATGCTTTTTACTATTATACAACTGTTGTGCAGTACCTTGCTCTTCTATTTGATGCTTGAGGATGACCTATCATCCTTCAGCGGGGGCATGGATACCTTTTAATGTTTGCATGCGGGTCAGATCCCTATATTCTCAGTAATAATAAAAGCTTAACGATATTGTTCCGATATACTGTGTTGTGATGTTCCATTAGACTATTGTGCATTTGTGAAGAATTAACAACGTGCAGATAGAATGGGAGGATGACCAATTCATAGTGAGCCATAGGTGCTAGCTTTTTCTAATGTTGCATGGGAAATTATGGAAAGATTAGGGTGGATTAACTACCTCACAAGATTGTAAAAACCTCATGAAATGGTAGCCATTGAATTTTTATAGAATTTGTAGGAAGGTTACTCCATGGTTAGAGGTAGGTAGATAGAAGTAACAGACTCAATATTCGCCGAGGTGTCTGGTCTGCCAGCGGAAGGAACGATATGGACCCATAAGAAAGTAAAACTCCAAGAAGCCATGAAAATTTTCCAGGATGAAGGGCAGACCCTGGTCATCAAAGGGAAAGGAGTTCAGTCGGTGACATTGGGAGAACCATGGACAGAATTGGCAAAAGTAGTAAAGAGCTACATAACATACAATGGAAGAAAAGATGTGGTAAGACCTCGGCACCTTAAGTTATTAGCAGTATTAAAGAAAAAATGTATTGTAAACTTTCCTGCATATTTAAATTTCTTATTTCATGATGCCACTTGAAGTATAAGAATGTCTCGTCATATAGACATGCTGGTAAGCCACCATTGCTTAATCAGATTGATAGTGAGTTAAAGTCTTGCCCAACAGCAGACTAGTTGGGAAGAACTGATATTCTCAATTGACGGAGGAATAGCCCTGCCTGCCCCAAAACGCAAAAGAATTACTAACACAACAGCAGAACCATCAAAACGCAAACAATCCTCCAGGTTAAGGAGAAGTAGTGGAATGATAGAAGGTTTTCAGGGTAGCAGTAGCCAACCCCTAGAATTTCCCAGTTCAGAAGATGAACAACCCCCACAACTCGAAGAAGGAAGTCACCACACCGATGAGGAAGAAGGAAATGACGAAGAAGAAGAGAATCACCACACCAGTGAAGAAGAAGAGAGTCACCACAGCAGTGGAGAAGAAGAAACTCACCCTACCAGTGCGGAAGAAGGAAGTTATCACACCTGTGAAGAGGAAGAAAGAAATGAAGATGAAAGAGAGGGAGTAGAAGCTCCTGAAACCACCATTGCAAGTCCACCTCAAAGCCCATTGCAGGAGGACCAATTGGCCCAAATTTTGGCCAACATGAGCGAATACATACAACCCCACAGCCCACTGAACTTCAACATTGAGATAAACCAATTATAGGAACAAGTTGTTACTGGTGAAGATACGGCCGAGGGAATACCCGATGAAGTAGAAAAAGAAAACCCTCAGGGAACAGTAGAACCAGCTAGGGTTATTTCCCCTGAGAAATGCATCCAGGAAGGTGTAAACACTGAATAAGTGTTCCAAATGGAAGACCCTCAGGGAACAGTAGAACCAGTTAAGGTTACTACCGTTGAAGAACATAGCCAGGAGCATATGAACACTGAAGAAGTGTTCCGAGTAGAAAACAGAGAAGCAATCCTGAGCAAAGGAACGACTACTGAAAAGAAAACCCTACCTGATCAATTGAATATAGAAAAAGGGACAGCCATTCCTCCCAGGAGGAAAAAGAAAATAACTAAACTTCAGAAGCTGCGGAGGGAATGGAAGAAACTTCAAAAGCTAGTGGAACAACTCAGACAGAGTAGTAGGGTTATCAAAATGAAGAAAACCCCCAAAAAAAACCCCAAAACAAAGGAACATAGCCACCAAACGAACCCCAAGGAAAAGGAAAGTAGCCACCAAAGCGAAGCCCCAGATTGCAGAGACTATGGAAACCCAAGTTGAGCCCAATCAAGAAAGCATTGAACAGCAGGCAGTTGTTCCAGATGTAGCTGCCCCAAATAAAAGTGCACAAACCTACAGTAAAAACATTTTTATTGACCCTACTATAGCAGAACTCCAAAAGGAGTTGGCACAGGCTCAACAGGAAAGATAAAAGCTTGAGGAAGAGACTGTCCCCAAAAAGAAATATCAACAGTTACAACAACAACTAAAGGACATCAATGCGTCAGAGGCTGAAGCCTATGATAAGTGTCAGAAGGCAGAAGAGAAAGCTAAAAAGGTAAGGAATGAATTAAAAATGGCCCGAAATCAAATGGATACTCTTTGATCCTTATACACAAATGTTGTAGCATGTATATGCCCTACCAAGAACTATGCTTTGTTTTTATTAGAAAGATATTTACAGTTGAAAATTAAAGCAGTTAAGGCAAGAATTAAACACTATAGATGATTTTGTAAAATGCTTCAAACTCTATGGGGTTAAAGTCCAGTGTCTGCTATGTGATTTATATTTGCACAATCTTATATTCGAGAATGACATTGAGATAAATCCCAGCCCTTTTGTGGGTGACATCCAATATCAAGCATTTATTTCATTTGTTTTCAACCAGTTTAAATGGCTCAAGGCCTATAATGCTTTCCAAAGGCAGGAAAATGGGTTATACCTTTGGGTTAGGGGTGAAAAAAAACACCCATTACAACTATGGGCTAGGTAGAAGAGTCTAATGACAAAGGAGGGTGTGATCCAAACATTGGGACCCGTCCATAAGGTAGTTGTCTTGGATGGGGTAGAATATTTTCTATCTATCAGAAACCAGGCCTATATAGCAGCTAAAGTCCAATGGAATATTTCCAATCGGAATGTTCAAGGTAGAGAGCCATTTAATTATAGAAATTTTGGATTAGTTGCTGACTGCTTGAATCTCTATATTAACCTCATCTAGAGGGAAGGCCCATTCTAGCTAGGTTGTAGGTTTCGAAGTCCTATTATATGGTATCCTACAACAGAATATAAAGCCATTTATGAGTTACCAGAAGGAAAAACAGGGCACATCTTTGAAGCTTTAGCTACAAACCATGGTTTTATACCTCTTAATGAAAAACCTTCTCCAACCTATTCTATAACTGCTTTACATGTAAACTATGGTTTTCATGAGGGCATGAAAAAGGGTAAGTAGGGGGGTGTGTTGAGCATTGGAAAAGGTATGGATTCACCATGTATTTTCTCATCTTTTTCCTTTAAACATAACTCTTTTTATTCTAGAAATATGATTTATTGGAGGATTATGATAGAATTGCAAAGACTAGTGTTTATTATGAAAATTGACTAAATATTGCCTTTTATTCTAAAAACAAGAAATAAATGAAGTAAACCATCATTTGAGAGGCAGAGCTAAAATAGGAGTAACTGTTGTTCCTCCAACAAAGGACCGTATCCAGACAATAATAAGGAAATCAGAACGTATAGCTAAAGGAAGACAGGGAACAGCATGGCTACAACCTAAGAAGACCAAGCGCTAGCTAAAAAGAGAAAAGGAGTGAATCCCTCAGGATCTTTCGATCCTGAGGGATCGCTATTCAATCTTATTGTTGTTTCTTGTCTTTTCCATCAAATTGTTATAAAAGGTAGTGCCGTTAGAAATCGAGGGGATGAAATAACTTTGTGATAAAACACTCCTTTTCTAACTTTGTAATTTCTTAAACTCTCATGATCAGAGAGCGACTATTGTAAATGCTATTTATGTCTGATTAATATAAGATCTTGTTGCTGTTCCATTTCTTAACTTTGGAGTAAAGCCCAGCGGAGTTTCATTGGTGGTTAAGGGCCCAGCCCCGGTGGATCGATCTACTATTTGTATCATTACCTTTCAGTTATCGTTGTGTGACATTTTGTATTTTTTTTGTTACAGTTTGTAATTTAATTGGTTTACTGTTTAATTGTTTATTATCGGTGTGTTACATTGATGAATTTCATTGTTGTTCCGTTCTAACAAGAATTTTCATTCCTGTATCATTTATCTTGTTATGCTTTAATAGAGCTTTGTTGTTCAGTATTTGATGTTCTATTTTAGCTGTGGTTCCATTTGCTGTTCATTTGATTGCTGTTCATTTCAGAGTGCTAATCAATAGAGTTTGTTGTCGATAGGATTTGTTTCTTAACATGATTTTCTGCTCAATAGGATTTGTTGTTTAATAGAACTATTTGATTCCATTAGTTAGAGTTTGCTGTCTAGATTCATTAAATAGAATTTTCTGTTCAATTCTTCTAGTTACATTTTGTTTTCCATTTACATTGTTGTTCAATTCCAGGTTTGTTGTTCATTTTAGATTAATTAGTTTACAGATTGCAAAGAGTTTGGTTTTGAGAATTTACTTAGTTTACTTTCATTAGCAACCTTTAGTTCAATTTATATTTCCCTTTAATTGCATTAAGGCAGGATTATCAACTGTAGAGAATATTGGTTATTGCTACCTACGTTCTCAGATTGATTATCTTGTTCCCGTTCAATTTCAACTCCATCAGTTTCTAAAGGAAAGATTTATCATTACTGCATCCTTGACTGATGTTTCATGAATGAATGATTGAATTTTCAAGCATTTAAGTTCATGTCATTGTATTTAGATTTCTTTTCCAATCATCCATTTACTCTTGTATTTAGAACACTATACTACATATTGCAAAGCATTACTCTTAGATTGAATTGCAGCCTCAGACTGAGTACACTCTTGAAACAAAAAGTCGTTCTTGGATTGATAATTAATGTAGGATAAATAGGCGTTAAAAAGACACATTTTATACCTAAACAACATGGCATATAAATTCACATTGTACGCATGGGTGTCTGACTAGGACCTTCACGTGTAAGCATTGTTATAAGATATGCTTATAAAGGCACGAGTCTTTAATGAATTTGATCAAAGTGAAATTGTTGTAAGGTACAATACGATATTGACATGAGAGCTTCTGTTGTAGTCGAATGTGAAGAGGATCAATGACATCTGTGGGCAATGATGCCTCCCACAGTGCCACCCGAGGATGTCCCTTTTGTGGAGAAGGGTGATCCAAGGTACCACTTCCTTTTTGGAAAATAGGTGTTGATGTCGACAAAAGGGAAGCCTCAATCAAATGAGACTGTCGCTGATACAAGAAATCAAGATCCTGGATGTGATAGGTTTAACATGGGCATGATGGAGAGGGGTGACTGAAAACTGATGATGCAGATTCAATGGCCCAAGGTTGGAGTATAAAAAGCAGCTTGGCGACAGTCATAAATATTTCCTATGGGGAAATCCCTGGAGTCGGTAGGGTATCCAGGGTGGGTATATATTGGTTATGATCAATGTCATGGTGACTTATATGTGAAGGGAGTGATACTTAGGCCAAGGGTGACTAGGGACTATTTCCATTGGAGAAACAATACAGGGTGAATGGCGGACATAGTGCACTATTTGCAGTATTTTTACACTTACTAAAGGAATGAAATAATTGGGTTCAGTTTGTAAAAAACAGAGAGATGGGTGCCCTGAAGATGTGAGGAAGTCTTTTTACTGAGGGTGGGGGCACCATTGGTTGGTCTCATGTGTGGGGTTGATGAAGCAGATGGAAAACGTTGCAAATGGGCTATGCCGATGAAGGTATTGTAGGCTAAATGTGAGGCACGGTAGTGAGCTTTCTATCTGCTTGCAAAACTTGGTAGTCCGGGAAAGGGGTTTTATTCTCGATATGGTAAAAATTGACCTAATTCATGGTGAGTGAGTGGGCATGAGGTGATTCCTCGACTAAAGTGGTATGGCCATGGCATCATTATTTTTTTTGATATATGGTCTACCTTGGGTGATGCTCGCCATGGAGGGGAGGCTCTACCAACCAACGAGGATGTTTATCATGTGCAAGGTGGGGTGATTATAAACACGGTCAAGTGCTTGGAACCTATGGTTAATTTATTATGGAACAATGATGTCAGGATATGCAGAGTTTTTCTAGGACTCTATGATGCTCAGGGTACAATGGTACATGCTCTGGAACTTTCAATGGATGGAGCGAAGGATGGTTTGCACAATACCTGCAAAAAATACTCGAAGTGAAAGAATATTATTTATTCAAATATTATTGGAAGACGTGCTAAAAAAGAAGATCAGAGAGGGCATACCTGTCAGCACTGAAAATTTATTTTTTCAGAGTTGCGAATGTGTGGTACCTCCTTTGGGCATTAAGAAGTGTTGTTCATATTGTTACAGATTACTACTATCTAGGTGACCTTGGGCCAAAGACTCGATTAAATTGTCTGCGGTAATCGACATGTGTGGTAACTCAAAAGGATGAGGCAAATAGGTTCCCCTGTCCCTGGTAGGTGTATGGTGGCTTGGGGGGAGGAGGGACAAATGGTTGTCTTTCTGGTGACTTCTCTTCCTCCTATAGGTATATAATGATGTGAGGTTCATCTCCAAATGAATGGATGGAGGGATCCTTTTAATAGGATTTCTCGATCACATGTAAGGCATCCCTGTATCGTGTAATATCTGGGAAATGATAGGTGTAATGATGATAAATGACACAAATAGCATGTGCATGATTTTTACGCAATGCATTCCCTTCATTTTTTGTGGTAGGCTCCTTTTTATAGGAACATGTTACCGCGATGTCTACCGCAGAGCTAAGGAATGATTTTAATTCATCTAGCTCTAGGAAGATGTGGGTAGGGTGGACTGTTATGACACATAAGGTGAAGGTTGGTGATTCCCGTTGCGTGGTGGGATTCTCCACCTTCTTTCCTCTTCTATTGGTGTTATTGGGCATCATGATCAGCTTCGCAATGTGAATTTCCTTCGAAATGATGTTTGCAACAATTTCCTGAATAGTTGGGGCCTCCTTAGGATTGATGGGGATAAACCCTGTAAAGGTGATGTGCATGACTCACGTTGTGGTAGGTGGGACTAGGTACCAAACTAGTATTGAAAATGATAAGTTTGTTATGACCACCATGGCCATGACCTGTTGCGACACAAAACCAGCTCGGAGGAAGAGGAAAGGAGTTTGGGAGGCAGCATAGGCTAGAGAGGCTGTCGTGGCCAAGGAATCAGTGTCATGACTGCTCATCTCCGTGTCTTGAATGGCTTCGGTGCTTGATGAGGGCATCATGCACATTGGATTCTCTTTGGCATCTAGTGATGACTCTGATATAACACGGGGATCTCCTAGGAATGACCCTAGGATGGATGAAGGTTTGAATTGGCTGGAGCCATATTCTTGGTACCATGTAAGCATCTTGGGAGATGTGTCTACATAGGGTAGAATGGAATCAGTATTTGTTAAGGGTAGCTTTTCATTGTGTGTCAATTGGTCAACATTAACGATGCAGTCCTCACGGGGGTAAATCATAATTCGGAAGATGGAGGAGGCTATAGCGGACATGGTGTACATATAACTCCATCCAAGGAGTATATTGTAATCCAGTTGAGCATCCAAGACTTCTATGTATATAAGGATCATCTTTCCAGCTAAGAATACTAGAAAATTTTGGTAGAGGCCAAAGAGAGCTGAAGGGCACCCTAACTTCTGCTAGATATTGTTTGACATATTGATGCATGTGGATGCACCCTCATCAATGATACATCGGTGACTGGTGATGTTTTTAACTGACATTGATATCTAGAAGTTGACCATCGAAGGAATCCTAGAGGTGGCTCTATCTAAATCAAATGCCATCAGGTGTGAATCAGCAGGGTCGATGGTGCCTAATGTGGAAAGTAAGGCTTTCCTTTGCTTTGGGCATGATTGTAATACCTCCAAAGCTGACATAGCAGTGGGAGATTGAGCTAGATCATCCTTAATGCTATATTTATGGGCCACTTTGGAATGGTTTCCTACCCACCTAGTTGGTCTCTTATCCATTTTTGGCAAAGGTTCAATAAGAATATTTGATATGGTCAAAGGTTTTTTTGGAGCACTTGTACTAGCCCCTGACGAATTGGTGTCCGATTGGGTATCGTAATTTTGGTTCCGTTTCTGAAAGAAAATTTCTTTGCCAGTCATGTAGATTTCATTGTTGTTATTTTCAGAATCGTCGGGAGTTTTTTTCTGTTGCCAAGTGCTAACTGTCCCTTGATGGGGGAAAGGCTCTTGCATGACTATTGTCTCCTGTGAAGATTCCCCTTTTCCCATGGTTACCATGTAGATTCTTTAGCTCAAGGAGGTCAGGACAGTGGTGTATGTAATGGTTGTACTCACCATAGATTGAACAAGAGTGGTTTTTTTGAAGATTTTCCCTCTTGTTCTACCTTCGGGGGTTGCTTGGCTCCTTGTTTTGATTTTGGTTGGAGTTGCCTCTAGCCTCAGATTGTGGAGTGCGTTGTTGGCTGTTGCCCCCCTATTTAGGATTTTATTTATGATTTTTTTTCCCTTTTCCTTAGCCATGTTAGGAGGATAATTTGGATTCTCTTGATTTTATGGATGGTGTGGTTGGATTTGGGAAGGTTGAACAAAATTCACCTGTTCATTATTCTGCATGGGTGGGTTTTGTGATGGGGTCTGGACATATTTCGGTCCTTGTCCCTGGTTTATAAATCGATGCCGGAGGGGAGCTATTCCATCAGCATGTCTAGCTACATAAGGATATGGTCCTTGCTGCTGATGGTGGTACGATGATGCCCTATTGGTCAAATTTTGCGAAGGAGCAGGATGAGTTTGGTAACTAGGTTGTACTATGTTCTGGGTAGAATCATATGTGTAACCACGGTATGGAACATTTCTGCTTAGGTGAATTTGGGTCAATGACCCAATCAAACCGTCTGCAAAGTTTAACATGCCTGGAAACTCTATGTAAGTTTTTCAGGCATGGGGCATTAGGAAGGATATTGTAAATATACCCTGACTGCGTATCGATCAGCTCGATTTGTCGGGCCTTACTGATGGCATCCTCCTCGGATATGGGCTTTTGTTGTGCCACATTCTTCAAAATATCCGCGGTGAGATTTTTTAGGAACATGTCTAACAGAACTCGATCGTCGAGTTTGGATTTGCACAAACTACGACGTTGCTGCCATTCATGGAGATGGTTCGAGATATGGATGACAGATGTTTACCTAAAGTGGGTCAGTAATTCCATTCTAGAATCATGGTGGATGGGTAACTGAAAATAGGTCAGGAATGCAGTAGCAAGGGCACTAAAGGTTTCGTGTGTAGCAGAGGGCTGCTCCACATACCATTTTGTGGCTATTCCAGTTAGGGTGCATTGAAATAGTCTTAGTTAAATAGAATCATCGACGATGTTGTTCGACAAACACCACGGGTGGAAATTCATCACATGATTTCTGGGGCCTTCGGCTTGCTTCCCTTTGAACTTTGGAATGTATGAAGGGAGATTTGTGGGCATGGCAGGCCATCTAGGGTTATGTGAAATGGGTTCATTTGTCAACTTGGTTAAATCTGGTATATTTAACGAAGCTAACAAAGGTTACTGCGAGTTTGTAGCCATTTCAACTTGTGAAAGCACAACATTTTGATTAGGTATATGGTTTATCTACAATGTACCCTGTTGTGAGTTCATTTTTCTTCCCGAATGGGTAGCACTCCTCTACCCCCTAGGGGTTGTAGGAGGAGTGGTATGTGGTGACCCTGTGGTGGTGTTCACAGGTGTGGCATTGGGTGACCAACAAGGGTTCCCAAATAATAATGCCCCAATAAAGGATAAACCAATAAGGGTTTTAGTGTTCTATCTTTGACACCAAAATGGAGAAAGACTTGGAATCCCTCCTGATAATGGGGGACATCCAAAATATGTCTAGATTGACGAGGTCCCATTGGGTCAGTTCTGGCGTCGATTAGGTATGGTTTTGGAAAAATTTGAGAAGATAGACATTAAAATCAAAGAAAAAATGCAATCACATACATAAAATAAAGCGAAAATAAAAGATAAATTTTCCCTTTAGAGTAATCCTATGTGACCAATCAATCAAAAAATATGGTTTTTCATTGTTTTTGCGTATGCTACTCGAACTCTTGAAGTCCTAATCATCCTCACATGTTCAAATGTAATTGGGCCTTGAGAAGATATCTTTTGAATGGTGGCACAATGTCCTAAAATAACTAGTGACACCCCTATTCAACTAAATAAAATCAACCAAGGTAAGTGTAGAGGATTTAGTGCTACCTACATCGTCACCTATAAGGAGGGATGCCCTAGTTTGGCCATTAGGTAAATTCATCCCACGTGAGTGTTTGAGTCTTCATTCTATCAGTAATTTAGCTACCGGTACCGAGTATTATATGGTTCAGGTAGCCTCGAATAATACCGTACGCACTGGGCCTAAGCTTAACCCCCTCTGAATCAGGCCTCTGAATCGGGTCTCTGCTGCACTCATGTTTTCTTTGTTGTGGGCAGATAGACGGATTTGAAATTTACATAAACTATCAAATTCTATGTTTCAATATGTAAATTGACTAAGGAGGCTTATTATATGTCTAACCCCTGGGTCGTAACTTAAACTATAAATTCTCTTGTGGACCCTGTGGGGAGAGTTTAGTGAGTTTAATTAAGTTAGTTTTAGTTGGCTTTAATTTACTTAGGGTGTGGATGTGTGTGATAAAGTGGGGAAAATGTGAATAGTTTGAACATGTGGATATGTAGTGATACTTTTCAAAATCCCCTATTTAAACTAGGTTTGGTTGTTCCTTTCTCAAAAGAAAAACATGTGTGGATGTGGGCCGCTAACGATACTTCCTAGTTAATATAAATGATCAACTATAGGGAGATGGTGAATTATCAACAAAGAGTGTTCATATGCTTTCCTAGTATCACCAAAGGGTGCAAAGGCAGTAGATATTACTTTCTCTCAAAGGATAATTTGGTCCCGGTCCCAATCCTAGTGTCAAAAATTGAACTACAACTAATGACTTTTAAACTAGGAAAATTAAAACAATTTAGCTAAGCATGCATGAACTGGGGCCACTGAATTTGGCTAATTACCTAATTTTTTTTTGGTGCCTAAATTCGCAAAAAGATAAATTATTTCAGAATGCAAATTAAATTTTCCCCTACTTAAACTATGTGTTCTTTGCGAAAATAAACTTGAAATTTAAAACTAACATTTAAACTACTAAAACACAGCCAAGAGTGAGATTTAGAAATTCATGGGACACCTCAACTAGTGCTAGCATATTTCTTATGGGCTGCCAGTCAATTTACAAGTAAGAAATAAATGGAAATAGTAGCAAATTTGTGCTTCTGGTTTCCACGTGCAAAAGGTGAAGACATGCACAAAGGCTGCGCGCAAGTCATTGTTGAACGCACACAGTCGAGAACGTTTGTCTGTGAAAAATCTACACAGTTTTCCTACAATGAAATTTTGGGAGCTCTTGAGCTTTAGCCTCTCACTGAGGGTGAATTAGGTATTGAAGCAAAGAAAGGGAGTAGTTCTAGCCCAACTCCAATGAAAATGAAGAGGTCTCTACAAAAAGGCACAACCAAATAAACTTGGAAATAAAAGTAGTGGAGTCGCCTATCCTGTGTGTGCGTGTTTGGCACACGAATGTACGAAATCAAACCTGCTTAAGAGGAGTGTTTTTTTCCTCTAAATTTCTTGGTCACAGATAGAAAATCAAGGGATTCAAGCAAGTTAGTGAACATGCTAAGAAATAAACATACTAAATATTGAAAAAGCATGCATATTGGAAAAAGAAAACTGAACTAAAACACATAATATGAAAGCTCTAAATAGAGCCAAACAACTTCAATAATCCAAATAGTGGGGCTTACGGCCCCTCTTTTTGAGTGTTGGTCGGAATAAAGGATGAAAATATTACCCACTTACCAAGGGGCCCTTAGAACTAGGGAGTTCTAAAACATGATGTAAGGATGTATTTACTTCGGAGCTACCTTGGCGCAAAGTCCCTCTCTCAACTCCGAACAAATGGAGTTGTTGGATGGCCAACTACTACGTCCCCTATATCACTGCTCTGGATCACACACTGCTTGATTTATTGGGGAAATTTTGGCCAACATAACAATTTTTTCTCATATTGTTCATCTCTTGGTGCCCTTTTATAGGAAAATTCAAACTCTCCTACCCTCTCTTGGTAAATTGATGGATGGTGACCCAAGAGAGGAGGGAGATTTTGTTATGTGCCACATTATTCCACTATGTGCTCCCTTGAGGTCCTAAGGAGGCTTGGGCTCTTGTCCTTAGAAGGCCTCAAATGTGGGATCAATTTCCTAGAGTGTGCCTTGTGGTCTCAGAAAGTGACTTCCACCACTCTAAGGTCCACGCAGATTTTTGAGAAAAAGTCGTGCAAAGGCGCGCTTATTGAAGAAAAGTTCGTTCAAAGGTGCATTTTTCTGGTTCCTTCAGTGTGAAATTTGGTTTCCTTCTAGAACTTAGATATTTTTAAATTTTTTAGATTCTCTAATGTGCTTGAGCCTTATAAATCCTTCGGCCCGACATTTAATAATGTCATCTTTTCTTGTCTAATTTTCGAGTGATAACAGTGCTTGAGGAAGATCACCTTATTGAAAATTTCCAATAGAAGCTACAAAAGTCCTACAAAAGGGCATGAAATGATAGTTACATAAGACAAAATGTCTTTAGGGAATATGGTTTCATCTTGTTGTATGCCAACAAGTTTTCGCGCAACTGAAGCAAGTTCAAGATGCATTAGCTAGGGCCATATATTATTAAGGAGATCACTAACGGAGGTGTAGTGTTCTTGGCCATGTTGAGCGATGAATAGCTTCCCGGGTATGTCAATGGAAGCTGATTCAATCCATAAAGGGATGACCCTCTCCTTCTACGCACCGAATGACTATATGGACGGAGTATTGGACCTCTGTAGAAGGGATGGAAGATGCGTAGACATGTGTGACGCGCTTGTGGTAGCTCCGCATCAAGATTGACTTCATCACAAAAGTGTAAAAATATATTACCATTTAAGGGGGCATCTAGGTTGCATTTAATGAGCAGATTTTACCATATTTGTAACCATTTTGTCATTTATGGAGAAACATTAATGCGTAAGGGACCATTGAAGACGCGCTAGAACTATAAATATGAAATAACAAGTTACATTAGCTCCCTTTGATTTCTGTGTCTATTTTTTTCCTTGAACTCTCTGATTCCTACAAATTACTGATTTTTTATGTTTGGTCTAGATCCGAGGTCTGAGGAGGATTTGCGCCACAGGGGTAGAGGTTACGTTGTCCCTCCAAGCACGAGAGCTACTCATGCTGAAGAGGATCCCACTGTGCCGGTCACTAAGACACCTGCGCCTGTGAAAAATAATAAGGGTCAGACATTAGGGACCCAAAAATCCCCAAGAGAGAAGACTCTGAAGCCACTCTCTACTTTGGTTGAGCACCAGAAGAAGCCCATGTCAGAGCTATTAGGGTCCTATAATAATAGGATTCATAATTCTCAATTGGCTATGATTAGTCTTGTAATATGTACATGCCTTTTCTTTTTGCAAATTGATTTCCCATATAAAAATAAAAAATGTAAAAAGGGTAAAGCCCTAAAATAAAAATAAAAGGACTAAAAAAATAAAAAGATAAAACAGAATAGAAAAATGAACCCCAACAAAAAAGAGATAAAATAGATAATGAAAGTGATGCAAATTCAAATCCCACTACTTTTTACTTTACTTTGAAAAATAAAGATTGTGTGTAGCTTTTCAAAATGCCACAATCCATGAAGGTCAAACTGCTTAATCTTGACCTTTCATGCTTTAAATTTCATGTTGATAGATAGAGAATAAATATGTAGAAAAACTATTTAACCTTGGCAGATTAGTAGTTAGGTAGAGAATAATAAGGAGCTCAACAATTTAATCTGAACCCTTGGAAGAAATAAGGACAGAATTAGTTAGTTTGTTGTTAAAAAAAAATTGATGAATAAGGGTATGCAAGCTCAAATGCACCCATGTAAATAAAGAAAAAATGTTAGAGTAGCTGATAGGTACGTAGAAGAACTTTTAACAAGGTATGGATAGCAAAATGTTGGTCATTTAATTGACTAATTTCTCTTCAAAATCATTTCTCTTGTAAAAATACCCTTTCCCCTTCATTTTAACCCTTTTCCCCATTAGTGACTCATTTTCCTACTAGAATCCCTTTTCCTAAGTTAGAATTGCATATTTTCCTTTGGAAAAGTAAAACCTCCTTTATCAACTTTCATTCTCATTGAAAAATATAGAAAAAATCCAAAAATACCTTTAGCCTAATTATTTCTTTAAAAAGGTAATATGTCGTGTCCCATAGTGAAAAAATGCCTTCGCGATAGCCATTTTAAAGTTAAACTTAGTGTATTTAAAATTCCCGCACTTGGTAACATTTCATTATAAAGTATTAATATTTAACTTTATGTATTAGCTCCCGTTATACCTTTTAAACTCGTATTATATTAATTCCTTTATATATATTATTCCCAACCCATTATTTTTATATAATATATGGTTTAATTTCCCAACATACGATATATTTTGGGCCCACTTAGTATATATTACCCTGCCTATTATAAAATTCCACTTTCTATAACCCTATTGGTTATAAATTTAACCCTATCACATAGTTGAAAACTCGACCATATCACATATATCGCATATCTTTCGCATTTAAAATATCTCCGACCCCATGCCATCAAATCCCCAACACTCCATCGCATATTCCCAACCGTCGGATCTTAACTGATCAGATCTGATGGCCCTTGTAGCCTATCACACATTCGAAAGCCCGACATTTACCCATACCCCAACTTTGTGATATCCGTGGTTTTCGGAGCACACTCCATGCTACATGGGTAGTTACCATTCGATCGCATCGATCAAAATTATATCGCTCGACCACTTTGGCTCATGCAAAAACCACTGAGTAGATTCTTGTACCCGCTGTGCAAACCACCCTATCAATTCAAATTGATCATACACTCAATGTAAATATTGTTGGTTAAAAAGACCATATAGATTCCCTTTACACCCTTTCACCATTTCTGTTACACTTTTGCGCAGAAGGAGCTTTTCTAAACTGAAAAATTTGTTTCTGACCATGTTTTAAGCCAAATTCAACCATAATTCAAACAAATGGCTGCTACAACTATTGCAGAAATCATCCAAAGCATTATAAAGGCTAGAAGAGCTCAGAAAGCCTCCGCTACCTCAAAACCATTGTGCTAACTAGAATCTTCATTTTATCCAGGTATTCTTTAGTTCTTAGGCCTGTTCCCAAAGCAATAAAGAAAGTAATCAATAATTCTATTCAAATAGAAGCCTTTGGAGACTAAAGGAAACCTTTTGTGCCTTTAAATCCTTTCCTATAGACCCTAGGAATCGTTTTGCAGAAATTTGAGGTCCGAAGATTGCTTTTGGTCATAGATAATACAGTTTTATAATTTAAATCAAATAGAAGCCTCTACAAACCTAAAGGGAATCCCTGTAGCTTCCCAAATTATTTTTTCTACAAATCCTGGGCCTATTGTTTCGGGATTTCCAAGGTATAATACTGTTTTTTATTACAGAGAGTAATAATTCACCAATTTGCTTCTTAAATCAGTCTGGAAACTGTTATAATCTGTCGAAGGTGCTACTAAAGGCCCGAAATCATTTTTTTTCTAAATAAAAGATTAATAAATTGAAGAAATTTATCAAACAATGGCTTCCAAAAGCATTGTATTAGTTAATCCTCTGCAGCCTTCAGTTTTATATGTAAAACACACTCCCTTAGCTGATAGAGACTTTAAAATTAATGACACAGTCACCGAATTTAGCCTTCTTGAGCCCCACTACTGGAGCCATGACAAATCCATAGATCAGGCAGATGATGTTTTCATTTGGGAGTCTTATCTACCAAATATGTTGTACTACAGACTTTCCAATCCCCAGAGGTCATCATACTGTGTCAAAATTTTTATTTCCCTAATCAGAGAGCTATTGTAACCCCTAAAAAAGAATGTTTTTTTACTATTACAATAGATTCAATCAACCAAATGCTGCAGTTACAACCTATTCCATATGAAATACCTTTATCCATTGAGGCTCTTACACATTTATACCTGAATCTAGACTTCCCCAAGAGATTTTAAGATATTTCAAAATTTCATGCCTTTGTATGTGCTTAAAAAATGATTCCATCATCTTATAGGGTAATCCTTGAAGTTCCTCACTAATCATTAAACACTCAAGTATTCGGTTAATAATTCAGTGTGGGAAGGCATATATATAGGTGGATTCTGCTATTTCAAAAGTTTCTTTTTGAAGTGGTGGTAAAGCCAAGGAAAAAATGTTGGTCTGAATCACATATTGAGGATTTGAATAAGAACGAAGAAGTAAGGAAGAAGATAAAAGAGAAATAATAAGCAAATAGGGGGAGAATCACCAAGACAACAATTACACACCCCCACAAGCACAACAACTATGACTAGGCAAGCATGATGGCCCAATAGCATATGTAGAAACTCCAAAGACAAATACTCCTTACCCATCTCCAATATTTTCTGAGAGGACTAGGCATATAATCACTATGTTTTCCAACATTTTGGGTTAATTTTCAGATGAACATGTTGATGCTTTAGTATTAGGTTTTATTTCTACTTTCACACTTGGTCAACCTCCTAATACCATTTTTAATTTTTCTCAATATGTTGTTGACTCAATTCATGAAAAATTGGTCAAGATGCTTGAAGAAGGTGTTTTCGAGTATTCTTGAGTTTTATTCCACCTGCTTTTGTATTTTCAATATGAGAAATTTTCCATTGACCTTCAAAATCTTGATGCTGAACGTAACCCACTGTCAATCATATTTTGGACTCAAATTACCAGGAAATATTCCACACAGTCCACCAACACAGAGTTCAATGACTCTTTCATTCATCCTATTTTCAACATGCTAAACTATAGCATGCAGCCTAGAGTCAATGAGAAGATTAAAAAGGTCCTGCAGCTGTTAGAGCAACGTAGGACTGGAGATTGGTATTTGTATCAGAACCATACAAAAAAAGGGTATATGGGTCAAATCTCATACCACATAGACTGCCCAAATACCTCCCCATGAGGGTATTTTCCCCTGAATACATAAGTCAAATTCTTAATTTTGATGCAATTAATTTCCTAGCAGTTAAAAAGAAGACATGGTTCAAGATAAAGAATGAGGTTGGCCCTTTCATTTGTAACAGTAGAGATGTAGGTCGAGAGGCTAAAAATTATTTGTAAGAGTTTAAGTTCGGTAAGAGTTTCCTATGGTATTATGACCCTCTAGGAGTAATAAGTAATTTGAGAGTTAAATGAAAATTAACTCCTTATGTACATGAGATCAATAGACTAAAAGAACAACTTAAAATTGTAGATGATGAGAAGAGGATAATACAGATTATGCACAAGAATGAAGAAGAGAAAGCTAACAGGTTGAATGGGAAAGTGAAAAAGTTAGATAAGGATCTAACATTGAAAGAACCAATGGTACAAGCCAAACAACAACTATGGGCCAATATCATTGAATATATCAATGATATTTGGCCATTTATTTAGGTTATTTATGAACAAAAGGATCTTATAAAATTAGCAGGTGAGGCCATCCAAAAAATCAAAGAAGAACTAGGTAAGAAACTAGAATAGACTCTTGAAATCATCAAATTTATTAATGCCAAAAATAAGCAGGAGTTAGGAGAGATTGGAATTAGTAATAGGACAGAAACCATCCTAGAAGTTAGGAGGGTAATTTCTAAAAATAATTTTATCATACAGTTAGAAGAGAAATTCCAGAATATGGAAGCTACCATCACCCGATTCATGATGAAGTTTGACACTCTCAGATAAAATGTCCTTCGAAATCCTCTGGTTATTAATGAAAAAATAATGAAGAAATATGATTATGATAAGGAAATGAGAGAGGTGGCTAAGGAGCAAGCCAATAGCTCAACCATGCAAGGTATTCCAACAGGGAAAGTTCTCTATAAGAGCTTTTAGAATCTATTTTACCTGCAACATTAGGTAAAGAACATATTTGTCAATAAGCCTACATTTTAAAAATATACAGAGGCATATGAAATATTTAGGAGGATGATGAATATCAAATTACCAGAAGCTGAAGACTGGGAAAAATTAATTGATTTACTGTGAAAGCAGTAAAGGTTAAAACAGATAAAAAGAGCAGGTTGTTTTTATAGTTTCAGCAACTAGTAATAGTTCTGTAGTGAAAACAGAGACACTAAAAGTGTATAAGAGTTTAAAGAGTATCAGTAAAATTCTGAGTGAAAGTCAAATCAGAAATTACAGAGCAGATTTCCAAAGTAAAGGACACCATACTAAAGCCTTCATTGATCAACAATCAGAGACAAATAAGCAGCAAAATATCAACAATTGAACAAAAAATCAATAAAAATAGGGACATCTTGCATTAGTTAAATAGTTGTCACTATCTTCTTGCATGAAGATATTTATTTTCCATGAATAAATCCTAAGTTTTTAGGATATTTTGTAAGAGTTTTTTGTATAAATAATTCATATTTTGAAGTATTGAGTGTGGATGAATTACTGAAAATTTCTATAGTGTAATTTTCCGGAACCTAAAGGTGATTGTACCAATTTCAAGTCAGCAAACTAGATTAAAGCAATAAAGATATTATATTATAGGATTCATGTGTTGGGCCATTATAGTGAAGTACTTTCTACTTGTTCAAATTGTTGCTTTCGGAAGTTTTTAGAAATACTTTTATGATTTTTTCTAAATCAAAATGATATATCAGGAATGCTATTTCAGAATATGTTTAATTACACTCTATCTTGAAATTTTTATCATTTACATGTTTTCTACTGATATCCAGATCAGGGAATTCTTAATTTCTTCCCAGTTTCAATTGACCTCTTTATTTTTGCTCATTATCCATATTGAGAACCCTTAATTGGTCTCTTACCCCAATTTAAACTAGTTTCACTATTTTCCGAAGGATTTGAAGTTACCCAACCATCTTTATTTGTAAATACTTCCCTTTGGAACCTTGATCCAAATCTGTTTCTTGACACTTTGACTCCACTAGCCCAATGGTAAGCAGACCTACATCTATCCATCTTAGTAAGTGTTCCACCACCAAACCAAAACAAATCCAAAATCAAATCCCAAGTAATCCTACATAACTAGCCTAAAACCAACTTAAATCAACAAAGATAAATCATATAGAGAGAGCCCTCTCTGAGCATTAGGAAGGATAGATCCTAAAGCTTAAAAGTAGGTTTGTGGTTACCTCTAATATTATTTAAGACAAAATAAAAAATCTCACAACCCTTAAGAATTATTGCAGTGATAACATACTAGCGACCATACTGGGAAAATTAACCAATCCTCAGTTTTCTCAAATAAATCTTTAAGGAAATTATTTTACTTATCTTTTCACCCTAAGATTGTTTTAAAGTGTTATGAGTAAATTTTCATTAAAAATTGAAGTTTTGGCTTCGAGAACAACCTACTATATCAGGCCTAATCTAGATCCAGAACCCACTGTAATAGTAGATAATCCTGAGAGAATTTTAAAAAAAAAAAATTATAAAGTTTAAGCAATAAAAATTCATTGATCAAAGCAAATTATCTTCCCAATAAATTATCAAGTTTACAAGACAGTGAATTTCATTTAGCTTTTGAGCAATCTTTGTTTACAACTAAATTAGAAAGTGTCATATATGATAGTGTAATAGATCTTGGTTTCATTTCACTCATTGAAAGTAAAAAGGAAACGATTTCACTTGATTCAGATGAAAAAGACCTAGAATTATATGATAAACTTGATGCTTTAACTGGAACTTTGATTAAATAAATTGGTGAAACTTATCTTCAACATTCAGTTGAATTGACTGCTTTATCTTCCTATACCCCTAAGCCTTCTACCACTCATTTATCTACCAATCATTTAGAATCTGTAGGTTCATCCTTATTACTACCACCTCATCTATTATTTCCACCACACTTAATTCCACAAAATCTTTCATTCCTACACACAACCTTTTCAACCTACGCTTTATTTCCATCCCCAAATAGTTCAAGTTCATCCTCAGTATTTATGCCGCAATTTCCAATACTTCAACTTCATTTACAAGCTCTTCTTTCAGCATCCCAACCATATTCAAGTGTTCTACCTCATTTGCAAGTACTTCAAGCGCTTCACCAAGTACTTCAAACTTACCTCCTAACTAAGGTAACCCTATACATGGATGCCATATATGCACTTTTGTTCTAAAAGCCCCTCTACATAACATGTCTCAAGATTAACAAAGTAAGATTATTCAATTTAATTGTACTAGTCATTACACTCGCTAAGCATGTTAATAAAATGACAATAATTCAACTGATGAAATGATGAAGCCGATGTTTAGATGGTACTTTTGCTCAAACCTTAGTCAGTTCTATGTAAAAAATGGTTCAAAGGTTTACTCATGGTAGTATAGCTGATTTAGCTACTTTCCATATGATTTTCCTAATAGATGAGAAAGAAAAAATAATCCTTTACAAATTCTTCGAATTTGAAAAACATAAAAGAGCACCTAACGAAACAGCTCAAGACTACTTGTACAAGATATATAATAGTATTTATAATGCAATCCCCACAACCTCAAAACTCTAGACTCGCACTAATTAAATTCTCATGGATTTGATACAGATATGGCATACCAACTAAGAGAGGAATATCAAAGCCTGAGAGCAGATGGAAAGTAATGTTGTAGGTTTAGGAGGTAACTTGGTGCCATCAAAAATCTACATTAAACAAGGAAAAATTAGCTACCAATAGAGGAATTAGAAGCCTTAGACCTTAAAAATAGATAGCTTAGCAAAAAAATTAGAAAGAATGATGGATAGATTAGATAATATGGAAAGAAGCAATAAAGGGATAATCAACAACAAGGTTCCCAAATAAGAACCCAATTTCAAGAAGAACACCAACGCTAGTAAATCTAGAGAATCAACACCTAATCAAACAATAATACCACCTTTCCAAGGGAATTATGTTGAAATTTCTCACCAAAAAAATGATGAAGATACTCGTATTAATCGAATAGCATTAATGATGATACCATTATTCTTACATAAGAAGAACAAGAATTATATGAATTACAACAATTACAATTAGAATTTGGGAAATATTTGGATTACAAGGTTATGAATATGAAATTAATGAAGTTCATAAGCAATATAACATTGAGAGCAAGAAGAATGTAGAAGCATCTACTAAGAAATATGCCCAAATTCAGATCAAGAAAAAGAACTCTTACAAAACAAAGTAATCGCAAATTCTTCCTAGAGAAACCCAACAAAAATCTAGTGCAAATAAGAAAATTTCTAGTCCAAAAAATTGCACCAAGTCCTAAAATTGTTGACATCATGGATATCGCTGTTCAACAACAAATGATCTTCAAAAATTTGTTGTTGCTAAAACAACAAATTCGTTTAAAACAACAATTTCTCGATCCAAAAAATTCAATGATCCTAAAAAATTAGTTGATCTTGAAACCTTGTAGTCAGAAACACAAGTTGATCCTAAAAATCACATATTTGCAACAACCGTTGCCAAACCACAACTTCCACCCAAACTATCCCTCGAAAAGGAGATTGAAACATCAAAAAAACTTGAAACACAGACCAAAAACCAATAATTGTAGAGGAAGATAAACATACCAACTACAAATTATTAGAGAAGATATTATTCAGCTTAGGTAAGAAACAAATTCCATTCAATATTCAAAATGGAACACCAATTTTTAATAGAATTTGTAAAAATGATTTATATAAAGCTAAAAAGATCATCGATACCATCCATTAATGAAGGAGAAGATTCATAAATTTGAAATTGATGATCAACCGTAATCTTAATATTTGGTCTAGAGGTAAACAAAACAATAAGAAGGGAGGAGTTCCTCCTTTCTACATTATCTCTAATTATTAATGATCAAATATTACATAATTCTATGCTATATTTAGGGGTCAAGGCAACTGATGCCAAAATCAATCATGGAAACTCTCAATCAGATAATATATAAGAATATTTTCTCATTTGATTCTAGTGTAACTAAACAAAACAAATTAATTAAATATTTATGTGTCACTTCTTAGTTTAATATCAGGAAAGATACATAATCATGGACATTGTAGTAGCTATATCCTCCTAAATATGGAATTTTGTTACCTCATTCATGGGGAGCAAAATTGTAGGATCTCTACAATCGAGGCGTATTTATGCCACTATATCAATTATTGGTCAACCCAAGAAACTTTACAGAGGGAATTAATGAAGGTATGTTAGTAGCAGAAAATACTGAAATTATCCAATTTTTTCTACACCTACCGACATGGACCCTTTCATTTTATGTACCTGATACTGTATAGAGAACAACACATAAGAAACAAGAAAACAAAGAACCAACTAGTGATAATATCTTTCATGAAATCAATGTGGCACTGATTTTTATGAATCAATAAACAAATTAAAGATAGAGAAGGAGTCAACATTACACATGGAACAAAACCATTATGAAGTTCATGCCTTTATACTAAATTTTAAACAACATGGAAGAGTATGAAACTCGATTTTAGGACTATAGATTGTTAGAAATCTAGGAGCCAAAATAATTTTCATTATGGGAGACCATGATTTAATTATAAAATATATTAGAGGAGATTATTTTGTATAATCCAAGATTAAGCCAAATATGTAGAAACAATTTTAGGATCTGATCAAATAATTGCTCTAATGTGACTTTGTTGTATTTCCTAGAAAACAAATGTGTAGGCACACAATTTAGAAACTTTTTCTAGTACTTTTAATCTACCTTTCATCCAAATCACTAATATACGAAGTAAAACACAAATGCCTGTTAATACTGCATAATCTAAAATATTGCGATATTTTCACGTAGATGAACAAATCTATCATTCTAGTGAATATTGAAGGAGACTTTCAAAATTGTAACATAGACCCATTATACAATAGATGGATTACCTTTAGATTACTTGAAATAGATGTAAATAATTTAGATTTAATTGAACCCACTAAATTTACTCAAGTAGAAATAGATAAATTAGAAAAAGTAGAAAAAAAACTAACAAATGATGATTCAGAAGTTTTTAGATTTGAGGAATAACCTTTAACCCAAGGGATTAGCCCCATTAGAAGATCTTTGATTCAAATGATGTTGCAAGAAAACCAAGAATGGAACCATTACTAATAGATAATAGAAGAGTGCAATATAGGGAACAAAATAACTAAAACATAATCTTATCAAACTTTCCAAAGCCTTACCTTCTAAGAAAAACTGAAATACATAGCTTTGTTCAAATAATTTCGGATGAATTTGCATGAGCAGTGAGGACTTGGAATTTTATGACACACTAGCACAATACACCAAAAAATACCAATTAAAGAGGACCATGAACATTTAAAATAGAAGTTTAGGTAATAAATCATGTTCTTTTACCTTTGATAAAAAAGAGGTAAAGATGATGTATGAAGCCAATATCATTTCACCTATTAGATATTATGATTGGATTTCAAACTATTTCCCACTAGAAAAAGACAGGGGAGATCAGTTTGTATTGATTTCCAGAATTTAAATAAGGTGTCCTTAAAAGATAACTATCCTCCCTAAAATGGATCATAATTTTACAAAGCGTAGTTGGATCATCCAAGATTTCATTTCTTGATGGATTCTTTGGATATAATGAAATCTTATTTCAGCTAGAAGACCAACCAAAGACAACATTTACTACTCCTTGGGGTACTTTCATGTGAAAAGGTTTTTATATTAATGAATGTAGTAGCTAATTTTCAGAGAGCTATGGACATAGCTTACAAAGAAATTCATGATTTTATTGTAATTTATAGATGATGTTATTGTATTCTCAAAATAGATAATGAACATTTAGATCATCTTAGATCAGTGTTTATCAAATGCATAAAATTTGGTATTTATTTAAATAAAAAAGATAAAACCTTTGACTCGAGGAAGGTAAACTTTTCAGACATATTATTTCAAAAAGGGAATTAGAATAGGTCCTACTAGAATAGAAGCAATTCTAACATAAGTCAATCCTAATAAATATCATATTAAGGTTTAGGTAAATTAAATTTTTAGAGATTCATTTCAATCTTAGTAGAATTAATTAGAGAAGTAAATAAAAATTGAAAAAAAGACTCAAGACTTAGATGGATAGTAGAGGCAAAGCAATCATTTGAATCAATCAAACAAACCTTACAAAAATGCTAGCCCTAATAAGTCCTAATTTAAAAAAAAGATTTTATTATTTTTTCTTTTTCTTCAGAATATACTTCATTATATTTTTATTGCAAGAATGATGAGGGCTAATAGTAGCCCATTTATTTTTCTAACAAATCACCAGGAGATGTTGCCTGTTATAATATAATTGAAAAGAAAGCACTAGCTTTAGTGAAGGGTACCAAATACTTTATATAGTGTATACCTTGTATTAAAATAATAAGGAGCCTAAATTCAATAGTGAAGGACATTCTAACTTAGAATGGGCCTCGATGGTAAGAGAGGCAAGTGGGTACTACAATTTTGGAATATGACATAGAAATTAAGTTCACCAAACTCATCAAAAGGTCTAATATTCCCAATTAGTCCTAAGATAATTGATATATTCATTTTTATTTTATTTTTTTTAAAGAATAGAAGTGTAAGGAGACCATAATACCCTTAAATAAATAACAAATCAATGCAAGATATAAAAATGCTAAATATTGTCAAGTAATTCAAGCACCCTTAGGTGAAAATGGAAATTTTGAATTTGGTCAACCTTGACCACCCAACATTGTCTTGGAGGAGGGCTACGATGAGTGTGCAAACATAGTTTTGATGTAAGATGGCCAGGTGAAAGCAAGATCTCATCGGGAAGTGGTTTAGGGTTTTCAAGATCTTAAATTATAAAAGGAAGGAGAGGATGGCAACATGAGAAGGTTAATGATGATATGATTTTTTTCTAAATATATTGTATGTTTAGACATATATGATTCTCTTGTTGTTTAGATGAGAATTAATCGCTTGCTAGCATCGGGGTGTTTCAGGTCAGACCACCCCTTCCCATGGAGTAGCCTGGGAGAGTTTTCATTGTCTTGTTCGCTACCTGGCCGAAGGCCGTTTTTCAACTACAACGCATATCTTGTTGAGGGTTTGGTTATTTTATGTTTGAGCAAGTGGAGGCTAGATCTTCTAGATCTAAAGCACAATGCTCCTTTTCGTTGAGTGAGGTCTGGTCTATCAGGGAGGAGTATTGGATGATTGGAGCTTCATTTTCAGATCTTGGCATGTGCCCAATCGCATTCTAAACCTCACAAGCAGTTTTTACTTCCAGACTGAGATTATTCCCTTGTAGGTGGGAGTTTCAGTGGTCTGGGCATAGCATCTCGGAGAGTTGGTTTTCAAGTGTTGGGGATCTCAGCTCTTCAATTTGGAGATCATTAGAGGGAATATTCTCTATATTATATTAGATTGATATCTAGATTCAATATTTCTGTAGATAATGAACTTAGATCTCGTATATACTAATTGCATGGTGTATGTTAAGTCCTATATTAATAAGGTAGTCCCTTATTATATTAGTGTAAATTTCCCTTATTGTTATTGATGTACCCCCGTAACCCTTATTATTGTTATTATTGTGCCCTTACATTATATTAGTTGATAGGGATTACATTGTGTCCTCACTAGGATTATATCATGGTAGGTCTCATGGACTCCTATATATATTAAGGAGGTTTTCGTCATTTGTATTATCCAAGAATTTTTCATTTATGTAATTTATTGGAGGTTTCCCTCTCAGTGTCATTACTGTAAGGTGTTAATATATCTTTTTCTTCTATTTTGTAGCCGGTTTCACAATATTTGCATCGAGCTTTGATTCTAAGGTTTCGCTTCCAAATGTGTCATCATGGAATTTTCACTATAAATTTTTTTCTATGAAGGATAAGAGTCGAAATGTTAGTAGCACAAAATCCCCAGGAACATCATCGTAAAATTTTAGATCTTATTTCGCAATATCATTTTAAATATGATCTGAAGGGCATGCAGTGCTTCTAAATTTCACTTAAAAGGGTCATCATGGTATTTTTGCTATAACTTTTTCTTAAGGTTCAAAAGTTGAAATATTTAGAGCACAATCTATGATCCCGAGGAACATCACAAAATTTCGAGCTTGGTTCACAATATTGTCGCATATATTATCTATGGAGGTTAGGTCTTTTCTCAAATTTCTAATTTCAACTCAAAGAACATCGTGGGAAAATTTTCAGAATTTCTTGAGGAATCGTGATTGGAATTTTTTAAAAATTGACTAGAAATCAGATGTGGACTATAGTTTCCTTTTCTATAAATTTTAAATAAAGGAGAAAAAGTGACACATGTCAAGTCATACAAGTTCGATCTACCGAACCAATCCATAATAGTCATCGTGGAGAGATCGGGCACAACTTTCTTAAAGAATCCAAATTAGGTCGACTTGTATTATAAATGGAATTGTAGAGCTAACCTGCAAAATTTTAGATATTGAATATCCAAAATAACAAAGGTAATTCAGCTTTCAATATCGAGTCACAAATCAAGAAAAAGGTGTATTTGATTTTTAAATTTGTGATAACGTTTGTTTGAAAGTAGTTTGAAATGATTCCGTGGGCATATTTTAGAATTTTATCGTATTTGCCCTATAATGCTTCCAAAAAATAATTCCATACCCATTAAGCCCTCAAAAATATATACTATGATGAACGAAGAGGAATACTAGTATGAGATATCAAAATTATGTATCAAGTGCAACAAATTTTTAGATCTACTAAGAGAAACTCAAGATGACATAGATGGTTTAAAAGTAGAAATAAAGGCTAAGTTGGATGGTTTGAAGTATCAAATAATAGGTAATATCGATGATAAATTAGTGAAATATGACATCGAGCATCAACAACAAGTTCTCCAATCCCTAAAGATAACTCTAACTTTGGTAGAATCTAGAGCAAAACAACAAGAAAATCACCATCACATCGAAAGAATTTATGAAAAAGTCACAAAAACAAGAACTCAACAAGTACGATCAATTTTAGAGTATCTCAACAAGTGTACAACTCGTAGAAGATTCCACATGGGAGGATGTGAATTTTATACATAAGCATCAATAAATAATCAACATTTAAGACAACATCATTTGAAGGAGAGGGGCATGTTAAGTCCCTATATTAATAGTGTAGTCCCTATTATGTTAGTTTAGCCTCCCTTATTGTTATTGTTGAACCCTTTTAAACCCATATTGTTATTATTGTGCTCCTACATTAGTATTGTTAAATGTTAGGACATATCAGGCCTCCCACTAGGATTATATTGTATTCCCATGGACTCCTATATATAGAAGGAGGCTGGTCATTTGTATTATCCAAGAATTGTTCATTTATGTAATGTATTGGAGGTTTCTCCCCTCGAATTTACTTATTTCTATGCCTTGATATCTTTTCTTCTATTTTTGGAGCTAGTTTCACAATTATGTACTAATTAAAAACTCCAAGTGGATCTTTGAAAATGGCCTATATAGTCTATGGATATGTTATAAATCTGACTTTTTCATGCACTTATTTGCTCTAGATCTAAAGGTAATGGTTTCTTGTAGCCCAATAAAATAATGTTGTGTCAGCCTTAATGCATGGTTTCAACACCTATTTTTGAGGATTTTCTTCTATTGAGACTTGTATTTTTTGTTATGCATCTCATGGGCCATCTGTGGTATATCTATTTTGCTGCTGTAAATACATTTGAAAGATCTCCATACTAGCCTCCCCGCTTTTTCTATGACGATTTGCATTATTTTTCTACTATTTTTTCATTCTATTGTTGCATTCTCATTTGGAAATATTACAAAGGGTATTAGAGCATCATCTTGGCACAACCTATGCTTTCTAAGAAGCCTATATGTCCGGCTAAAGAAGAGGGCCTCTCATCGACACATAGAAGAGGTATCTAAAGAGAATATTTAAGAAATTTGATTACACCAATGACAATGAAGACATGGGTAAAGCCTTTTAACTGAGGTGAAGATGCAGTAATACATCTTTATCTTTATACATGCAAGATATTTCTAGAGAAATCAAAAGAGATGATAATGAGAGAACTGAATCACCTAAAGGATTCCATCTGTTGAAGGCTCGATATCTCCTATCATTGCAATGATAACCAATGCTACTACCACACATTTGCGAATGCTCTACCATGCCTACCTATTCGTCGAGAAATTAAGGGTTTCAAGAGCATGAATCCCTTTAATACCATTTTGAATAACATGAGTCTAAAAATTATATATTTAAAGATAACTTGAGTTTTCAAGATTTTTGTCACATAAAGGACAATAGAAGACCAAGGAATCATCATAAAGGTGATGGATTCATTCAAAATCATGATCTACACCAAACTATGGGTATTTTTTACCCAACTTCTATGGTTCATCCAAGTGTTCTCAAATATTGTAGAAAAATCCCGCTATCTAGTTTCGGTTGAACAATTCCGTGAGATGGAGGCTATCATAACGCGTACGCTTACACCTGAAGGTGAAGCACATGACTTGTGGGTACCATGGGTTGTCTACATTGATTCATGCCATGTAATTAACATTCAGAGTTCACTAGAAGGCTAATAGAAATGATGAAAGAAGATATCCAGAGGCACCATTCATGAGCCTTCGCAGTTGAAATAATCGTGTAATACAGAACTTACATCTCCGAATTTTTAATACTTTCTGCCATGGATCCCGATTTGTCTACAAAGAATGTTAGTCTTATATTGCTAGTCCTTTGTTATTATTAGTATAGCCTTATTATTATTTTTGCACCCCTATAACCCAAATATTATTATTATTGTGCCCTTACATTGTTATTGTTAGGTCTTAGATTATATTGTATCTATGATCTCTATATATAGCGAGGTTTTGGTCATTTGTATAGTACAATTATTCGCTTATGTAAATGGGCTGAGTCAAGTATTGATTTCTGGCGTTGATCTCTTTTCTTATTTTTTCGATATGGAGTCATAACATTTATTAATGCTTTTGATTCTAGGGCTTTCTTTAACGCTCCAAACAAGTCATCGTGGAATGTTTGCTATAAATTATTTTCTCGCTTAAGTTTCAAAAGATGAATTTGTATAGTGTAGCCAAAATCTTATATTAATCTTACCAAAATTTTAGAGCTTGGTTTAAAATATTTTCTGAGATATTATCTATGGAAGCAGAGCATTTTTCAAGTTCTAAATTTAATTCAAATAGGTCATTAAATTTTCAATGAATAAATATCATGGTTGAGGTGCATAAAATGTATATTTTAACACCATTTATCTTACATTAATTATCAACTGGGAGTTTTAATTTTTATTTCAAGAGTACCTAAATTTGAGAAGTAAAGAATTTATCCAAGAGTAATGTTATAAATATTTAGTACAGACAAAAAATGCAAAGGTAATAAATGCTTGTAAAGCAAACCTAATTACAATGATATGAATGGAAAGACAAACTACTTCAATTTGTAACATCGATCGATGCAAGATAGAATCCTTTCCCTAGAAATCGATGGAAGATAACCAATCTGGGACTAGACAATGTACCCATCCTACAGCTGAGATCGAAAGGCCAAAAAAGCAAAATCACTTTTTGCGCTAATGGAAATAACTAAAGGAATGAAATCTAGAAAGGAATGTAATGAGAATTAAGAATCATCTATTTGCAAATCGAAAGTTGTAAATAATAAAACAAATGAACAAAAAATGGAACAACAATAGAAATGAATTAATTACACTCCCGATGTGATCATAAGAATTCAATGTAAATTATCACAACAAAAATAAGTAGAATAAAATACAACAAATGATCATTTCCACTACCTACTTTCTCTCGGCCCTCAACCGTCAGAAAATGTCAAGCTACCGAGCTTAATAAATGGAACGAGAACACCCTTTATATTAATCAACCATGAATAGATTTTACATTATTTTCTTGTTTACAAGAGTCAATGAATTATAATGTTGCAAAGGAACAATAATCATCCATTGTTCTCCATCCTCTCCCAATACACAATATGTTCTCCTTTATAATCAAGGAGGAGAAATTAAATAGAAAATATAATCTTCCATAACAATATGACTAACCAAATATATAAAGCAATATTTCACAACAAGAGCAAGGTGAATTGGCTTTCCAACAGATTTGGAGGATCACGCAATAAATGTAATCGAGAAAATTATGTTTAAAGAAACCCTTGTATCTCTCAATATAGTACTAAATTTAAAGTAACCCATCTTTTCAGTTAATGGTCCGCTTCCGACAAACCCATGTCTCAATTTTCCATAAGCCGCTTTCGTCTCTAATATTAACTTGTAAAACCGTCACGCTTTATCTAAAGGGATTTGTTGGAATATCTAACATGATTTGGAAATCAAATATGTAATAATTAGGAAATATATCGGAGGCTAAATGATAAATGATATTAATAAACCATCATTGATAAAATTATATAATAATAATCAATTTATTACAACAAAGGAGAATAAATAATAATATTCTATCCATAAAAACATAAATCATTATAAAATGGATTTATATTATAAATTGTAATAAATGACATTAATAGATAAAGAAGAGTGAAAACGGATTAAATAAGTGTTAAGTAGTTGGGTTGAATTCATGGCCCAACATACCCCCAAATTAATAATATATTGCATGCCCTCATGCAATCAAAAATTTGGATATATCAGATATTCTTTATACCTAAAATAAAACTCCTGAGCACCCAAGCAGACAAAATTTTTCATCATAATTCCATGAAATGGATGGAACAAATGAATTTTTCCTCAAATAATGGATATTCAATTTTAGCAATCTTGATAAAGGCATACCAATTTTTGTATCAGGACTAACTATATGTATGGTTGCATAAAGTAATGTGAGATAAGTAACATCAAACTTCATTAACCATTTTCTCAAAAATCATATCATTTTGATGCACGGACTTATGAGATATAAAAATGGTTGTAGGTGATAGTACATAATTTTTGAAATTTTATGAAACTAATTTAGCGTGAAATTATTCAGTTGCATTAATGATAATTTCATTTATCCAAATCCCATAACTGGGCCTGTTTTAAAGATATATGCGAAACAATTTACTATATACAAATGAAATCGTATTTTAAATGAGAAAGAAAGTGGAAATTCATCATGTGTAGCAATTCCTCCCCCAAACTAAGAATTAGCATGTCCTCATGCGATGCTAGAAACAAAGAGAGGTGGTTGCTACAATCATGGAAATCGATGTGTTTGGTATAAAACAACATGAATAATGGAAGTGTTAAGAATTGAATAAGAATATCAATGGATGATAAAGATACTTACATGGTCATAAGAAAGAAATGCAAATAAATCAACAATCCCCAAATTGAAAGATGAGACTGTCTAAAAATGGGAAGTGGTAAAGATGTGTGTAATGAATGTAATAAATAATGCTCAATGGATGTTCATGAAATTCTCCTTAAATTCATAATAAATCAGAAAATTATGTTATTTTTACTCAAGTGTAAATTCGAAATGAAATACATAGACTGGTTTACTTGTTTGATGTAGGTCATCAATACCTAAAGTGATGCAAAGGTAAGCTATGCAACACATCATGTCTAAAGAATTGTACATGTTCACAAATAATGTGGTCGTGGCCGCTAATAGAATTTTCCCCATACTTGTTGTTCTCCCTGTAAACAAATCACGATTCTATATGCAATTTTCTTGAATCCACAGCTTAGAATGGCAACATAATACGCATGCAAAAAGTTCAATCAACAAAAATTTATAGAAATGTAGTATCAATATCAGGTAAATCAGTAATAAAATAGCAACGATTTAATAAAGAATTGTACAAGACAGAAAGGTATACATACTTATGATATAATCAAAAAATTATTGCATTACTGAAATCTATGCATGTGATAAAATCATAAACATATATAGAAGTGTTTTGTAATGATTCAAGGGATACTGAGAAGGGACAAAGATATAAACATAAGTACAAAATTACAATTATTACCCACTTAAACTAATGTGATCGATTTATGATGTTTTTCATGTATAATAGATTCGCAGGTAAGTGATTCATACTTTCATCCCATATTTAAATGTAGATATAGGAAAAAGGATTTAATATTACTATTGATGTGTATAAGTGTGACTCCAATACCATCGTTAGAGCTCGCTACCCATAAGTGTCCATAACCTTGACAGAAGTTTCTTTCTTACCCAATGAACCATTGTCCTTTATGTATGCCGAGGAAGTGCTTTTTATTGAATATCATGGCAGAGGCCACAGCCGGCTTGGTGACCAGATAACCACAATGCTACTAAAGGTGAAGAAGTGAAAGGGTGGTAGGTCGGCTCATGATGAGACCTCCCCGTTCCAAGGACTTCTTGATTTTTTCAATTGTCTATTGACCATTTCCTGGTTTAGTGGCCATAATGGGGAATACACCACCGCCTTCCTGGCGATCATGGTAGTGTCATTTCAAGAGACCCCCTATCCTCCATCTCATAAAATCATTATTTTTCTTTCTTATGTAGCACTTTCCTATTTATTCATAAAGGATGGCCTCAAAGACTCCTTAAGAGGGATGGTGGAAGAAGTCTAACAGCTAATAGAGAAGAATATGCCCTGTTCCTAATTCCAAAAAAGTAAAAATAAAAGAAATTAAGATAAAATATGGGGAAGAACCAACATGATAAATATAACCACCATATGAATTTAGCTAGAATAAGACAAATAAAATCATGTGCTATTGATTATGTCTCTTTTTCCTTTATTATCATTACTAAAATAAATTTAAAAATGACGATTTTTGATTTTCTGATTACAAAGTAGTTTCCTAATTTATATGATTGTGTATCATTTTCATAAATTGTATGTTTTCCTTTCAAAAAAGTCATGAAAAATTCAAAAAAGTTTCATAAAAGATGCAAGAAAAATGTGCACTCAAAAGTGTTGTACCTATGGAAAGGAACAACAAAAACAATTCAAGGGAAATGTTGTCTCTTGGAGCGGAACAACAAGAACAAGGTCTTAAAATAAAGAATTCCTTTGAAAAGGAACAACAAGAATAGTTGGTGTTGTTCCTTTTGAATGGAACAGCAAAAAACATGCAACAAAATGTTGTTCTTTTAAAAAAAACAAAAAACAAAAGGAAAAAAGATAGAGAAAAGAACAAAGCTAATATGCAATCCATTGCCAAACAAATCCACAATCAAATATAAAGGAAAGTTTATGTTCAAAGTTTTACAACGGCTTAATTGTCAAGCATTAGAAGAATTTCCTTTTGTAATCGGAACTTGCATGGGGGTCTTTATTGTTCAATACCCGAGCACAAATTGAAATTTGAAAAGATTGTCATCCGAAAACAAAAACATAAAAGAAATCAGCAAAGAAAAAACACTTTATTAAGTTACATCAAACCATGATGTTATTTCTAAGAGAATTTCAAATCTATTAATGGAAAAAATGATCTTTTCAAAATGTTTGGCAGCAGCAGAATGAATCTTCAAATGGGAACAAATTTTCATTTCTTCTCGTTATGAACCAGTTAGGTAATGAACTGGATGAAATGCCCTTTGTTTTACTAAAATTTCTTTCAAAGAATCACTGCCCATAAATTAACATGTTCTCCTCGAGACCCGCAAAAACGAGTGCTTCACCGCAATAAAACATTAAATCAAGGAGAAAGAGAGCTGATAAAGCTCCCATAATCCAATTATGCAAAAAATAATTAATACAATTGTGAGAACAACCATGGAAAAATAAAACAAATTATATTTTTTAATTGGCAGGAGAGCAAAGGGTCGACCATACTAACTAACAGTTGTTTTAGACTATAACGATTAAAGGTCCGATTTGAGTGATTAAGAAGCCAAATTAGAGCTAATTCAAAGGGTTATCTCCAATGGAACAGTGTTTTAAAATTGAAGTAAGTGGAATGTATATGTTAAAATTGCTTAGGAACAACTCCGCATAATAGAGTCATTTTCGATTTTCCAAATTGCACTAACAAATAGTATTTCAAGCATAATTTTTCGCTTGATAGCTGATTGAACTGATTAAAATTGGAGATTAAATTTTATTCAATTATTGATCTCCAATAGAAATATGTTTTAAAAACAAGAATAATTGATGGGTCAAATATGTTAAGTGAACAAATTTATAAAACAGAAGCCAAGAACGCTGATTTATGATAAAAATAAGATTGGTCATAAATTCCTCATACGATATCAAAATATAATTAAATAGATTTGTAACTATTCATAAGAATATACCATATGTAGCATATTTTTAAAATATATCATTAAACCTCCAAAACTGATCGTCTTAACTCGTCTACAGGCTGTCATTGTATACTCTTTCAATGTTTTGGTTCTAACTTTTTCGCTTCAAATCCAAATTGAGTGATTCCAATTGGGTTGAAAATTATACATCAAGGGCTACTTTAGGATAGAAATATGTTTTAAAATATTCAATTTTGGTCCCCAAAACATGACTGTCCCAACTTTTCTTTGAATTTCACTGTTTGCAGTTTCAAAAATATATATCAAATAATTTTATGTTGATGATAAAAATTAACATGGTTTGTAGAATTTATTTTTAATATAATTCATCTACATATACAAATAAATTAGAATAGTATTTATCATCAATGTTGGATTTCCACAAAATATGTTGCAACAAAAACAACTATTTTTGGCTAAAAATAAAATAATAATAAAAAAATTGTGTTTGTTTCTTCCTCATTTATTTTATTTTCCACTATCCTACTCTTATTTGGAGAATGAATAAGATTACGATAGAGTATTTCCAAAGGAGCCATTCGTAATAAATAATTAATTATGTACATACCCAAATTTGAAAAAAATGTATGTTAATAAAATTAGGGTAGTGAGAAGAAAAGATGGTTCCAAAAATTGTTGAAGTATGGAGTGATGTTAAATGACTTGAGTGGAACCACCAATATATTCTTTACTTCCTTGATTTCATAGCCATCATATCATGAAGTTCTTGAGTTTTTTAAAATGGTTTGTCTGTAAACTAGAGAAAACTACTTTTCTTTTATAACTTCTACAATTTTTGGATTTGATTCATTCCGAGTCTTAGGCAAGTTTTCTCCAATGGTACATGTGAGATAGAATGGGTGGGGAAGGGAATTTTGCAGTTCACATTGTAATCATGTTGTAATCGAATGGAGCCTCTTGATGATGTAGTTGATTGTGTTGAGTGGATGATTTTGATCGGCAAACAAGGTGTTGTGGAAGAGTTGGAAGATGTATTTAGCACAAGATGAGGGAGAGTATTCATGCACTGTAGGACTATGCCAATCTTGTAGACAAGATTGGTAGTGGTTATATTGAGATTGGCATGGTCAGCTCTAACATATGAGTATTCCATAATGGATTATGCAAGTAAGAGAATGGAGAGGAAGTGTTTTGAACCATAACAGACCTTGTTGGAGCTTCCCCATCTCTTGATATGTCAGCTTCCAAATTAGATAAGGAAGAGTGATTATCTATGGGATGCTCTTTTATAATGAGAAAAACACTTCATCAAATTTTGATTAACTTGCAAAACATTCAATTGTGACTTAGATAGCTAATAAAATCATATTTAAAATTTTCAAATAAAACCTTGATTTTCGTACTTATTATGTTCCTCTTGTTCTTGTAGTAAATTTGAAGAGAAAGAAGAAACTTCTCTAGAATTTTACCAACCTTGGAAATTCTCTTGAATACCTTATGCACAATTCACAAACATCATCATCATATAATAATCAAAACATCACCTTTTCCTATCAGATTTAAGAGTTCTAAAAATTCATCTTTTAGATCTTTTGCTAAAGGAGTGTTTTCAAGATCTCTTTTTCCAACAGTTATGCCTGATTTTTGAAGGTTGTATCGAATCGCTTCTAGATAGTCCTCCATTTCATCTTCCCTTTGTGTCATACCAAAAATATCTTCATTGGATTTGCAATAGTCTTGGTACTTCTTCAAGAATGTTCTTCATGTCCTCCCATGTTTTGATGCAATTTCCACCTAGGCTCATGAACCATCGAGAGCCGCCTTTAGAGTAAGAGGAAACACTTTCAACCTTTGATCGTTAAGACAATAACTATATCCTCTACAAAGTATTTCAAACCTCAAATAAGAATGTATCTGATCTTCATTTGTCAAAACCATGTACTTCAGAGATGAATAGAGGAATTATGCATTTGTGTCACTCCTAGATCTTTGATAAGGAATTAAAAGTTGCAATGTCAAATGCATTTCTTTAATGTTGTTTGGGGAAGATGTTCTAATGTGTTTCTTTAAGGATCCTCCTTCCAATGTTCCCGTCAATTGGTTAATGAAATCAGCGATGATCACCACTGAGTGGAATTACAAGATTTTTTCCAAAATTCTACCTCTAAAATTCAAAAAAAAACACAAGCATTCATTCCTACCTTAAGCTACTCAATTCTCATATGAAGCAGCTAAAGAACAAGTGTGTTTCGCTTGGTGCGGCAGTTCTTACTCGCTCTACCCAATTCTTCCTACACTTTAAAAAAATTAAATATGCATCACTCTTCTAAATGGCATACACTCTCCTAAGAACGCACTAAATGTTGAGGCATAAAAAGGTATATTTTTAACACCTATTTATATCACGTTAATTTATCAATCTAGGAGCGACTTTTGTCAAGATGTACTCACTCCAGCAAAGAATTTATCCAAGAGTAATGTTGTGAAGATAGTACGTAATAAACAAATGCAAAGGTAAACAAATGCCGTAAAGAAACCTAATTACAATGATGAATGGAAAGATTAAAACTACTTCATCTTATGTAACATCGATCAAGGATGCAAGAGGGGCAATAACTTTCCCTGAAATCGATGCTACAAGGTAACCAACTGGGACTTAGGAGCAATAAACTCATCCCTGTAGATCTTAAATCAAGAGAAACAAAAGCAAACTCACTCTCAAGGCGAATGGAAATAGCTGAAGGAATAAACTAAAAGGAACAATTGCACAGATAACTATAACCATCTATTTGCAAATCTGGTACCAGAATAAACAACAAATTAAATGGAACAAACACATAAAATGAATAGAAATTACAATCGATGTGATCATATCAAATTAAATGCAATTAATACACAACAGAATAAGAGAATAGAAATACAAATGGACACCACACTATGCCCTCAACCGCGCAGCGCTCATTGGCCATCAGAGAGCCAAGAAACGAACGAGAACGCCTTTATATTAATCAAAACATGAATATATTTTACACGCTTGCTCTTCGCTCACAAGAGAGTCATAACGGTACAGCAAAGGAAATTCACATCATCCAATGCTTCCATCCTCCTAATACACAATACATGTTCTTCTTTTATAATCTAAGGAGTGAGAAGTTAAATAGAAAATATAATCTTCCATAACAATATGATCCACTGTGAAGAGATGGTAACAATCTTTTCACTTAAAAGATAAAATAATTTGGCTTTCCAAATTTAGATTTGAGGATTTGCCGCAATTAACAACCGAGAAAATCGTGTTCAAAAAACCCCCGCCTATTGCTCGATATAGCCTAATTTGGGCAAACCGGTTTCTTGGATAAATTAATTGGCTCCGTTTTACAAACCCATGTTTCATTTTCTAGATTCTTCGTTTATCTAGACATTAACCACAAACTGCCACTTCTATTCCAAGTGGATTTCGAGTTGGAATATCTCATGATGATTGGAAATCAACTCAGAATTTAAAATATCTGAGGCTAAAATGATAATGACATTACCAAAACCATCATTGATAAAATTATGCATAATAATAATCAATTTATTACAAATAAAGGAGAATAAATAATATTCATCCATAAACATAAATCATAAAATGGATTTATATTATGTCACCATAATGCAATGACATGATAAAGAAGATGGGAAATAATAAAATATACAGAAGTGGTCGTATTCACAACACAACAATTTTTCTATGAGGCCTGTAGGAGCTTGAATTTTCAGAGCGAATCCAAAATTTAATAATTCCCTATAAAAATTGATCTTGGTTCACAAAATTTTTGAGAGTGATATAAAGAGAATTTTTTGTGATCTCACCTCACCCCAGAGGTGACCATGGGAAAAACGCTATAACTCTCTCCGAGCACGTACTGAGATTCTATGGAAATTAATTGGAATACTTCCTGACTTCAGCTTTCATTCTATCATTTACATCCAAGAAGGAAACAAAGACAATGTGGCAAGTCGTAAAAGTTTAATAACCAAATTTCCATAATTAGGTCACGTGAGATTGGGAAAATTCTTCAAGAATCCAAATGAAGTCAGAACTATGACATTCAAAACATGATTTTAGAGGGCTGGGCATCAAAGGAATGGTAGATATTCATGATCCTGTACGTCATAGAGATAATTAAGTTTCAACATTTGTGCCCTCAAAAGTAATAAAAATGTGTGTATTTTTTCAATTAGTATAAGTCTTGTTTGAAAAAAAAATAGTTTGAATTTATTCCATATATACTGAAGAATAGGTGGTATCAAGATTGGCTCTAAAATTTCTAAAAAGAATTCAAAACCCATTGGTTTCAAGATCTACTATGACTCATGAAGTTAAGAAGAAACAGTACTACAGATGACAAAATTATACATATGGTGACCAAATTACACGCGAAAGAGAAACAAAAATGAAATGGAAGTTTTGAAGATATATGGAAAATAATATGGATACTGAAGAACGAAATGGGATGCTAGATGAATGGCTTAGCTAATATGGAAGGCATGGAAGTGGGTATGGAAGCTAATATCAAGAAAAAAATGAAAAACATGAAGAATGATATAAAAAGGCATACATCAAGATTTGGCAAGCCGTATACAAGAAATGTTTCCCAATGGCTAAAGGATAGTAGAGGAAACCCATGATGAGAAATAAATAAATGCTAATCATGACTTACAAAATCAATTTGATGGAAGAACCACTATTATTCCAAAGATGGATACGAAGAAGTCAATGGCAAGATCTCGTGAATACTTGATACAATTAGCTGCATGGAGCAATATTTTGATCTCAATAATGTGCAAAACATACTACACAAAAGGTACACATTGCACCCTTACATTTAGAACAAAGTACATTTGTATGGTATCGATGGATTTTCTCCCGTAAAAAATTTGTCAATGGCCAATTTTTACTGAGGAAATGATAGCACATTATGAGATAAAAAGAACACCTTTCACGCAATTGATAAATCTAAAAAGGCTGAAGGCTAAGGTACCAGGACCACCAAAAAATTGAATATAGTATGAATTCATTATTCCAGAGGAACATGATGATGTCTTCATAGGGACTTTTAAGGAAAACATCCAAAATAAAGTTTGCGTTTGGGAACTCCGATTTATTGAAAAGCATATCCAAAGGCAGAAAACTGAATATAAAATTATGGCAAATAAGAAAGCTACCACTCACATATATAAATATGGAAGTGTTACAATTTAGACTTACAACCAAGCAAGGTCGATACACTAAAGAAATTGGAAGAAAAGAAAAGGGTTTGCTACACAGATAGCAACAGAATGTCATGTGTGCCGAGAAGAAATCATTTACATAGATTGTGAAGAGGAAGAAGAAAATGAACAAGAAACTTCAAAAGAAGAGACACAGAACGAACCCTAAAAAGAGGAAGAAATGAGTCCTACTATACGTAATGCATTAAAGGAATTACCACTACTCCAACTTGTAAAGGCAAAAAAAGGACATATGAAGGAAGAAAGAAGAATATTATGATTGATCTGTGTAGTACCCAATTTATTCATTGTAAGGTAGCCAAGGACTTAATTGCTCTCATACCCAACACTAATGTCAAGTGATGGTTGCAATGGAGGAACTATAAATTACTCAGAAATGCCATAATATCAAGATAACCATGGGGAATATGCATTGAATAGTCCAATTCTTTCCATTCTCAGTGGAGGTGCTGATGTTGTACTAACAGTACAATGTTTACAATCTGGGATCTAGAGCTAATTTTCGCGAACTTTTCTTGAAATTTTTTTCAAAAGGAAAAAGGAAGTCTAATTATGGCATCGTATGGAAGACAAGAAATATAGCAAGATCTAATGTCATGATAAAGCTTCTAAAGAAAGAAAAATAAGGCATAATTGCACAATATGTCACTAGAAGTTCCACATCAAAATCATCTATTTCACAGATTCCAAAAATATCAAAATCATTCCAAGGTGTTTGGAAACTCCCAATGACTCCCACATATCTGCGATCACATTTATGTTATTCATTTGATTCCAGGAAATTTTCCTCCAAAAATCAAAGTCTATAGATATCCTTATGTCCAAAGAGTGAAATTGAATACAAGGATAAACAATGCTAGAGTCGGTATAATTCAACCTAGTCAAATTTCTTTTCTACTCTAGTAGTATTGGTGCACAAGAAGGATGGATCATGGAACATGTGTCCAGATGATATGAGCTCTAATAAGCTCACCATTAAAGACATAAATTTTCCATTCCTATGATTGACGAATTATTCGATGAATTACATGGATAAATTTATTTTACCATTTTCAATTGCCTCGATATCATCAAATTAGAATGAAGACAAAAAGATATTTTGAAAACAACATTTTAAGTTCATGAGGGCCATTATGAATTTGGTCATGCCTTTTGGGCTTCTTCCTACTAATGCACCTTCTACATCATGGCCGATGAATTACTCAAATCCTCCTTTAGAAAATGCCTGTGCTAGTATTTTTTGATGATATACTAATCTACAACAGTCTAGGGAAGGATCATGTTCAACATGCTGACAAATGGTGCTAAAAAATATTTCAAGGAGTAAGTAATTATATGAAAAATCATCCAAATGTTTGTTTGGAGTACAAGAGGTGGGAATATCCGGGTCATAATGTATTCACATAAAAGACAGACCCCACAATAAAACAAAGCATTAAGAATGGAAAGTCCCCACAACCATAAAGCAATTACAGGATTTTTTGGTTTAACAGCTGTATTATCACAAGTTTGTTAAGAATTATGGAAGAATATCAGCACTTAACAACATTATTGAAGAAAGATGCATTTTCATGGACTCTTGACGCAACTAAGGCCTTTGAACATCTTAAGGAGGAGATGTGCTAAGTACTGGCCTTAGCTACACCAGACTTCACAAAAACCTTTATCAGTGGAATGTGATGCCTCAGAAATGGAATTGGTGATGTTTTAGTACAAGAAGGATGACCCATTTTTGAAAGTCATCCAATCAAAGGAAAGTATTTACAAAAGATATGTATGAAGGAAATTTTAGAAATACTACATTCACTAAGGAAATGGAAACCTTACCTACTGGGAAGACACTTCAAGGTAAAAACTGATCATGATATCTAAACACTTTTTGGAACAAGACTATCACCTTCAAGAGCATGTTAACAAAGATGTTGGGTTATGACTTTGAAATAATCTACAAAAAAGGAAGCTAAATGTTGTTGCAGAACTCTCAAGAAAGAATGAAGAGGTGGAAGCATTTCTTTAGAAGACATTTATCTTATCCAACGTATTGGATAAGCCAAAGCAAGGGATGAAAGGAAGAAGGGACAAGAAGTTGGCCACCATTCAAATTAAAGGATCCAGCAAGACCATACATTTATTCTCAAAATGATTCCTTATGGTACAAATATTGCTTATATATTTGTAAGAATTTAACTAAAACAAAATATTATTTGGAATTACCACTTATCCTTAAGGATATAATATTCGCATTTTAAAAATTACCAGAGGGTAAGAAAGAATTTTTTTGGGATGGCATTAAATATGATATTAAAAATTCTCAGGCGGAATGCTTAGTTTTCCATATTAAATGAGACAATTAAGACCGTCTTCTACAACCTTTATCCATTCCAAGTCAATGATGGGATGATAATTTTAATGGATTTTATCGAGGTTACCTTAACTCCAAAGGAAAGGAGTATCATCATGGTGGTAGTTCATAGACTATAATGGCATTCAAACTTTTTGTGCATTATCTTATCCATTTAAAGTAAGTACACTTAATATTTATGGACACAATTGAAAATATACATGGAAACGCAAAGGTTATTCATAGAGACAAAAGATCCCATTTTTACCGGAAATTCTTTGGATGGATATGCTTTTGTTTGCGTACTCCAATTAGCCTCATAGCTCATCTACCATCCACCTGATGGTCAAACTCGAGATAGTGAATAAATTTTCTTGGAATGATATCTTCATTGTTTTGTATCCGATAAACAAACACAATGGGTCAAGTGGTTACCTATCGCCTCAATGGTGGTATAACACTTCCTTCCATATTGCAACAAAAATTACCCCATTTATGTAGTTTATGGATATCATCCACCGCCCATCACATCATATTTAAGAGAAAATTCTAAGGTTCAAGGAGTGAAATATCACATCGAGCATCAACAAGAAGTTCTCAAACTCTTAAAGGATAACCTTAAATTTGGTACAAAATCGAATGAAACAACAGATGCTAAAACATCGCAGCGAGAGAAGTTTCATGTAGGAGTCCTGCATTTTTACGCTACAACCATATAGGCAAATGTCCCCAAGTAAGCTAAGAAGGATAATAACACGCTAAAGTACTATGGTCCTAAAAGGTGCTGCAAAATATTGGTACTTATGGCATACAAATTCAAGCTTCCCTTTCTTCGTGAGTGCATCCATTTTTCCATGTCATGCTTAAAGAAGGTTATAGGTGAAAATCTTCCATTTCAAAACAATATCAAGCGTAATTTGATGAGGAAGTAAAAATAATTCGGAACCTATGGTCACAAAACAAGAACTCGAGATGATACAAAATAAATAAATTTCAGAGTATCTCATCAAGGGAAGAACTTACCCACTAAAGATTCTACATGGAGATGATAGACGATAGCAACCTGAGCTACCGTTTTGAGGACAAATACCATGGGAAGGAGAGGAAGTATGTTAGGTCCCTACACACTAGTTTAGTCCCCACAGCACAAATAGTAGCCCCGTTATCATTTCTTGCACTTGTAAACCTCAATGATTTTAATATTTTTCCCTACATTGTTACCTAGTCATATAGATTATATCGGGCCCATGGACTCCTATGTATAGAAGGAGAAGGTGTAATGGCTTGTATCCCAATAATTGTTCATTTATGTGAGAAGGTATTGAGGTTTCCCTCAGGGCGGGCTGATTTTAAGTGCATTGATCTCTCTTTTCTCTATTTTGGTTTGCCTACATAAACAGTGTATAATAAATGCCCACGAAGTGATGAGTATGAACCTTCGTGGGTTATTAAATATACCACTACCGTACATGATACATGGAAAGGCTACACACCTTCAAGATCCTCTCCTAAACAAAAAGGTAACTTTAAGCATGTCGTTTTCCTTTTAATCTGCAAAGAAAGACAAGGTTATCCTTCAAAAGGAGAATGCTACAAGAAGCCTATGATGACTACAACTGAAATATTCAAGAAGAAGGAGTTACTTCACTTGCCAAGAATCATAGCACTTAATATAGATGTGTTGTTTGAAAATCACATTACAGTATCTTAGATGATAAGTAGAAGAAGATGATGAACCAAGAAGAGGTCATAGCCATTAACGAGGAGACAATACCCAACAGAGATGGAAATACATTTAGTCTGCTGGAGGGGCTTTACCTTGAGAGGAGTAATTTAAGTACTTGACCTTTAAGATTTCATGTCCCATCTGAATCAAAGGTTTTCGATGGATTGATAATGGCTACCCATAATTTCATTCATGCCCAACTCAGGCATGTGGAAATACCCACCCAGGCTTTTGAGGGATTGCTTTTGTCCCACTAGTATAGAACAATGCAATGCATGAATTAAGGTCCCATCACTTTTGAGTCATCATGAACATATACTTGATCGAGTTAATTTGTAGTTGACATACCGACACCAAATGTGATATTAGGTATTCCTTTGTACTAAGATTACCTGGAGATCTTTAACACGACTGGGAGGCTTTTTCAAATGGAAATGGTAATGTACACTTGTGAGACTCAAAATGATCAAAGGCATGTATACATATCTCACATACAACTTCCAATAATAAATAACATATGGATTTACAGAGGGAAGTAAGGACCTTACAGTCCTTACCTATCATGCTCTATGAGATTGTGGGATACTATTATTCAGTGGAAAACTACCTAGGAGAAGACTAATTTTAGATTTTGTGGGATATATCTCACAACATAATGCTCTAATATTAGATCTAGGAGGGATGTATATTGAAAGACAGTTCTGAAACAGCATTCTGGAGTCTTTAGTAAGCTCAAAGAGGAGAACATCTTCTCCCAATATCACCAATACCCACTCTCATCTGACTGACTGTGGGAAGGAGAAGAATAATAAAGGCCTTGGAAACACAGCACTCTCCTGAATGGAAAGGCAGATGTGAGAGTAGCCACATGGTGTTACATTCTTTACCATAGGATCATCAACACCTGTCGTTGGGAGTTTAGATCCATATTGGAAATCCCAAACCCAGGACACTCAGACTTACACTGCATGATACTTCACAATTCAACCCTAATGGAAGAGGGATATTTAGTCTAATATTATCATCTATTATCATGTAGATATTCTTGTCTGGGAGTCTGTCATGGTGCTACTACAAAGGCTTAGTGAGGAGTTCTATTCTGTTTCACATATTACATAAGTAACTACAACATCACTGTGAGCTGCATAAATTGTAAGGGCTTTGAAGGAGAAACTAATAAACATTCAAATATGCATGTACCATGGTGAGAGGGGTTAGCAAACACAACTCCAAGTGATATTAATTCAACACTTTTTTCTCTTTTTATAGGAAGGGGATAGACCTATGGCACCAAATTACTTGTTTACATAAATTATATTATAAACATGTCTACAAATAATCTTTATTTGATTATTGTTTCATTATTTCCTACATTTTATATAAAGCAGAACTCCAAGGAGGAGCATTATACCTATGGGGCCCCATACTAAATTTAAATGTGTAACTTAAGAACATGGCCACCTCCTCACAGACAAAGGGAGATCTGCTCGATGGGTGCATTCCTACACCTGTAACATATCCTACACTCTGTTTGGCACTGATGACATGACAGAAGTTGCTATGGGAAACTACTTACCACACTCTGACGATGGTAGGAGAGCAAATCGTTTGGTTCCACATGTGGACTATCACCCACCTCCATATGCACATTTACATTTATATGAATGTAGTTTTTTCTCCCATACATTTGGATGGATAGGACTTACTTTTTATGGGAAATGTATAGGAATGGAGGTATGTATTTCCATGGATGGAGACTTTTCATGTATCTATGCTACATGGTTAAGGGAGAACATTAAAATAATGATTATTTTATTTTTGAGCTATTGTCTCCTAGATGACGATACATCTCATGAGAACTTTGAGGAGAAATTCATGGAGGGATGGATTAAAGAAACTTAGCTTATGGAGGAAGTTTATCGTTGAGCAGGAGTTGTCACGTCATTAATATGCTAATATTATTATCACTGTGAATGCTTATTCCACCCATTTCTACCATTCTTCAATGGCCATTTATTATAATTTATTATTTAAATCCATTTTATGATGATTTGCGTTTGAATAAATGTTATTTATTCTCCTTTTTATTTCTAAATAAATTGATGATTATAACTTTTTTAATAATGATAGTTTTAATAAGTCATATAACATTATTCAAACATTTTTAGCCTCCAAGATAATTTCCAGATTGAAGATTTGATCATTAAAAGTGCCAAACTGAATAAAAAATGGAACAAGGAGTGACGCTATATGAGACTTTGTTAAATGAAGAGATCTAATTCAAAATCCTAATATGGGTTTTCTTCTAACTAATTCAACTAACTTTAGAAGAAGAATGTCGTTCAAATTCAGTTTGCATCGATAGAACCAGTGGCCCTTGAGACTTTCCTTAGATCCGTGGTTATACTACTTCTCCAAATCTCACGCCTAAAGCCAACGACTGTCATATTGAAAGAGGGATGTAAATCTATTTTACACATCAATTACGAAGAAATTCACTATTGTTATTATAGATCTCATTTTGCTATTTAATTTTCCACCTTCCGACAGGTGAGAAGTATGTATTGCGCGAGGATGGAGTAGACTTTTCTATTGTAATTTGCGTACTTGTGCACGCTTGCGAAAGAGAGTGAGTTGCTGTAAACATTATTAATGTATGACAATAAAAGAGTTCACTCGTTGTTCGCTCAAGCGCTTGAGGAAGTGACAAGAACGCTTCACTGGCGGTTTGTGTCCGTACTTGCAGGTGGACATCTCATTTATTAGCTTATTAGCTTATTTCTTCAGCGTAGTTCATGACACAATTAAAGAATTGAGCATCATAATTAATCAAATACGTAGCTTCGTTGTTGTTCATTATTTAGTAGCATTATGATTCAATTCATAAAGTTTGTATATTCCAATAGCTGTTCCTTTTATTTGCGAATGTTTTGTTGTTGATTGTCGTAACGGCTTGCAGATTTATAGAAATTAGTTTTCAATATGAATTAACTTCAATCGCTTATTTTACTGCTACTAGTTCAATTCCTCGTCGCCATTTCTTTTAGATTGATGTTCCTTTCCGCTTATATGATTTCATTTTTGTTGTTTTCAATTTGCTTCAGATCTTGAATCGTAGAGGCGTAGGCGACCATCTGTACCTGACGGTCATCTCACATTGATTTTAGGGTATATTACCACGTATCCTTAACGTATTAAAGGGAAAGGTTACCAGAGGTAGTCTTTACATTGCCATTTGTAATTAGATTTTCAAGTATATTTTTTTTCAAGCATTATTATTTCATTTGTATTTCTATACTACATCTTCTTCACGGTGACATTTCTGAGAATACGCCCATCGAGTACACCACTTTGTAGAAACAAAGTCGTCCTGGTTAATAATTAAATGGGAGAAAATAGGAGTTACAAGACTTTTATCGTCTACTGTGTACCATCGAGATATAAAGAGCTTAACACTCATGCTACGAGCAGTAAACTCGTCTCCAAAGATAAGAAAAGAGATACAAACGCTTAGAAATGAGCCACTTCTAGGCAACTTCCAATACATTACATAAAATGCACGAACAATTCTTGGATGATCCACTTACAAACTTCTATATAGAGTCCATAGCTATAATAATCCTATTACCAATAACCTAGTCAACCTAACAACAATAATTTATGCAAAATAATAATAATAAAAATGAAGTTACAAGGGCAATAATAAATAAATAATGGGGTTACACTAACAACAATAAGGACTCACAGTAATATAGGGACCTAACATGCCCTCTTCAAAAGTGTTGTCCTCAACACTGAGGTAGCCTGGTAAGCTCATACCTCTCTACCCCATGTAGAATCTCTGGGTGGGTAAGTTCTTCCACTTGATGAGATATCTGGAATGACTCATCTCAGAAGTTGAGTTCCTGTTTGACTGCTGTGCTCCAATATGATTTTTCCTTCCTCATCAAGTTCGTAATATTGTTTGAACTGAATATTTCACCTATAACCTTCTTTAGCATGAAACATGGAAAATTGGATGCACGCTAAGGAAGTAGGAAGTTCCAATTTGTATGCCATATAATTAAATCTTTTGCAACACCTTGTAAGAACTATATAGCTTTACATAATTACTATCCTTTCTTCTTTGCTTGTTTTAATTTGTTAATTTTCTATTTATAGGTACAGAATAATAAAAATTGTTCTAATCTCCACATAAAAACTTCTCAAGCCAGATGTTGATTTTTCTGTTGTTTCATCTGGATGTTAAACTGTTATCCTTAAGAGTTGGATAACTCTTGCCGATGCTCGATGCGATCTTCCACCGCTTGAACCTTCGAATTTTCCTTTAAAGATGATGTGATGGATGGTGGATGATATCCATAAAGGCCATAAATGGGGGTCATTTTTGCCGCGCATGGAAGGAAGTGTTATACCACCATCCAACAAGAGGTAACCACTTGACCTATCAGGTTTATATCGATACAAAACAACGAAGATATCCTTCCAAAATACATTTACTATCTCGCGCTTGACCATGAGATTGAGGATGACAGATGAGCTATGAGCTAATTGAGTACCTAAACAAGAAATAAATCCGATTCCAAAAATTTCCAATAAAATGGGATCTATGTCGCTCACAATAACACTTGGGCTTCCATCTAGATTTTTAATTCTATCCATAAATGAGCAACTCATGTACTCGCTTTAAATGGATGAGATAATGCACAAAAGTGTGCATACTTGGTAAGTCTATCAATTGCCACCATGATGACACTCTTTCCTTGGACTCTAGGTAAACTCGTATAGAATCCATTGAAATTCTCCAAACGTTGACTTGGAATGGATAAAGGTTGTAGAAGTCCCAGGTCTTACTCTTAATTGAATTGGTAACCAACATTCCCGCCACAAACTTTTGGAATATCGCATTTAAGGCCATCCCAAAAAAATTCTTTCTTCACCCCGTGGTAAGTTTTTAAAATCCTCGAAAGTGTCCTCCTAAAGGAGAAGTGCAATCTTTTAAGAATATTTTGTTTTATTTGGGAATTTACAAATATATAAGCGATCTGTACCATAAGGAATCATTTTTCCAACTAAATGTATCGTATCTAGATCTTGTCTAACTTTGAATGAGTGTCGATACATCTTTGTCCTTCTTCCATTCATCTTGCCGTTTATCCAATCCGGTTGGATAATAAATGCACAAAGCAGCGTCTTAATCTTCACTTTTTCAGAGTGCATCCGCAACATCATTAAGCTTTCCTTTTTGTAGATTATCAAAGTCATAACCCAATTACCTTTGGTAGACCATTTTTTTTTCCGACGATAGTATTTGTTCCAAAAAGTGTTTAAGACTATCATGATCAGCTTTACCTGAAGTGTCTTCCCATTAGGTGTTCTGCTGCATTTCTTTAGTGCATGTAGTATTTCTAACATTTCCTTATCATAAATAGGTTTCAGAATAATTTCTTGGATTGGACGACTTTCAAAAGCAATGGGTCTTCCTTCCGCATTAACCGCACCAATTCCATTTCTGGGCATCACATTCCACAATAAAGGTTTTTGTGAAGGTGGTGTGGTTAAGACTAGTGCTAGCATTGTCTCTAAGATTTTCAGCTACTCAGTTGCTTCAGAGTCCATGAAAATGCATCTTCTTCAATAATGTTGTTAAAGGTACGTTTATTCTCCCATAATTTTTAACAAACTGCGATAATACCCCGTTAAATCCGTAGAAATCCTCGCAATCGCTTTATGGTTGTGGGGACTTTCCATTCCTTAATGGTTTTAATTTTTTTAGGGTCTACTTTAACACCCTCGTGAGATACAATATGACCCAAATATTCCACCTCTTTTACCCATAGAAACATTTGATTTTTTTGCATATAATTGTTTCTACCGCAATAGTTTGAGCACCCCGTGAACATGTTCAACATGATCCTTCCAAGACCTCAGATTAGTATATCATCAAAAAAATACTAAGACAATTTTTCTAAGGAAGGGCTCTGGGAAATGTTCATCAACCCTTGAAATGTATAAGGTGCATTGGTAAGGCCAAAGAAAGACCAAAAATTCATAATGACCCTCATGAGTTTGAAATGTTGTTTTTGGAATATCTACTTTCATTCTAATTTGATGATATCCTGAATTTAAGATCCAACTTGGTAAAATAAATTGCTCCATGTAATTCATCCAATAATTCATCAATCACAAAGAATGGGAAATTTGTCTTTAATGGTGAGCTTATTGATCTCCCTATAATCCCGAAGACATCGCCATGATCCATCCTTCTCAGAAATTCGGCTTGCCAGAGCAGAGAAATAACTTTGACCAGTTGAATTATACCCATTTAACATTTCGCAATCATAATGCTCAATTTCTCTTTTAAAGTAAGATACCTATAAGTCCTCGATGTTCGTAGAGGAAGAATTCGAATCAAATGAATAAGCATGATCATGATCACAAATAGGTGGGAGTCCTGGGAGTTTCAAACACTTTGGAATGACTATCCAAGACTGTCGGAGATCCGCAGAAGATGATTTTGATGTTCAACTTCTAGTGAGTATAATTGTGCAATTACGCCTCGTTGTTCTTTCTTTAGAAGCTGCCATGACATTAGAGCTTATTATCCCTTCCCGGCTTCCCCACAATACCCCGTAATTTGACTTCCTTTTCCTTCGAAAAATCAAGAAAGTCTTTGAATATTAAAAGTTACCATCCCCAAAGACGAAACTATTGTAATTCTAGTACAACATCAACACCCTCCATAGGAATGGCAAGGATTAGACTAGTCAATACATATTCCCCCATGGTTAGTTTGATATTATGGCATTTTCAGAAAGCAATTTATAGTTCCTCCATTCAGAATCCATCACTTGACATTCGTCTGTGACGGAATACCAATTCCTTGGCTACCTTATAATGAATAAAATTATAAGTGCTACCTCGAATCAATCAACACTATTACCCTTTCTTCTTGATATGTCCTTCTATGTTGAGAGTTTCCAGGAGTGGTAATTCCTATTGCATTACACGATATGGTCGTATTCATTTCTTCCTGGGGAGTTTAGTTCCCTGCAGCACCTTCTTGTTCATTTTCTTCTTCTTCTTCACAATCTATGTAAAATTAATTTCTTCTCAAAGATTAATTTATGACTCCTTTTAGTGTATTTTCTGGTCAACTTAGCAGCCTCTTTTTCTTTTTTCTTCCAATTGTTGTGTGGTTGTAACCTCAGAGGTTAGAAATCTAGGCATACAACACTTCCTTCTTTATAGAATTGAGTGGTAGGCTTCCTTGTCACCATAATTTTACATTCACCTTTCAACCCATGCCTTCCAATGAATCAAAGTTCCCAAAACGCTAACTTCATGTTGGATGTTATCCTTTGTATGCTCTATGAAGAGACTAATCCTTGTTCCTCTCGAATATCAGCTTACCCTTATATTCAATTTTGGAAGTCCTTAATGTGCTTCCCCACTAAACTTCTTTGTTTGAGATTTATCAATTGGCTAAAGAAGGTGTCAAGCCTCTTGTATACTTTAAGGGACAGTTATCATTTCTCCGTAAAAATTAATTGCGACAATTTTTTTACAAGAGAAAAGCCATCAATACCATACAAAATGTATTTTTTTCAAATGTAAAGTGCTGCAATGCATACCTTTTGTGTGTTTTGCACGTTATGGAAATCAAAATATTGCTCCATATGTAGTATCCATGTTACGTATCCTTTCCATCAAACTTCCTCATATCCATTTTTGGAATATGGTGGTTCTTCCACAAATATTCGAGTTTATGAATCATGATTAAAATTTATTTTGTTCTCATCATGAGGTTCTTCTACTATATTTCCTTCGCCATTAGGAATCATTTTTTTTGCTTGTCATCAAAGTCTTCCATGTATGCTTAGATCATTCTTCATGTTTCTTCTATGTTGTCTTTCATGTCATCCATCTTAGGATTCCATGCCCACTTCCATGACATCCATCTTAGCTTCCACGCCATCCATCTTAGCTTCCATGCCTTTCAAACCGTCCATCTCACTTCCATGCTCTCTTCAAAACTTCCATTTCATTTTTGTTGCTCTTTGCGAGAGTGGAAACTCGTTGCACTTGCTCTTGTAATTTTAATAGATCATGTTGCAATTCTTCATCTTCTCGCAGTCATGCGAGAGCCTTCTGGCGTTTAATTGGTGGTGTTGAATTCATTTTAGGGGCCATTTTAGAATCCAATATTGATATATATTCTACAAGATGCCCTTGGAGTCAATTCAACTTGATTCTTCAAACAAGATTTATGCAAGTCGGAAAAAAAATACACACCTTTTACTTGCTTTGAGGAGCTCGATATTGAAATTGAATTATCTCTATAATTGAAAATCTTAGATATCTGAAATTCAGCCCTATAGTAGCCCTCTGGAGTTTATTTCAAATGCCTGGACTCGATTTGGATTTCTCCAAGACAAAGCAGTCCAATCTCCTACAATGACTCCACTCGACTAGTTCAGTAGGAGTTGACCCGAAATACTGCCACGTGTCAACGTTTGTCCTTTGTCTCGAAATTGATAGCTAAGAAACTACAAATTGCGGCACTTGTGAAATTTCCATGCAAATCCAATCCGATCCCCAGAGAGTTATTGAATTTTTCCCACGATCACCTCTTTGAGATGAAATCTAGAGCCTAAAAAGCACAATTTCCACGTATCATATTTCCAAACTGTTTTATGCATCAAGATCTTGAAATTTTGATGAATTTCAGATTTTAGCTTTACACCATATGAATTTCAAATTCTTAACCTTGTAGAAAAACATTATGAATAACATTCCACGATAACCTATTTTGCAAACAAAAAGACCTAACTTCCACATGATATCTCCAAAACTATTACTGTAACCAGTTAAATTTTCAGCACCTTCAGATTTCAGCTTTGTACCCTAAAATTTAAGCTTTTGAAACTTCATAGAAAATACTTATAGCGAAAATGCCACGATCACCCGTTTGGAGCAGCGTTGAAACCCTAGAATCCAAAGCTCCGATACCAAATGTTGTGTAACCAAACTCCAAAAAGGAGAAGAAAAGAGATATAAACGCCTTATAAATGAGCCACTTTGAGGGGGAAACCTCCAATACATTACATAAAAATGAAAAATTCTTGGATAATCCACTCATGCAACCTCCTTTCAATATATAGGAGTCCATGGGGCCATACGTAACTCCTGGCTCACGGGCTAATGTATCCACCAACCTAACAATTTAAGGGCACAATAATAATAAAAAATGGGGGTTACAACTAAGTATACAATAATAACAATAAGGGGGTTACACTAACAACAATAAGGGACTATACTAGTAATATAGGGACCTAACAATTTTCTTGAGGACAAGCAAACATTTCGGAGGGGAGGATCAGAATATTCCCAATTATTCCTAAGCTAATCAAATATACATTTTTGTTTTATTTCTTTTTTAAGGAATAAAGGTAAGGGAGGTCCATAATACCGATAAATAATGAATAAATCAATTCCAAATGTAAAAGGCTAAATATTGGTCAAGTAAATCAAGCACCCTTATAGGTGTGAAAGGGTTTGAAATATCAGACCGGGTCAACCCTTGACAAAATCTATACTACAGTTCTGAGGAGTGGCCATCAATGGAGCACAACACAGCTTCTTTAGATGGAGATGCTTTGTGTGAAAGGAGTGATCTCATTTAAAGTGGTTTAGGGTTTTCAAGATATTAACTTATAAAATGAATATGATCGTTAGATTATAAGGTTGTTAATGATATGATATTTCTCAATATATTGCTTATCTAGACATGTCATTCTCTTGTTGTTTAGTCATAGAATTAATGCTATTTAGTATCAAGTTCGTGGTTAGGAGTCCCACCTCTTCCCATTGAGTAGCTCTCGAGAGTTTTCATTGTATTTTCCACCATCTCGTCAATAATCTTCTTCTTTCAACTACAACGCAGATCGTGCTGAGGGTTTGTTTGTTTTTTCAAGTTGAAGCAAGTTTGTTAAATGTTATTAGATCTAGGCCATTTCAGTTGCTCTTTTTTAGTGGAGGAGGCTTCATTCCATCGAGTGATATTATTCGATGATTGAGCTTTATTTTGAGATATTGGCATGTGGCCAACTACATTTTAAACCCTACAATGCGTACACGTAGATCTATGTTATTCCTATAGGTACTTGCAGAAGCTCCTTGGCATACCATTTGGAAGAGTCAGGGTTTTCAGTGTTAGGATCCTCCCTCCACTTTGAGATCCATTGGAGGGGGATCATTATCTTGTCATATCATCGCATCCACCATGAATATTTTTGTAGATCTATACACTTAGATCTCATATCTACTCATTGTACATGGTGTATTGATGAAACCCTGCTGTGATCCGAAGAAGAGATCATATAAGAAGGATTCAATTTCCATGCGCTTTTTATTTTCTCTAGATATAAAGTGTAATATATACTCTATTTTAACCAATAAAATAATGTCTGTAAGTGCTTTTTCCGCTCTTAATACATGGTAAAATTTAATTTTTTGAGGATTTTATTCTATTGAGACTTGTACATTCTCGTTTGGGTATATTACAAAGGCCAAGGTTTAAAATAATGGTCAATCGAACTACTGTGCCTTAGATATAAATTCTAGTGCCTTATAAATTATAAGGAATAGGAAGAGATGGCATACCCAGTAAAAATTATCTAAGCCTTTTCATATTCACTATGGTATGCATATATCATATTTGTTTCACAAATTTACAGTTCATGAATTGTCGTGAACTAAAGCTAGATTTTAAAGTTAAAGGCACCGAAATTTTGTATCATAGATAATGCCTTGTTTTGGAAATACCGTTATAAATTTTATTTAATCGTTTACCTAAATAATAAACTAATAAAGTTTTGGAAGATCTTCATGTAGGTGACTATGGAGGACATATTTACTCGGAAGCTAACACTTGATAAAATATTGAGGGATAGTTTTTTACCGCCCATTATTTTTGTAGATGTAAAAAAGTATGTGACCTCCGTCACAAATGAAAAACTTGAAGCAAAGAAAAAGTCATACCTTACCCCTTGAACCCATCTCCACAGAAATGCCATTTTAGCAATGTGGTCTAGACTTCATTGGTGAAATTAACCCTCCATCCTCAACAACACAAAATGATTTTAATAACAATGCATCATTTCACCAACTGATAGAAGCCATTCTTTCTGTGCAAGACACCTATTACTATTATAATCCCATTTTTAAACAATATATTGTCTAGATTTAGATTCCCCAAATCTCACACGATAATGCAACTATTTTCAAGTCTAAGAAAATGATTGACTTTGGTAACAAATATAATATTACCCGCCATTATACTCACGCAACCCTAGACGTAATGGCGCCTTTCATAATCCTCCCATAAACCTGTTAATATCATCAAAAAATTGCTACAAGATAGTAATAAGACTTAGAACAAAAGGTTAGTTAGTTCCTATGGTGGAAATACTTACCACAAATATGTCCAATGGTACATCCCCACAAATACTTGTATATGGGATGGACGCTGTTTTTCCATCCTCTTTAGGAGTTCAAGTGATGAAGATAATCCAAGAACTGGCAGTTAGAGACCAATGATATCCAGAGAAGGATAAATCCACCATAGACTCGTTGAAGAATGCAAAGGAAGAAGTCTATGTCAAGTCACAAGTTGTCCAAGATAATATTAAAAATACATTTGAAAAAGACAAAGAAGATGATTTTGACATAGGTAGAAAAGTTCTTAAGTGGGATTCCTAGGAGAGAAGAGAGACAAACATGACAAATTTGATTTCCATGGAAAGGCCCTTATGTCATTTATGGTTATAGAGGTAACAATGCATTATTTTTAAAGGAGTTAGATAGATCGCATTGGATGTGGAACTACCAATGGTAGGATGTTTTAAGCATTATGATTTTCCAAAATAACAAGAGTCTACTTTGTTTACTTTTTCATCAGAGACAAAATGCAGATTTCATTGATTTAGATGTTTTTCTTAATGGGAAGTTAGGCCTGTGAGAGAAGGCCTCTAAGCTTTGAAGATATCATAAACTATGAGGTAAAATCAAATGGCCCCAAGGCGACATGCTCAGAATCTCATACATGATCCTAAAGCTCTTGATATTTCAACAAAGAAATGCCATCCTATGTGGTATTGTTAAGGTCCTATAATAATAGGATTCATAATTTAGAATGACTATGATTAATTCAGACATGTACATACCTTAGATTTTAAAAATTGTTTCCTGATATTAAAATAAACAATGTAAAGAGGGTAAAAGTCCTAAAATAAAAATAAAAGGACTAAAAAATGAAAAATATAAAGAATATAAAAATGTACGAATCCCACAAAGAGAAAAAATAGATCATGAAAGTGATGCAAATTCAAAATGCCACCACTTTTTACTTTTACTTTGCATTAAATATTGTGTGCAGCTTTGTAAAAAATGCCAATCCATGCATAACAAATCACGTAATCTTGAAACTTTCTGTAAGCGTAAATTTCATGTTGATAGATAGCGAATAAATATCTAGCCAAATCTTTGTTAACCTTAGAAGATCAAGATAGGTAGAGAATAATAAAGAGATCAACCATTTAATCTGATCCTTGGAAGAAATAAGCATAGAATTAGTTAGTTTGTTGTTAAAAAAATGACTTACCAGGTTTTCAACCTTAAATGTACCCATGTAGATAAAGAAAATGTTAGAGTAGATAATGGGTAGGTAGAAGCACTTTTCTGTATAAGGCATGGATACAGAAATTGGTCATTTCATTTACTAATTTACCTTCAAAATCATTTCCCTTGTAAAAATAACCTTTCCCTTAATTTTAACCCTTTCCCCATTAGCCACTCATTTTACTACCAAAATACGCTTCCTAAGCTTAAATTGCATATTTTCCTTTGAAAAGTAAAACGTCTTTACTAACTTTCATTTTCATCAAATATACACCAAACCCAAAAATACATTTATTATAAGTATTTAATTAAAAAGGTAATATGTCAAGTCTCACAAAGTTGAAAATGCCTTCCTGATAGTAGTTTTAAAGTTAAACTTAGTATTAAAATTTCAAGACTTGGTATCATTTCATCAAAGTATTGACACTTAAATTTCTATATTAGCTCTTGTTCTACATTTTAAACCCCTATTATATTAATTCCTTTATATATATTACTCCCAACACATTATTTTTATAAAATAGATGGTTTAATTTACCCACATATAATATATTTCGGGCCCACTTACTATATATTACCCTACCTATTATAAAGTTCCACTTTCCCTAACCCTATTGGTTATACATTTAACCCTATGAATATAGCTTAAACCTAACATGGGTCACATATATCACATAACTTCCGCATTCAAAATATCCTATGTACGCATGCCATCAACCTCGACTCCATCATATATTCCCAACCGTCGCAGTATTAACTTATCAACTGGTACCTCTTGTAGCCTATCACACAGATTATAGATCACGAACTTACCCATACCCCAACCTTGTGATATCCATGGTTTTCTGGAGTTCCACTCCATGCTACATGGCTTACTCTTACCATTCGATCACATCAATCGTAATTATATTGTCTACTGACTTGGCTCATGCGAAAACCACCGAGCTTAGTTTCTCCCGCCCGTTGCATAAACCATCCAAATAATCTCAATGACCTACATATCAATGTAAACATTGTTGGTTAAAACGATCATATAGCCTCCTTTGACAATCTCACTATTTATGTTACACTTTTTGGCGTTGTATGAGATTTTCTAAACCGAAAAAATTTGTTGCCGACCTCGCTTTAGGCTAAATTGAACTATAATTCAAAAAAAATTGTCAGCCTATTTTAAAATCATCCAAATCATTATAAAGACCTATAATATCCTAAAATCATCCGCTAAATTAGGGACCCTTGTGCTAACCAAAACTGGCTTTATCCTGTGTATTCTTGCCACGATTTTTCCTAAAGAAAGAAAGAAACTAATCAAAGTAATTGAATTCAAATAGAAGTCTTTGGCATAATTAAAGGAAACCTTATGTGCCTTCAATCCTTCCTATAGACCAGGCATATTTTTAAAGATATTTGAGGTCCGAGATTTCGGTCACAGATAATACATTTTTATCAATTAAATCAAGTAGAAGCTCTACGTACCCAAAGGAATCCATGTAGCTTCCTAAATCCTTTTTCTCAAGTAAACCTGGACCTATTTTTCTAGATTTCAAAGGTTCGATATCAGAGCGTATTACAAAGAGTAATAATTCACCAATTAGATTCTTAAATTAGTCTCAAGTAAACTATTATAACTGTCAGAGGTGATACAAGGGCCTGGTAAATCGGCTTTTTCAAAATAAAAGATTAACCAACTCAAGAAATTTAAGAAATAAGTGCCTAAAGCATTTTATCAAGGACCTTTGTTTCCAGTTGTAGATGTAGATACCCCACATAGAGTCTCTTATACCACGACACAGCCACCAACAATCTTCAGCCCACCTAGCTATGACAAATCCATAGATCGTGCAGATGAGGTTTTCATTTGGAGTCTTAATCACAAAATAGTGTTGTAAGGAGAGACTTTCCTCGATGCTATCGAATTTATTTTAATATATTTATCAGAACTTCATTTTTTTTATTTGGCCTATTAGATAGTAGTCCATCGAATAGGTGTTGCGTATACAATGCAGAGCCCATATGAAATCCATTTATCCATTGAGGCCTTATACGCTATACCTAATCTAGATCTTGCCTCTGGAGGTTTTAGATATTTAAAAATTTCATGCCTTCATTCAGAAACTCCCAAGACAAATCCTCCTTACTCCATTTGCAATATTTTCTTGGGAGGACCAAGATATAATCACTATGTTGTCAAGCATTCTTCAAGTATTTTTCAGAAGGAACATGTTGATGTTGCAAGATTAGGTTTCGGGCTAATACTTTCACACTTATTCAAATTTTCCTCCTCGCTACCATTTTTAATTTTTCTCAATTACCTTGATGACTCAATTCATGAACAAATTGGTCAAGATGCCTAAATACAATGTGTTTTCTAAGTATCTTCACGGACTCCACCGTTTTTGTACTTTCATTTGATAAATTTCCACTCACCTTCAAAAGTTTGATATTAGTAACCATACTACTATATTCGAATCAAATATTAGAAATATTCCACACAGACATCCACATAGCCTATCGCCTCTCTTTCACTCATCCTATTGTCAACATGCTAAACTCAACAGACATATAAATCAGAGTTAGTGAGGATTAAAAAGGTCCTACAAACTTGTCAAAGAAAAGTAGCACTCGATATTGGCATTTGTATTGTATAAAATAGAAATAATGGTATATGGGTCAAATCTCATACCATATAGATCACAAAATACTCTCCCATGAGGTTATTTTCCTCCAATACATAAGGAAAATTTTAATTTCGATGCAATTAATTTCCTTAAGCTAAAAGAAGACAATAAATTCAAGATAAATAATTAGGTTGGCCTCTTAATTATAAATAATAGAAATTGAGGTGTAGAGGTCAAAAGTATTTGCAAGATTTAAGTTCAATCAGATCATGGTATTATGATCCTCTAGGACTAAGTAAATTGAGAGTTAAAATAAAATTAACTTCTTATGTAAATGATATCAACGCGACTTAAATAATAGCATAAAATTCCGATGATAGAAGAATTTCAATATAGATTATGCACAAGAATGAAGAAGAGAAAGCTAACGTTGAATGAGGAAGTGAAAAAGTTAGATAAGGATATAACACTCAAAGAACCAATGGCACAAGCAAACATTAGCTATGGGACAATATCATTGAATCATTAATGATATTTCATCTATTTGGGTTATTTATGTGAATGAAATGATATTATCAAATCAACAGCGAGCTCATCTAGGAAATCAAAGAAGAACTAAGTAAGAAACCAAAAACATGCTGAAATATCAAATTACTTAATTCCAAGAATAAGTAAGTGAGTTAGAAGAGATTACTATTAGAATTAGTGATAGGATAGAAACCATCCTAGAAGTTAGAGGGTAATTTCTAAAAGAAACTAATGATATAGTTACAAGAGAAACTCCGGTATCATGGAAGTTTCCATCACAAGATTCATGATGAAGTTCGACACTCGACAAAAGGCTTCAATCCGCCGTTATTCATGAAAATTAAAATGAATCCAAGATGATTAGGATAAGAAAATGAGAGAGGTGGCGAAGGAGCAAGCCAATAATGTACTACAAGGGCAGAGCCATTCCAATAGGAAAGTTCTCTCGCAAGAGTTATGAGAATCTATTTTACTCCGTAAAATGAGGTAAAACACCTATTTTTCAATAAGCTTCATTTTCAAAATATACGTATGCACGAAATATTCACAACGATGATGAGGATCAAATTACTAGAATGGGGTCTAGAAAAATTACCTATCATTTGAAAGAAAAGGTTAAAAAAGATAAAAAAGAAATGATCGTTTTTACATTTTCAACAAGCATTAACAAATTTTTCATGAAAACATAGAAAGTCAAAAGGCAATAGTGTTTAAAGAGTATCAAGAAATTCATAGTGAGATTCAAATAAAAAATTATAGAGAAAATTTCCAACAGAAAGGACACCCTACCGCGTTGTTCGTTGAGCAAAAATCGTAGAAAAATCAAGAGAAAAAATATCGACAATTGAACAACAAATCAATAAAAACAAGGATAGATTGCATTAATTAGATATTTTTCTTACCATCTTCGTATATATTTATTTTACATGAACACCTTGTTTGTTTTATATTTTGTAAGAGTTTTTCTTGTATAAATACTTCACATTTGCTGGCTAAGTGTGGATGAATTTGATGAACATTTCTAAAGGTACTTATCTAGAACCTATGGTGATCAGTACTTTAATTTCAAGTCAAGGGATGGATTAAATAAATAAATATATTATATTACAATGTGATTCATCTCATTGCCATTAGAGTGAATTACTTTCTACTTGTTCAAATTGTTTCTTCAACTTTCACAAATACTTGTACACTTTTTCTAAATGTAAATGATATATCAGAAATTTTATTTCGAATATGTTTAATTACACTTCCGTCTTGAACTATTTATTATTTACATTGTTACCGATATCCAAATTAGGGAATTCTTAATTCTCCCTAGTTTCGACGCTGGACTCCTTTCTTTTCACTCATTATCCGGATTTGAGAAACCCAATTGCTCTCTTACTCCTCGATTGAAATAATTTCATTATCCGTTTAAGGATCTAAAGCGACCAACTATCTTTCCCGTGAGTACTCTTTAGAACTTGATCCAAATTTAGAGCTTGATAATTTCGACTCCATTATCCCAACAAGTAGTTGCAGACTTCTACATCTATCCATCTTAATAAGTGATTCAACTAACAAAACCAACCCAAATACAAATCAAATCCCATGTAATCCTACATAACTAGCCTAAACCAATTTAAATCAACAAAGATAAATAATAGAGAGAGGAGCCTGTCAAGAATAAAGGCTAGATCTATAATTCTTAAAAGTAGGTTTGTGGTTACCTCAATATTCTTTAATAAAAAACAAAATCTCACAACCCTGAGGAGAATGATTGAGCATAATAGAGCACCAAAGAATCATACAAGAGGAAGATCGACAAAGTGGTCCCATTCTTTCAGCTTTTGACCTATGGTTGCACTTCACAAGGCATCACCAAGGTCCCAAAGGATTCAAACCATGCTGTGCATACATTAATGTGCTCTTGATCCCGTAAAATGTCCCACTTGAAGAGATATGTTTTCCAAAGTGTTGGACAACATGGAGACTAACTTCTATGATAAAGGATAAATTCTCAACTTGCACCCGAACGATATATTTACCATGTGCCTTATGTGAGGATACTGGTACATGGAGCTCAAATGATGGGTGTTGGGCTTGCACAAGGTATGGATTTTAAATTTATTTTAGGTTCCACATTTCAGGTGCAACGTGATAAACGATATATGTGCACTAGTTGCTCACACTCGTCCATAATGAAGCTCTCTAGTTGGAGTATAGCTATTTATTCGCACTAATCCATCGATCACTAGCCTTGACCAAAGGCATGAATCCCATCGCCATTTCCAGGAAAGTGCAGAAAATACTATGGCTTAAAAAATCAAGGCTACTTACTAGGTAATACAAGAACAACCAGGATTTAGGCATGTAAAATTAACGACCCAAAAATCTAATTCTAGTTGCTCATCTGCATGAAAAATGATGGTAACGTAGACCTAAATAATAACCTTTCACAAGTAGTTTCACTTGAATTCCAATGTGAGAAGGGCATTGTCTACAATTGGGCACAATATTTCTATAAATAAATTTTTGAGAATGTGTAGACGCAAGATGAGGGCAAGAATTTCTACTATGCTTGGCTCCTGATAGTTCTCGATCAACTAGAAGACCAAGGAGAGCTCAAAATAAACCAAATATGTATGAGGACCAAGGTAAAAGATGCCACGCTATGGAAGTCCTTCATCCCCGCATGCATCATGGAGAAAAATATACTTTGGGTCCTATCTCGATGCCTCCATTTTTTAGAAATTCAATCCAAAACGCCATGCTGTCTCTTAAATTTTTATGAAGTACAAGTTGATTTTTTATTTTAAAGCAACGTCTCTGTAACATTCACATTCATACAAAGGGCCCAGCCGTTGAAGGAACGGGTATGATTTTCCTTATCTCTTCACCGAGGATGATTTTTGTGTACACAGTATATGGCCGTCATCTGGTTGAGGCACACATAGCACAGGTTCCTCCACTTCTATTCCTAAGATGCCACCAAGCCCGGTACATACACAAGCAACTCAGACACACGGAGAAAATCCTAATGGCACCGACCACAACCAACAGGAAATTGAACTTGAAATAGACATTACCGAGAAGCATAGTGTCCGGCCTAAGGAGATCGAGGAGCGAGTCAAAGTCCGACTTCGAAGGGAAAAATCGTATTTCTCATGCCAACAGAGGTTTGAAGGAAGAAATTGATCATTTCTCAGCTACGTTGATCATTTCTACGACATCTTTCCTGGAGGAAAAATCGTAGTTCTCATGCCACGAGAGGTTTAAGGTACAGGGATCCAATGTCAGTGATACAAAGTGCAAAAGGATACCCAGCTCCATACCTGTAACAATCTCCCACTTGGAGACTGGATTGTAGCAACTCCAATTACCGCCATTTGCTAGAAAATGACTCTTCTTTGGACTCAGCCGTTTCCCTGAATTTAATCATTATCCTTGAAGACCAATTGAAACTAAGCATGTTCTCGCTTTCTCCCTGGTTACAAACTTTTGTTAGCATACTGATAGATTCGCTAGTGTATCTTCAGTTTCAGAACTCTCCATCTTCCAATACTCACTCATATGAAATGGTACTTTCGATGTATGTGTTTTAACTGAATGAAATGTTGAGTTTTGCAAGATGAATAGCACTTTGATATCATCAGATAGTATGCCCATATCATGCTTCTACCCATTCATCCATAAACTCAGAACTAAATCATTTCTTTTACTTAGCCTCAGAAAGGAATATACACCTACCAAGAGCGAAAGCGCAACAACAAATTGATATTTGAAAACCCAACTAACAACTGCCCAATAATAATAGATACATATCCTATAGTGCTCCTCCTTTTATCTCTCGCCACCTACCATATCAAGATCAACATATCCCCAGAGCAATGTTTGAACCACCAAAGCATAATGCTTGATTTGTGGTACCAAATATCCGTAGAATCCATTTCCATCACATCCAATGCTCTTTTCCTAGATTTTTCATGTACCTACTTACAACTCCCTAATCGCATGTGCAATATCGCCTTGTGTGTAGACCATCAAGAGGGGACCAGCTTCCACTATCATGGAGGAAATTTAGACATATAATCCATGTCTTCTCGTCTTTAGTACATCTCCAATAAGTTTGAAAATGGGGTTGTAGCAAAAGGTAAAATAACCTGTTTTCATCTTCGCATATTAAATCTTTCAACACCTTCTTCATGTGTGAATTGGCCTCCAGACAAGGTTAATTGTATTTTTCCTATCTCTAGCTATCCTCATACTAAGGATTGTTTTGTTCTAAATCCTTTCATTGCAAACACTTTTCCACTTCAGCACATTGCATTTCCGCATGTTAGATTCCGCAACAAGCATGTAATCTACATACAAGAATATAATATAGCTACCATCTTTTGCCTTTTTAGATAAACACAATGACTTTGAAAGTGACATCTAAGATAACCTGTTTAGACATAATCTTGTCAAATTTTAGATAATTATTACCTTGGAGCTTGTTTTAAACCATACAAGCTCTTCTTAACCTGCACACTAATTTTTCTTTTCCCTACCTCATATCCTTTATGTTTGCCGCATGTATATCTCTTTCCTCTAAATCTTAATGGAGAAATGTTGTTTTTTAAGCATCTAACTGTTTCAAGATGTAAATATTTCATCATAGCAGACTTAAAATAGTTTTGATTGAATTCATTTTGAATACCTGTGAGAAATATTTCATTAAAATCAATACCTTCTTTTGTGCAAACCCTTCACCACAAGTCTACTTTGTAAATTCTGCTTTTCCTTGATCTTCTTCCTCACTTTAAACTCCATTTGACTACAATGTTTTACCTAGACAACCTCACTTAAGTCCGTGACTTGCCATGCATTACAGACTCCATCTCTTCCATGCTAGCCCTTACCTCTTTTCCTGCCAGTACTGCATCGCTTTTCATAAAATTCAGTTCACTCTCGTAATCAACACAAAGAATAAATAATATAATGAAGTGAGAGTAATGCTCTGTGGCTCATTTATCCCGGTAGATCTTCTAACACCACTTTCGTGTGTTTGAGGTTCCCGTTGCTATTGTGGTGGTTGGCCATGCATAAAGGGTTGCTGATTATTATTATTTTCGGCACTTTACTTTTTTAGATATCTCACTAAGAACCACGTACTTTGCTTTCTTTTTCCTATTCTTTTCCTCAACCGATTCTTATACAAGACCTTTTCATCAAGAATATTACATTCGGCTCCTAATGATTTTGTGATTTTCATAATCATATAAGCGATAACTAAAATCATTGTGGGCACCATATCCAATAAAGGTACATTTCTTTGATTTTTCCTCAAGCTTTGTTCTATTTTCTTTTATTAATATGGACAAATGCCTCATAACCAAAAGGCTTTAAAAAATAGTCAACATTTTAATTGGCCCATGCTGCCTTCCGAATACCACCATCCAAGGAACTTGAAGGCCCTTGTTTATTAGATAAGCAACAAGTATCTACCACATCCACCCAAAATTGTAAAGGCAATCCTACATGCACCATGCACCTCGTACGCTCCATGATTGCCTGGCTCATCCTCTTCACACACCATTTTCTTAGGTGCTCTGGAATCCTTTTCTTTCAGCAATTTGCCTGAATGCACGTCCATCAAACTCTTTGCCGCAATATCACCACAGTCTGTCCGAGACACTTCAACTTCTTTCCCGTCTCAATCTCAACCAAAGCTTCATTTCTTGAAAGTATCAAATACATCGCATTTATTATGAATACAATAAATCCATGTTTTTCTAGTTTCAAATTCATCACTAAAAGTAATTACAATAATAATGAGAGCCACCAAGAGATGATACCCGAAAGGTGTCCCCATACATCCGTATGCACAAGCTCCATCATTTTCTTTTCTTTCCCAACTCGAGAACACCCGACTTCTTTTTTTCCATAAATGCAATTCTCACAAAAATCCAAATCAAAATTCTTCAATCCCTACAAATTTCTTGATAAGAAATAACTTTCATTCCCTTCACTCATGTGTCCAGCCTATTATGCCACAATGCTACATCTACTCCTTTCAAAGTTAAAGCATTAACAGAAGAAATACCATTTCCCACAATAAGCTGTTGCTGAGAGCCTCGACGTGGTGTTTCCACTGAAAAATTTTGTCATTGCGTTCCAAGAAAAGATGAAGGATCCTACCCCACCGTGACCTGATGTGAGTAACATGTTTTGTTGGGGCTGAGTGGGGTCCACCGGGGAAATTTGAGAAACTTTTCAGATGTATTTTCTATTATGTGTGCTACGTGGAAAGGTAAATGGGCTTTTGCTATGGGTCAAAGTCCTATTTTATATAAATAGGTTTAGTAAACTATAGGCTCTAAAAACCATGGTTTGAGACCATAGTATCTGATGAATATAAATACAGATTGAGTCTAGTAAGAGTATACATATATAAAAGCATCAAAGTAAGTTTCTATGCTTATGTTATATATTTTTGTAAGGGTTTTCTACTCAAGTTATGTGAAAATTTCCATGTTGGCCGTGTATGCCGAAACCTAGTCCTCGTTGTGTGCATCTATGCTAGTTGTGTGCGTGAAAGGGTAATTGTAAGGGAAAGTATGATTGTACCGAACTATTTTGAATCTAATACAAGGATTTAATTAAAAACTATGTTATGTAATATATATGAGATATACATTTACTTTTATTTCTTTGATATCACTTTAATTCTCATTTACATCAATCAGGTATATCCTTTATGCATGAATATTGCTGATGGTTATATACATAAATAACCCCATTAAACTATTGTATATTGTGAGGATTTGTCTTATATATATATATATATATATATATATATATATATATATATATATATATATATATGCTCACATCACTGCCATGATTCGCTTTATGTTATGCTGCAACCTTGTACACTAATTACCCCATCAAGGTGAAGAAGCAGAATTGCCATTCCCCCCATACTACTTCTGGGTGAGACTTGATCTCAGCATGGAAGGTCATCTCGAAATGGCCAATAGTTGGAGGGTTTGTTGGTTCAGATAAAATTCGAACCTCGGGTCAAGACCCCTCAATCCAATAGATAACCGAGGAAATGAAAAGCAAGGTGTGCTAGGTAATGCTAATATGTTTCGTATAGAAAAAGGCATGTCAAACATGCTAGATGTGCTAAGTGATAAGGCATGATGTGCAAGGGTGTGTCAATGCCTTTAAAGGAAATGAGCACATAATAGTGTTAATAAGTCATAAATTTACCTTTTCCAAGAGCGACATCTCTAGGAAAACTAACATTAGGTGCCAATAGGTCCCAAGTGCCAAGTATTAGTGCATTCTAAGTGTAATGTATTATACTTCTTCTCATCTACTTTCCAATAATTGATCTCAAATAAATTGATATTAAACCATGCCAACTAATACCAAGGATTCAACATATTCATACATGCTAAGACTTTCCATCCACCAACATGTGCCAAGCGCTATTATGTCCATGAGTGTTATGCATGCTATGAAGTGGAAGGGCATGTTGAAGAGTGCTAATGTGTGCTAGAGAGTGATAATTCATGGAGGAGTGTTAGGAGTACTAGGAAAAAAGATTAAGGAGTACTAGGTCAAAAATTCATTGAAGTTAATGAATATGAGGGACTAGTGTTAGTGAGTGCTAGCTATCATCGCAAGGAGTGGAGTGAAAAGGTATGCTAATAATTGGTAAAGCATGGTACTAAATATCAAGGCATGTAAAGAAGTGCCAAAGTGTGCTAAGGATTTCGAGGGTGTGCTAATTATATGTGCCAAATAGTGCCAAGATATGTGAATACATGCTATGATGTGGTGTCACGTATGTCAATATGTCAAGAAGGGTCAAGAAACAAAGAAGAACCAAGCTAAATGCAAGGAAATGAACACATAAGAGGGTTAATAAGTCGAGACTTTATATTTTTCAAAGCAAACATTGTAGGCACACTAATCATGGTGTCCCAATACATGCCAAGTGGTAGTGCATGCCAAGTGATAATGTATGCAAATGCATGTAACCTAAAAGGTGTTCCAAAGTATGCTAGGGACAACATGCATGCGAACACACTAGGAGAGTTATATGTTACGTTATGCATGCCATGATGTGCTTGGGCATCATCAAGCCATAACAATATGTTCTAGGTACAAATATGTTCCAAGACATGCAAGGTGCTAAGAAATGTTAGTGTGTGTTGTTAGCCACCTATAAAATTTGTTATACCAAAAGGTAGCTAAATAATTTTTTGGAGCCTTCATGAAAAATTTTATTGCAAAAAGTGTTATCTCTTGAAGACTCAAGGCCTCACGCCCGTCCAAAATCTTCCCTACTACATGCCCATTTTACACTTTGGAATTCTGCTAATTTCATGAGAAGAAACTTCGCAAAATCACCTTTTTTCCCTTTCCTCACTTAAAAACTAACCTCCATTTTGCTCCCTTTTCCTCCATAAAACCCTCTATTTTCATGTTTCCCTTCTTCCATTCATTAAAATCTATTTTCAAGACTTAAAACTTGTTTGAACTATATCGAAACCCCCCAAAATCCTTCTAAACATCTTGCAAATGTCCTAAAAACAAGTATTTTGACTATGGGTTTAGTTTCTCCCTTTGGGCTTTGGAATCCAACCTTTTCCCCTCCATGCCCTGCAACGCTTAAACTTCTCAAGTGCTAGGGGTCCTAGGCTTAATGACGGGTTAAACTCACCGAGCGCACTTTTCTAGAGCAACAAAACTCCGATGTCATTAGCCTCGTATATTATAGCCCTCGATCATATTGCTTTCATATAGACCAAGGCCCCGCAAGCCGGCGCTTATCCACTTCGTATATATAAAACCATCCCGACACATGAAAACCTTGTTTCTATATTAATTTTGTGTTTTTTTCGTGGTTTGGAAAGGTTTTCACTCAAGCCGCAAAGCTTCTACCTTCCCCACCGTCGATCCGACCTAGATGACGACCCTCAAATCAATCACCCTAGTGGTCCCCATGGTCACTTACCGTACAACCGGAGCAGCTTTTGATTGCACCGCCTTGGAAAGGAAAGCTTTATTCGTTTGTCATGACAATGCCACAGTCAACATGTGGCCAAGGCGTTTGGAGATACCGCTCTTCCCACGCATTCAAAGTCGACTATGGGCTCCGCGATATTGGCATATGTCGTCCGATCCGAGACCTACGGACGGACGTGATCACACTAAAAATAATATCAGGTTAAAATAACGTATATGACCTATGGCCCACAATCAAACACTCCCGGTCCCCATGGCCACGACAAGAAATGGCCCCGCGTGTAACCGGTGTGGTGCTAACACCTAGTTAGTATACACATCAGTACATGTAGCAAGAATCGAATGGAGCAGACATTGCTTCTGCTGGGTCATATGGTCTTGAAACTGACAGCAGACTAGAGGTGACTATGCTATATTTTAGGTCACAACACTCGACATCAAGAAGTCCCCTTTGTGACCCAAAATGGTTATATAGCTGGTTTTATCAAAATTTTGAAGTCTCGGATATACTATTTAAAAGGGTGATTATGGTTTTTCCACGTGCTAAAGAAAAACAAAGGTCGGGTTTTAATTCTCGTGCCTTCAATTTACATAGTGAAGCCATCTATGGTTCAAATTTTCACGCCCGTCAATACTCCAAAGGCACCGATGCCTCACGATCCCCGCACAAGACCGCACACCGACAAAACATGATAAATCAATCACAAATCAAAAGATAATGTTGTCACATTTAACGTACTGTAATTTGAATATTTCAAGATACCTTTATGAGGGTTTATACAGATTGATTATCAAAAGCCTAATCCTCCCAAAATAATAATGCTTAAAAGAAAATCCTAAGTGTTTATCGTAATGTATACCCCAACGCCATGTAAGGCAACGATTTCAAATGCTCAATAAAGGTCCCCGTGCCCCAAAAGCATGCAAATAGAGGCCAGCATGACTAAGTTCAAATATTTGTCTCAAATACGTTTAGAAAGTTAATTCTTCAAATAAACTTAATGACAAAATATCAAGAAGCTGAACATAATAGAGAGCCTTGGTGTCAAAAAGAGCTCCACCAAGCTTTAATCTTAAATGAGTAAACATTAATACAGAGGAAACATCTGTAACAGCCCCCTAAAGGCCGAGAAGCCATTGATCAGAGATGAATTATCTTTAGATATTTTATCAAATCCGAATTTATCTTCATAAATACCTACCGGAGAAGATGAGAGAGGGGTTAAGAAACAGTTATTAAACTTTTAATGTAATTAGTTTGAGAATACATAAGTTATCTGGGGAGTGTAGAAGATTTCTAAACTAAAGCATTGACGAAGATGTGAATTGGTTACATCAATAAGCTGATTTATAGATCCTGTATATACGACTATGATGTTATTTATTATTGTGAATTTATTTTTTATTTCTCAGCTTTCTCATAATCGTGTCCGTCTTCTTATAAAGAACAACATGCATAGAGATAAGACTGGGAAAATACCGAGAGGGGGGGGGTGACCCAAGATACAGCATATCTAAAACTTTTACTTTTTCTTGTTTTAAAACCCATACTTACTTTGAAATAGACTCGTATATACACTTATCTAATGAAACTCGCGTATGTTACGTATATCTTACTTATGTCATTAGTTCTTCACTTAAATCATTCCATCAATCAATCATCGATGTTTAATGTAGTAAACATGTGCAAGAAGAACAGACAAGCCATCACACAAAGCATCACACATGAACCCCAGATTTTAGGAAAACCCAAAACAGAGAAAACCACCGCCGGCAGCTTGCTCACCTTCAATATTTATGTATGAACATATTACAACATATGTACTTCGGCGTTCGACTGAAGACGTTGTGCACCCACCAAGCACAGAACTCAAATTTCTCCGGAAGGGAGCCCAACCCCCGACTCGCTACTGTCTTCCGAGTGGGAGCTACGACCCCCCGATCTCGCTACTGTAAATTTCCCGAGTGGCTTACAACCCCCGACCGAAGGCTACAACCTCAAGACTCCACCGACCACGTTTCATCAATTTTCACACCGGATCCAACCACTTCAATAGAACACAACTTGCAGTACACCATCATACGACCAACCCTTTCCATAACTAAGCACAAACATACATCACCAACAGACAAGAATATTAACAAGGACGATAGCGTAAACAAGAGAGAATTGCATCGATATTTCATACCTGCTTCAAAGAACCCCAGTTTGTATACGCGCTTACTACGGACACGTGTATATACGCGCTTCCGTCCACACAAGCGCGGGCCGTATACCTCTGTATATATTTATTACATACCGCTTACTTGAGAAGCCATACGCGCTTCCACCGCGGCGAAGTAGCGTATAGACTTAAAGATTGTTTAGCCGCATACTTCATCGACCGATGTTCAAATCAGATTTACCCTTTCACTTCAAATATTGTTCTGGTTTTCTAGATGTTCGCTCTCTCATCAGATCTAGGCCTTCATAAGAAGATCTAGCAATGGCGAAGGCATTTGGATCTAGATCCTCTTCTGTCATTGGTGCATCATACCATATTGTCTTCTGCAGAATCCTTCCATTCAGACGACCGAGAGAGAAGTATTCATCTAAGCCACATCTTGCACCCACTCTCAAGGATTTGCACAATGAATTCCCTTTCTCCTTATATATGTTTCTCATCTCTCTTGTCATCACCATGAGCCCTTTTTCAATGTAAATACTCATGGGCCAAACCAATACCATGAGCCCAAAACTATACTAGATCTGTGGTCAATTAGGCTTTTGATCATCGCCTAATACGATGGGTCAATACCATGGTGATTACCCCCGGTTTTTCACTTTTAGAGCGCTTTTAGCCCATACGCGACTTGGCACGTTCTTTCTTCTCACAGCATGCCGATTTCCCTAGATAGATCCACGTATACCTAGAGACATACTCTTTTCATCAAGATTTATGCCGACTTCTTTTTCTTCACTTCCTTTTGTGCACACGTAGATACATCATATATTCTTCATCAAGAACATATTATATCAAGCACACTACCTACAAGTTGTCATCTTCATTAAGAGGGTTTCCTTTCAAGAACAACACTTAGCATCATATTGTCAACAAACATCATATCACATCGATTTACATCATTTACCAAGTCCATCAAGTCAAGAATAACTGCATCAGGTGGTTTGCCATCAAGGACAACACATGTCAATAGTCGCATGTCTTCACCCTCATTTAGTGGGTTGCCATCAAGGACAACACTCGCATCATATTTCCAACAATCTCCCCCTTTGGACTTGATGGAAACCATGATGGTGTTTGGTTACCACAGTAGATAGATACCATGTCACTCTCCCCCTTTGACATCAAGGGCAAAGGGCGGATCACAAACCAACACTCTTCCCGCTTCCTCATGTGGAAGAAACATCTATAGATCCGATATATGTCGAAGTGACCAAGTCTCCCCGAGTTCAAATAATCTTTCAAACATATTTTTCAATGAAGTACATGACTCTATGAACTTCCTATCACCAAAGAATCATACTTACATCATTTATCCATCCAAGTTGATTTACATATGAGACTCAACTACCCAACCAAGTGGGTTTACAAATTTGACAAACCTTTATGACCGAATATTACAATTTACATCATGGGTCCACATGACCTTTCATCAAAAATACAAATATGACTTTTCAAAAACAATACCAAGAATACCTCAAGAGAGATCATATAACAGCCAACATAATGGATACTCAAGAAAGCTAATGCTCCCCCAATCCTGCATCCAAGCATACTTTCCATATGACTAAGGCTCCCCTTAGTTTGTGCATCCGAACACTTTCACCAACAAATCATCAAGGCATCTTCATCAAAACATTAGAAACAAAATTATGAGAAATGAACACCACTCAGAGATACCAAACAAGATCGAGATACCAAATGAAGACTGGCAAATGTCAAGAGAGCCGAATCCAACCAAAAATTGCCAAAGAACAACATACGCATTGCAGGTAGAACTGCAGATACGCGATCGTGTTTCAAGAAAAACCGTATCCCAAGCCATCTTCTAAAATTTGAGTGGCAGATTTTTTGTTCTTTTGATCAGCAGAGACCACCCTGCAAACTTTTGTCTTAGATACTCGAACGCTTCCCAAGGTAGGTTTGGTAAAGATATCAAGAACTTGTTCTTTGGAGGTAACATACTCAACTTCACTTTTTGCTCAAGCACTTGTTCTACGTAGGAAATGAGATTGATGGGAATGTGCTTGGGTTTTCGAATGCATAACATGACTTCTTTGAGATACTGATGGCACTTCGTATTATCACACATAATGGAGATAGGAGCCGCACATTTGATTTGAAAATTCTGCAAGGTTTGCATCATCCATAGGAGTTGAGTGCAACAAGATGCGACAGCCTACATACTGCCTTCTTCACTTGATAAGGTACAATTTTATTTCACGGACCAAGATAATGTGGCCCCATGTAAAATGCACCACCACTAGTGTTTTTCCGATCATCAACACTTCCAAAATCTAATCCCTGACTAAATGTAAGCATGAAGAGTAAGATCAGCATTCTTCGATACCATAGACCAAAATCTTGAGTTCCTTGTATTTCTTCAGAAAATTCTTTTGACAAAATTCTCAAGATGAGACTCTTTGGATTAGCTTGGAATCTTCCTTACAATCCCAACTCCGCATGCATAATGTCCGGGTCTAGTCCCAAGGAGATAAAGTAGACTTCCTATCATCGATTCAGATCGTTGATTCACTGTGGGAGAATCATCATTAGAACTCGAGATCAGATTCGTTATCATTGGTGTACTTGCTAAGTTTGCATTCTTCCATGCCATACTTTTCTCAATTTGCTTAAGATATTTTTCTTGTGATAGAAATATACCATCGCAGCTTCGATGCACTTGCAAGCCAAGAAAGAAATGTTAGTTCCCCAAGTAGAGACATTTCAAATTCTTGCCGCATGACAGGCAAACGGACTCATAGATTCTTCGTTCCAAAATGATGTCATCAACATATACAACCACAATCAATAGTTTGTCATTTTCAACTTTTGTATAAGTTGCTATCACAGAATTTTCTGAAAATCCTTGTTTAGCTTAGCTATTTGTCAACATAATAAAGCCCCGGGAGCTTGTTTGAGACCATATAGAGCCTTTTAAGTCTACAAACAAGATTTGCATCACTTCCCAAAATGAACTTTCCAAGTTGTTCTATATATACTTCTTCTTCTAGATCACCATTAAGAAAGCGGATTTAACATCCATTTGATAAACTTTGATGTGTTGATAACTAAAAAGCAAGAAATATTCTTATGGCTTCAAGTCTAATGAGCAAAGTTTCTTCAAAGTCTGCACCTTCTATACCCTTTGCAAACTACTCTAGCTTTGTTTCTTACTACATCCCTTATCTCATTTAACTTATTCTTGAAAATCCATTTAGTTCCAATGACATTTTTGTCATGAGGTCTTGGAACCAAATCACAAGTGTCATTTTTTTTCAATTTGAAATGTTTGTCATCCATGGTATTTGCCTAACATTCATATTTGCTAGCTTCATTGACATTGTGGTTCAATTGTGGATATGCTAAATGATTAGAAGATCCTACAAGAGTTCTCCTTGTTCATACACCAGATTCTTTGTCACCCAAAATTGAGATTCAGGATGATTCTTTTGAACATATCCGGATGGAGCTTTTTCGCATAGATCATCTTCAGGTTCTTCATTGGATCCACCGTCTATATAATTTCCATCTCGATGTAGAAGGCCATATGTCGCTATCGTCTTCTTTTGTTGCTTGCTTTTCTTCTTTAGAGCCACAGGAGACTCATCAATAACAACATCAATACATTCAAAAACCCCTTAGTTTTATTGTAACATGTGTATGCTTTGGCTTGAAGATGTGTAACCAAGAAATATCCTTCATCTGATCTAGGTTCAAACTTGCCAAGTTTTTCATCATTATTTTTGATAAAGCATTTATTTCCAAAAACTTAAATGCTTCATGCTGGGAGAATTACCATACTGCAGTTCAGTATGAGTTTTGTCAATATTTACCCGACATGAGCCTTGGTTGAGAATGTTAACAACAGAATGCTTCGTTTTTACCTAACATGTTAGAAATGCCAATCGCCTAGCATACCTAGCCATTTGAACAACGTTCTATTCATTCTTTCTCGCCATTTACTTTACGTGGAGTGCCTGGCATGTGGAGAATTGTATTTTTATGCCATGTTGTTCACAAATTCAAAGAAATCATTTGATGAATATTTTCCTCCTCGATCGATCTAAGACACTTGATTTTTAGATCTAATTCATTTTCTTCCAATGCTTTAAAAGCTCGTGAATTTTTCAAAATCTTGATCTTTGTGTTTAATGAACCCGATCCAACACATTCTAGAGTAGTCATCACAATAGATAGTATCTATCCCTATGTAATGAATTTTTCCTCATAGGTCCACAAACATGTCGGCATGAATGAGTTCAAGAGGCTTACTTGATGATCCTTCTTTCGCATTGAATCGACTGTCCGCTTTACCAAATTGACAAGACTTTTTTGCATATGATACTTTCCTGAAGATTGACCTTGGGAAGATCACGAACAAATTTTGGTGTCCGTTTGCTTTGTTGATTTGAGAGAAACTCGTATGCCCGACTTCTATGCCATAGCCACTTTCTTCTAAGATTTGCTCAAGAATATTGATCTATGTCAAGTATACATACAGGTTTGTTGGATTTTTTTCCTTTTATAATGATCACCATATCAAGATCACGAACCACACATTCTTTGGAATCAAGACCACTTCTCAGCTCTGGATCAATATTTGACTAACATTTCTTAACAAGTTATGCCTTAATCCATCCACATACATACATCTATGCCTACTTTTTTTTAGAAATAATTTCCACTTTTCCTTTAATTATGTTATATACTATTTCCAAATGTAACTTTATTTTCCTTTTCTAGAGCATTATAAGTATGAAGTTTGCTTTTGTCACCGTCATGTGTCTGAGCACTTGAATACCTATGTACCATTGATTTTCTTCACCTTCACAAATAATGCTATCCCACAATTTTTCAATCATATACATTTTTTTCCACACTCTTTAGAGCCCGGGAGGGGCCATGTTCTTTTCAACATCTTGTTCCCGTATCTCGCATTCTTCATGGCCAAAGTTATTATAATAAGTACATTCAACTTCAATTTGAAGAGGAGAAAAATTGTTATGTATTCTTCTTTGGTTCAAAGATCCAACCTTTTCTTTCTTGCTTCTCTTGTCATGATGGTTTTATATGCAACACATCAATAGCTTTATGACCAAAATTATGACAAGTGAAACATTGCCCTTTGAAGTAGAAATTTCTGCGATCATGGAGTTTCATTTCCTTGAATTTACCCGTTGGTTGTAGTGTCTTTGAAAGCTATCCTCGTTATGTACCTTGAATTGAGATGTCCCGCTTTCCCGTAGAGATTCTTTATTCCTCATTCGAGTGGTTGAATGATGTAAACCATTCAGAATCGCTTTTACAGTTTGGTGCCGAAGTTTGAGAAGATTCTCCGTATATCCAAGACCCGTCTTTATAAGAGGATAACGTTGTACCTTGATGATCTCATCTAAGGTTTCATCCTTTAGCAAATCTAAGATTCAAGGTTTTTGCTTTCAACTTCTTTTCTTTGACTTACCACTTCACATTCTAGTTTTTCAATATGTTTTCATTGCCGTTTAAATACCTCTGACATCTTTTGTTCTTCTAGTACTTGTAATCTTCTAAGCTAAGTTTGAGTTGATTATTTTCTTCAAGAAAATCGTTTCCTCTAGAGCATCCAAGGTGACCTTTCTTTTGTTCAAAGCCATGACAAGTCTAAGATCTTCTTTCACATCCTTCACTATTAGATGACCATCACTATCTTCATTAGTATAGTAACTTTTCTTATTAGATCTTAGTTTCTTATTTCTTCTTACTACTTCTTTTCCTTTATAAGGACATTCTACATAATGACCCTGAATCCTTTTCCACATCAAAAACATTTGAAGGGAAGCTTACCTTTGAATCTTCCAAGCATCTAGTTGGAGCTTTCTCACGAAATTTGCTTCTTCTTCATCGGATATATAGTCACTGGTTCTTTGACAACTTCCTTTTCCTTTCTCAGATGCCTTAAAAGTGCCTTCTTATTTGAGAAGGACCTCCTTGTCTCATTTCAAAGTGCTTAGAGTACCATGTAATTGAACAATAGTAAGCTGCCAAAAGATCTTGCCTTTCTTCAATAGGCGTAAACTTTAGAGTTCTGAAGTCAAAGATCTCAAGACCTTTTCCACCAGAAAGCAAGATTGCTATGGTTTCACCCAAATTTCTCATCCTGATTATAATATCATCTAGACGAAGAAAGAAACTGCAACACTTTCATCACTATGCATCTTCAAATTTTTCATATTCAATTCTAAGAGTTTGGAGTTTTGCACTTTTACCTTGTGTCTCCTTCATAGCTTAATGATTTTGTCCCATATTTCTTTTGGCTGAATGTAGTTTATCACTTAAGCAAATTTCGATTCCGACATGCTTCCTAATAAGACATTCATCAAAGTGCCATGGCATTAATTTACTTTCTTCTACCTCGCATCAAAAGAGGGAATATTTTCCAGTATTGATAACCTTCCTTGCACGATTGCCCATACATCTGCACCAAGACTTTGCAGATAAGCTTTTGTTCGTACCTTCCAGAAAAGCAGATTGCTTCCATTGAATAGAGGTGGCTTTATAGACATCACTCCTTCTTGACTTCCCATTGCGACGGATCTCCTTCAAGCGATCAAGCTTCTGCAGAAGGACCACCCTCTGATACCAATTGTTGGGAAAAATACTGAGAGGGGGGGGTGAATCAGTATTTACAGCATATTCAAAGCTTTTACTTTTTCTTGCTTCGAAAACCCATACGCTACTTTTCTGAAACAGACTCGCGTATATACGTGGATACCCTTAATGAAACTCGCGTATACACAGATATCTACTTATGTCATTAGTTCTTCACTAAAATCATTCCATCAATCAATCATCAGATGTTTAATAAACAGTAAACATGTGCAGTAAGAACAGAATAAGCCATCACACAAAGCATCACACATGAAAACCAGGATTTTAGGTGGAAACCCAAAACGGGAGAAAACCACCACTGCAGTTGCTCAGCCTTCAATATTTTATTATAGAGAAAAAATATTACAACATATGTGCTGGCACAGACTTGACCAGCACGCAGGCACCCACCTGCGCTCGTTTACCAGCCTCTCCTGGAAGGGAGCTCCAACCCCCTGACTCGTTTACCAGCCTCTCCTGGAAGGGAGCTACGACCCCCCAATCTCGTTTACCAGCCTCACCTGGAAGGGAGCTACAACCCCCTGACTGAAGGCTACAACCCTCAGCACCACCTTGGACCACGTTTCATCAATTTTCACACTGGATCCAACCACTTTAATAGAACACAACTTGGAGGCCACAATTCATCATATTTCCAGACCGAACCCTTTCCATACTTTTAAGCACAACCATACATCACCTTGGATACATATTAATACGGATCGGATCGCGAAACACGGCCAAACGAATGGATATTTCCTTCCCCTTGTGACAAACCCTAGTTGCATATTTCACTTCAACGATGTCGCGTATATACGCCTTTCAGATCCACACAAAACCGGCGCTACCTTAGTGTGTAGCATTTATTATTTTATGCGCTTTTATCGAAGAAGCCGCGTGTATACGCGCTTCCACCGCGGCGAAGTAGCGTATACATCTTCAATGATTACAGAGCTGCATACTTCATCAGATCAGATGTTCAAATCAGATTTACCCTTTTCACTTCAGTCAGATGTTCGCCTAGATGTTCACCTCATCACAGATCTAGGCCTTCCATAAGCAGATCTAGCAGCTACAAGTGCATTTCAGATCTAGATCCCCTTCTTCATCATTGGTGCATCATACCTTCAGATTTGTCTTCAAGTGTAACCCTTCCATTCAAGATCTCAAAGTATTCATTCAAGCTCAGACATCTTGCTCCCACTCTCATGATTTGCACAATGAATTTCTTCTCCTTATATAGGTTTACCCTTTTTCAATACCATGGGCCAAACCAATACCATGAGCCCAAAACTATACTAGACGGGGTCAATTAGGCGGATCATTGCCCAATACGATGGGTCAATACCATGGTGATTACCCCTGGTTTTTCACTTTTAGAGCGCTTTAGCCCATACGCGACTTGGCACGTTCTTTTCCGCGTGCATACGCGACTTCCCCTAGGCCAATCCGCGTATACAAAGAGACATACTCTTTTCATCATATTTTGAGCACATTCTGAATTCCTTTCTTCATTGCCTTTTGTACACACTATAGATACATCATATTTTCTTCATCAGGAACATATTCTCTCAAGCACAACTTCATCAAGTAAGTTGTCATCATCTTCATCAAGTGGGTTGCCTTTCAAGGACAACACTTAGCATCATATTGTCAACAAACATCATATCACATCATATTTACATCATTTACCAAGTCCATCAAGTCAAGAATAACTTCATCAGGTGGTTTGCCATCAAGGACAACACATGTCAACAGTCGCATGTCTTCATCTTCATTTAGTGGGTTGCCATCAAGGACAACACTTTGCATCATATTTCCAACAAAGACTTACTGTATATCAGTACCCTTCTCTAACTGAAAATCTTTATCTAAATGTTTTCTTTCAATCTGTGTTATTTGGGAATGATTTAATTTAGTTTAAGTAGTAGGAATGTTGGCATTCCCTCGTCCTCCTGTTTAGCTAATTGTTATTCTTAAATGTTATTTTCAGTATATGTTAAGTAGAGAGAAACTAAGGAAGATATGGTGTTCCCTGGTCCTAGTTTTATCCCCAAAGACTGTCTGAATGTTTCCCTTGAAATGTGTTGAAAGATGGCTAGTGTTGAAATACTTACCAGATCTTAGGCCATTATTTTTTATCTTTGTGTTTTTCTTGAGAGTAACCAAGTAAATTAGAGCTAGGAGAGGATTTTTGGTGAGCCCGACCCGCTATTTTCTTCTCCAACAGTTTCCTTCAAGTTTCCCTTTGTTTTAAAATGTGTTTCTATTGAAAGTGCATCAAAAGCAGGCTAGTTTAGAAGTACTTACCTGATCTTAGGCTACTCTTTTTTCTTCATTTTTTTAATTCCCCTTATTATTGTTTCATTTCATTCCATAAATCAAACTTTAAAGAGATCCTTAGACATAGATGACTTGCCCCATGGACCACTCTTGAACCTGATTGTTTCAATTAAACCCTATTCTGACTCCATAGCCCAATGGACTAAAACCTGCAATTATCTATATTTTTGGCCAAATCTTGTTCTATTTGCTTGAAAATTCACACCTTTGAGGCTCTTTTCATTTAGAGCATTCCACCTCAAATAATAATCATGCTCAACCATCCAAAAATAAAACAAAACCCTTGGCCTTCATAACTAGCCTAATATCATTACCTAAGACTTCAAAGAAAAATCCATATTTGCACTTATTGGAGAGATCCCTCTTCGGATTTAGGAGGGATAGATCCTAGAATCCGAAAGTGGTTGAAATAATGTTCTCCCTACAGTTGGATTTTTGCCAATCTTGCTAATTACAGGGTGCCAACATCTTTGGCGACTCCACTGGGGAACAAACCTAATTAGAATATCTGTTTCCCCTTAAAATTTCATACAAATATTGTTTATTGAGTAAGAAGCAACCTTTTCAAGCACTACCAAGAAATTGTAATCATGATGAAGCTCGTTTGAATCAGTGACAAACTAGGCAAAACCTACGATTCTCGTAAAAGTTTGTCTAACCTTGAAGGATCAGCTATCTTAGCCATAAGAATAGATTGTCTTTTTCTCATAACCATAGCTAAGTTTTGAAACAAATTTAGGACACTCTTAACAACCAATAGGACTGAAAAATAACTCAGAAAACCCAAAAATATTTCAGATTGGTATCCAATAAACATGGCGGTGAACCATAAAACCTTTTACCTCTAAAAAAGAGCTAAAAACTTCCACTTGGCGACTCCACAATCCTCAACAGACCTTAAGACTCCACTGGGAAGAACCCTTATCATTATAATATCATTCAAACTCAGTTAGAGGACTGTAGGATTAAAATTTGTGTAAATATATTAGTTCACCTTTTAAATATCGTCATATCTGGTTGAAATTTTCTTATTTAGTTGGGTCTAAAAACACAACATAGTGGCTCCTAGAAAGATTCACAATAGAGCCTATCCTGACCCTAATCCACCTTAGGTGGTTGATAACCCAGAAAGTATCCTTAGGAAGTCTCCTAGGATTAAATTATCAACTATTTTCAGATCACCCTTGAGAGCTAATTCAGCTCCTGAAAATCTTTTAGCTCTACAACAATCACAAGTTGACTTAGTAAATACCTTTAGAACTAGGTCATTTGATGATATAACTCAGCTAGATTATGAGTCTTCACTTTCATCTCCTGAAACAAGTGAACATCCTAGTAGTAGGGAAACAACACCTCCTGATTTACATTTCCTTCACAATTCAGGTGTCTCTCATCGAAGACCAGCTCAACAATCTATTGTTGTTCCATCCACATCCCTTCATCCTCCATTCATTGTCCAAACCACTCCACTTCAGCCCACTTTTCCTTTTGGTAATCCACCTCTTGTGAATCCACCCCCACAACATATCATGGTAGCATGGTATGCTCCCTTAGTCCTTCCTGTACCATTAGTCAATCTTCCACAGGACTATTAGTCAAAAATTCCATTATATGATGCTAGCAATGGTACAACTGCATCACAACATGTGGATAAGATGAATGACTACTTTGACAGAAATGAAATTGATGATGATTCTGTCAAGCTTAGACTATTTTCCCAGAGTTTGGGGGGAGAAGTTAGAAAATGGTTTAAAAGCTTAACCCCCATAGTATCAATGATCTCCAAGCCTTCCATCAAACATTCTTAAACAAATGGGAAGTGAAGAAAAATCCTCTCCAAGTCCTTTTTGATTACAAGAACCTCCACAGAAACACTGGGGAAAGTGTACAAGCTTACCACACGAGATTTAACAGTATGTATAATGCATTTCCCCCAGATCTAAAACCTCCACAAGGCTTAGCTCTAAACAAGTTTCCTAAGGGGTTTGACCCCGATATGGCCTATCAGCTGAGAGAGAGAGATCATGAAACTCTTGAAGAGATGCAAAAAGGTGCTCTTGCTCTGGAAGTCAACTTGATAGAGAAGAGAGAAAGAATGAAAAATGAGAAGAGAGTGTCCTTTAGAGAAGAAAATACACCCTCTACTTCCAACTCAAAGATGGAGAGAATGATGGAGGAGATGATGAAAGAGATGAGCATAATTAAGAGAGCACAAGCAAGCCAAAACCAAACTACTCCTCAAAATAGAAACTAGAACCAGAATTATAATTTTAGAAGGAACCAACCTCCGAACAAACCTAGGGAAGATGATCAACAGATCACTCCTCCCTTTCATCAGAACTATGGAAGTGAGGTTGAGGAAACAAATGAAATAACAGAGGAAGATGATACCAACATGCTAGGGGTAGATAATGATGTCTTTGAAGTCTATTATGATAGAAAAAAAGGTCTATACACACCTTATGATGACAAAAGAGATAATGATGAAAATTATTATCAAGACATGGAAAATGTCATCATAGAGTCTCAAAGAGAATATGACCTTAGAAGAAAAACTAGTCGACAAACTCCCAACACCAAAACCTCTGAAAAATCTTCACAAAACAGCACTACAACCAAACCTAAAGTTGTCAAAAACAATGACAAAACAATAGCTATGAATTCTAATAAAGGTAGAGAAGCCCATGTCATTTACGGGCAATGACACCTCCCCTCCACAATAGTTCACCCTTAGTCTCTCTGCCTATTTCACATTCGGCTTTTTCAAATGTTGTTATGGATCTACTGGTCTTACAGTCCCTCTGCCCATTTGCTTTGTCAAACTCTCTTGCGGCTCTGCCCCTCTTGTAGCCCCTTCGTCTCCCTTTGCCCATTCGTTCCACGAAGGGTTCAATCACCCTACTAGTCTGCCTCATTCAATCCTTCCACATTCCTCGAACTTAGCCTCCATTCCTCAAAGACACCGCATGCATTTCCGTAGAGGTGGAGGCCGTGGATTGCCTTCATCACTACCCATCCATGCCTTGGTGGGTCACTTTATGGATTTATCCCTGTAATTGGAAGTGACGGAGGCCATTGACCGCTATCTCCTCTCTGCTCACATCCCTTTGTGTATTATAGAAGCTCAGTCTCACCCATTCGGTTCGAGGTCTAGGAAGAAAATTTGTAAATATACTTTTTCCCGGCCTTTTCTGCATCAACCTCAAAATATGGTTGCCTTTCATCTCAAGACATCGGATGACTCCTCTCTCAGTGATCGTAGCAACAGCTCCGATGACGGTGGAAAAGACACTACTTCAGGATCTCGTTCGACTTCAATGCTAGAGCTGGACCCCTAGTTGTCCAAGCCAGAGGACGACTACGGTTTCTCCATCGAGGAAGAGCAACCTCACCCTCCTACTCTAGATAACAAGGATAGGCATTCCTAGTGATATGGTTCCCATTTTTCATGGTTTTTACAAACATGTTATTGTTTCTATGTTCCTTCACATTCTGCATTGCATATCTAGATACTGGGTCCTACTGTCAAATGTTGGTTTCCCCTCTAGGGGAAAAAAATTTCATGCTACTTGGACTAGTTCATGGGTTGGTTTCCCTTCATAGGGTAGCCCCTCTTTTTTTTTATTTTTAATTTCCGCTTTCCCATCAGAATTTGCTAATTCAACAATTCCAGTCTAGATGACAAACTATAACATTATAATTTTTGTATTATATGATATAATTAGACATATTCAGAAAAAAAAAATAGGTGGGAAACCTTTTGGAGTATCAAATAAAATGGAATGACTCTCCAATACTTTTTGGAGATCTAAAAAAATATATGATTTTTGTGTTTTAACCTATAGTGGTCATAATAGTGAAATTGCACATTTTTTTTCTTTCTTCAGAAACTTTTTCATACCATTACAGTTGATTATATTTCCTATTTTCCCTTCCATACCCCTTAATTCAATTTTGATTCCTTCGCAAAATAAAAAACAGGAAAATATCTTGAAAATTAAAAGCTATCATCCCCATAGATTGTAACCATTGGACTCCTAGTAAAAAAACTACACCACCCATTGGAATGGAAAAAATTGAACTATTCAATACATATCCCCCATGGTTAGCTTGATATTATGACACTTTCCAGAAAATTTTATAGTTCCTCCATTTGCATCTATCACTTTATACTCTTTCGTTGGATATAGGAAGAAATTCAATTCTTTGGCTACCTTACAATGCATAAAATTATGGGTACTACCTGAATCAATAAACAATATAACCATTTTGTTATTGATATATCCTTTTATAATAAGAGTTTGAGGAGAGGTAAATACTAAAAATGCATTACAATATATGGTAGAATTCGTTTATTCTTTCTTCGAGGTTTGTTCCTAGTCTATATCATCCTCTTTTGATGTATCTTGTTATTTTTTTTCCTCCTCTTCACAATCTATGTACAATAATTTCTTCTCATCACACTTATGTACTTTTGTGTATTTGTATCACAACTGGAAAACATTCTTTTTTCTATTTTTCCTCCAATTATTTTGGTGTTAACCTTATAGGTTGTGGAAGGCTAGGAGGTGCAACACTTGCATATTTATAATTGTGAGTGGTAGACTTCCTTGTTGCAATAATTTTAATTTCAAATTTTCTTGCTACCCTAAATGAATTCTCCAATGAATCAGGTTCCCAAATACAACTTCATTTTGGATGTTATCATTTAAATTACCTATGAAGACATCAATAATATTCTCCTCTGTAATATCAGTTACCCTAATACTCAATTTTTGGAAGCCTTCAATGTGCTCCATCATTTAACCCTTTTGTTTGAGATTTATTAATTAACTAAAGAAGGTGTTTCTCTTTGTATCCTCATAATTTTCTATGATTTCCTATGTAAAACATGACCATGTGATAAGTAGTTTACGAGAAGAAATCCATTGATACCATATATACTTATTGGGCTCTAAATATAAGGATCCAATGCATACCTTTTTTGTGTGTTGTACATCATGGACATCAAATTATTGCTCC